>OZ020124.1:4338487-4780987 GCA_963971155.1 Anthrax anthrax
TTTAATCCATTTTTTGAAACATCAGCCAATGAAAATGTTTGTCCATATAATGGCATTCCCATAACTAATTTTTTAGCAGGTGCTCCTTTTTCCATCCAATAATGTATTGAATAATTTGCATTGAAATAATCATAAGTATCACCTTCAACATAATATAATGGTGCTACATGTCCTGTTTGTTTATCCCAATGGCCATGAAAATCGTATGTCATTACCGCAATCCAATCAAAATATTTTGAAAGTGATGGTACATCGTATCCAGCATCAATTACCATTTTACTTGGTGATACTGCTGCAGATAGTAAAAGACCTCTTGGCTTAAATTCGATTGATAGTTCACGAACTAAATCTGCAAATCCTTGTTTTTCAGCTGGACTACCTCTATTACAATCAACTTGCCAACAAACTGGATATTCCCAATCAAGATCTAAACCTTCGAAACCGTATTTTTCAAGAAATTGGACTGTATCTTTAACGAAATTCTTTCTTGCTGATGGATTTAGAACCAGCCGACTGTATTTATCACCTTGAGAATCATTCCAGCCACCGATGGCTAAAGTAACACGAATTCCTTTATTACGAAGACTAGTGACTCGTTCATAGAATCCATTGTCAATATCTGCCCAAGAATCGTGTGTTCTAATTGTTAATGTTTCTCCATTCAAAACAGCGAATCCATAAACAACATGAGTACATAAATTTTCGTCAATGTCATCTGGGGTATATTTACCCTCACCTGGACGATACCAAGCCCAGTTTGTGAAGTAACATACCACTTTAAATCCGTTATCATTGTTTACATATGGTGGCTTCACTGTAGGCTTTTTTGTCGAAACTTCAACTGGTTTTTTCGTTGGCTTTTCAATTTCGGCATAATCAGGTCCTTTGGTTGTATATTGATCACCACCAGACACTTTGCAATTAGCACCTTGTGGCCAATCGCAAATATTTTGATTTCTATTCCAATGAAGACCTTCAGGACATCTAAAAAATTTTCCATAGTAAAATGAACAAACATCTTTTATGTATTTTACCTTTGTTCTCTTAAAACCCCAAATTGACAAAAATAATATTTATTGCAATTAGATTCATGTGGTGCAAAACTTCGTCCTCTGCAATCTTTTAATCCAGTACTAGAGCTTTCGGTAGTTGAGCTGTATACTGTTGAAGTTGAAGTCCACCATGGAGTAGTTGATGTTGTTGGCCACCATGTTGTTGGACCAGGAGTAGTAGTTGTTCTATCTGGTTGAGTTTTATCATCGGGTGCGACTGTAAAAGAATAATTACGAAATATTTTGTCGTGCGTTATATGTAAAGAACAAAAAAAAAAAAAAAATTTACATTCTGCTTTGTCTTCCAATTTGCATTTTGGATGTGGTCCAGGATAATTTCTCAAGACTCGATTTATCGTTTTTAAAAGTGGATATGATTCACAATCGCAGACATTCTTAAAATCATCCAAGTCAAGAGCCCATATCATTGCACCTCCTAATTCCATGGCTTTTATATATTCACTTTTGTGACGTATCATTCCAGCATCGTCAAATGATACCCATTGGTCTCTATGATAGGCGTAAGGTCCCATTCTTCCACGTCTGTCTCTCACAACTTTCCAACCACGATCACGAATGTTTTTACAAATTTCATAATACGCTAAGAAGCCGCGAGCTCTTGTTGCTTCACCTGCTTCTCCTCCACCATATGTTGGTGAATTAAGAGTATTCCTATGGTTTTCGGCAAGTGAAAAAGATTGTCCGTACATTGGCATTCCCATTATAAGCTTTTTCCTGTCTGCTCCTTTTTCTATCCAATAATGGATTGTAAAGTTAGCATTATACGTTGGATTATCATCTTCAGGATGTTCGTACATCGGAGCTACATGACCTGTTTTTTTATCCCATTGTCCATGATAATCGTATGTCATCACAGCAATCCAATCAAAATATTTTGAAAGTGTTGGTACATCATAGCCAGCATCGATAACTATTTTATTTGGTGATACAGCTGATGATAGTAAAAGATTTCTAGGTTTGAATTGTTCAGATAATTCTCGTACAAGAGCAGAAAATCCTTCTTTTTCATCAGGATAACCTTTTTTACAATCAACTTGCCAGCATACAGGATATTCCCAGTCTAAATCAAGACCATCAAATCCATGAGTTTCAATAAATTGGATTACATGTTTTACAAATCTGGCTCTAGCTTGTGGATTTCGAACAAGTCGTGAATATTTATCTCCAGCTGAATCATTCCATCCACCAATAGCCACTGTGACTTTTTTGCCTTTAGATTTCAAGGCAACAACGCGTTCATAAAACCGATTATCAATGTCAGCCCATGAATCATGTGGAACAATTGTTAGGCTTTCTCTATTCAATACAGCAAAACCGTAAACAATGTGTGTACATAAGTCTGGATCAATGTCTTCTGGAAGATATTTACCACCACCTTGTCTATACCATGCCCAATTTGTAAAATAGCAAACAACTTTGAATTCATCTGACATCATAATTGTATTTTCAGGTGCATTTAATATTAAAATATCTTCGTCTGCTACATTATGTTGGTCAGTGCTAATTTGATTATCAAATTGAGAAGATTGTTCAATTGCGTCATGATCTAAAGTTTCGTCAGATGCATCAGATATTAATTCTTCTGGAATTGGCAATGCTAAAACGTAATTTTATGTAAATCAAATATGATCATATTATTATTCATATGTATGCACATACGTGGTTCTTCATGTCCTTGAGGTGGATCTTTAAGACCATTTCGAATAGTTGTTAAAAGCGGATAGACACCATCTCCACATGTATTTCTGAAATCATCTAAATCTAATGCCCATATCATACCACCACCAAGATCAAGAGATCTAATTAATTGAGTCTTGGCTTTTAGAATTTCTTTATCATCAAATGATACCCATTGATTACCCTTATAAGCATAAGGGCCCATTCGTTTAAGTTTATCTTGAACAACTTCCCAGCCCCTAGTTTTAATTCGATCGCAAATCTAACAACAACAAAAATTATTGAGAAAAATTTGTAATTAAAATTTTATTACGCTTATAATACTTCATAATAGGCTAAAAATCCAGCCTGTCTTGTGTATTCTCCAGCTTGTCCTGGCCCAGTAGCTGGTGCATTTAATCCATTTATTTTAGGATCTGATAAAGTGAATGCTTGCCCATATAAAGGCATACCTAAAACAAGTTTTCGTGGTGGTGCACCTTTTTCTATCCAATAATGAATAGAAAAGTTCTAGAGAAAAGACACAAACATTTAAAAATTTTATAAAAAAAAAGAAGAAAGATAACAACGACAAAAAACGAACTAACAGTGTTAAAATATTTATTGTCATCATCAGGATGATAAAAGAGTGGTGCAACATGACCGGTCTTCTTATCCCATTGTCCATGAAAATCATAGGTCATAACTGCAATCCAATCAAAATATTGTGCCAATGTTGCAACATCATAACCAGCATCAATAATCATTTTACTTGGAGATACTGCTGATGATAAAAGCCAGCCACGTGGTTTGAATTCTCTTGATAATTCTTTAACAAGTTCAGTAAATCCTTCTTTTTCATCTGGAAAACCTTTATTGCAATCAGTTTGCCAGCATACTGGATATTCCCAATCGAGATCTAAACCTTCAAAACCGTATTTTTCAATAAATTGAATTGCTTGTTTAACAAATCTTGCACGAGCTTGAGGAGATCGAACTAATCTACTGTATTTGTCTCCTTGAGAATCATTCCAACCTCCTAAAGCTAAAGTAACGTTTACACCTTTTTCTTTTAGACTTGATACCCTTGTATAAAAATGATTATCGATATCAGCCCATGAGTCATGGGTTTTAATGATTAGCTCAGAATAATCAAGAACAGCAAAACCGTACACTATATGAGTACAAAGATCTGTATTAATATCTTCTGGCATGTAACGGGCTGCTCCTCTGCGATACCAAGCCCAATTCGTGAAATAGCAAACAACTTTATAATGTCCTGAAAGAGGATCTAATTTTGGTTTGTCAGTTGGATAAATTGGTCTACGAGTTGTGGTAGTTGTAGGCATTGGTTGTTGAGTTGGTTTTATAGGTTTATCAACAGAATTCGAATCATCCGTATCATCTCTGCAATTAGCATTTACAGGCCAATCACATATTTTTTTATCTTGATTCCAATGCAATCCTGGAGCACAATTTTGGACTTCTAATCTACCCCATAAGCATCTTAAATATTGATTACAATCTCCTGGATATGGCATATGTGTATCTCCATCACAAGGATCATTTTCATTGAGAGAACTCTTGTATAAGCTCAAAAATGTTTTCGTCGAGAGACATGGTATTTTATCTGCCCAATCACATCTTTGTGATTCAGTGTTCCAATGTAATCCAGTACCACAGCTTTGAGTTACCAGTCTATTATTAACACAAATATAAAAGTTTTCGCATTCTTCATGTGGATAGTATTTTCCTGTTTCACAATTGGATTGAGGATTAATTCCGGCAGACATTGCAACCGTAGGTTTTGTAGTCGTTTTGTGACTAATAGTTGAAACCTGCCACAACGAGCTGGGCGTTGTATCATGCAGCACAGGCTTTGGCTTAACAGTCATTCCATTTGCATGTTGTTTTATTTTACAACGTGCATTTTCTGGCCAATCACAAAGTTTTCTGTCATCATTCCAATGAAGTCCTCCAGCACAAAATTGTTGTTTCATTTCACCATAAACACAATGATAGTAGGAATTGCAGCTGTATGGATCTGCTTTAAATTCGCCAGGATTACATGCAGTTCCCTCTGTAACAGGTCTAATAACTGCTGGAGACGGTATTGTAGTGCTAGATATTGGAGAAATTGTTGGTTTTCTTGATGTAAAAGTAGAACGTTTTGTTGTTGATCTGGTTGGAGACATTGTTGGTTTTGGTTTTTCAGTATTTTGTGTTGTAGTTGACATTGGTTTCGATTCCGTTGCACTTTCTGTCCACGCTGGCCATGTAGTTGTAGATAGCTTAGATGAAGGATGATCTGTTGAGGATGGATTCCAAGATGGCCAAGTTGTATGTTCATGGACACCATTTTCACCTACTGTTGTCATAACTGGAGCAACAGGTGTAACAGGTTGAGGTGGTCGTTGACAATTCACACCGTTTGGTGGTGGTGAAGATAATCTTCCTAAAGCACGATTGATAGCCTTCAAAAGGGGGTAAGTTTCACTGCAACATCTATTCTTAAAATCATCTAGATCAATGGTCCATGCAGCAATTCCCCCAAGGCCATGATTTACTGCATATCTGGCCTTAGCTTCAACAGAGGCTGGATCTTCGTAACTAACCCACTGATTTTTGAACATCGCATAAGGACCAGATTTACGTGAAGAATCTCTTCCAGTTAACCATTTATTTTTGCGAATTCTTTGACAAACTTCATAGTAAGCTAACATTCCAGGTTGTTTAGTGAATTCGCCAGGTTCACCAGATCCTATTGTTGGTACGCCTTCACCAACAAGAGTATTATACGATTCAGTTAATGTAAATGTTTGACCATAAAAGGGAATGCCCATGATCAATTTTTCTTTAGCTGCACCATTTTTAATTAATAATTGTATTGTATAGTCAATATTATATTGGGGAAATTTATCTCCTGGCCGTTCATACAGAGGACTAACGTGACCAGTTTGCATTTCCCAAGCTCCATGATAATCATAAGTCATTACAGTCAAATAATCTGCATGCTTTGTTAGCTCATTTAATTCATATGCTTCAGTTATGACTTCTTTATAACCTGATATAGCAACACCTAATTGTAAATCAGGATTAATTCGATCAAATGCTTCACGAATTTCACGTATCATTTTTGTAAAATTAGGTTTATCACTTGCTGGACCTTTATTACAATCACTTTGCCAACATTTTGGATAATTCCAATCAAAATGAAGACCACTAAAACCATGAACTCCTAAAAATCCAATTAAATTTGAGATAAATACTTGACGAGCAGTTGGATCATTAATTAGTCTAGAGTATTTATCACCAGTTGAATCAGTCCATCCTCCAAGTGCTACTAAAACTGGAATATCTAATGATGTAGTACGTTTATATAGATCATTTTCAAGATCTACCCATGGATCAAATTCACGAATAAATAATGTTTCAGGATCAAGTGATGCAAATGAATAAATAATAATTGTACATAAATTTGTATCAAGATATTCAGGTGTAAATTTTCCATCATGTTTTCTATAAAATGACCAATTTGTCATATAACATAATACTTTTGGTTTTTCATTAAAATCCTTTCGAACTTTTAACATTAATCTTGATGATTTAATATCAGTATCAATTTTATTATTAGAATGTAAATTATTTGGATCTATTAAACTTTGATATGGTGAACCAAATCTAAATGGTTTTGGATAATTTTCATCATATGTTGTTGGTATAACATATGCTGAAAATTTTTCATTTTGTTGAATTTTTTGTCCCTGTTTTTGATATATTAATTCAATTTCATCATTAATATCAAATTTTGGTCTAGATTCAATTGCCTGTCTAATAAATGTTTGTGAAGATGATTCATCTGATGTTAATATAAAATTTGATGATATTGTTGGTACACTTTCAACAGCACTTCGATATGGTAAAAAAATATCATCAAATTTCGATGCTAAAGAATATTTAGCAATTATATTATTAACATTAGATGGTGGTACACTTTCAACAGCTGAACGAATAAATGATGGATTATTTTTAAGTGGTAATTTACTTGCTTTATTAATTGATACAAAAAAGATAATGAGCTATGGTATTTAAAAAAAAAAAAAAAATTAATTATTAATAAAATTATGCATTCGAATAATGGGATAAGTATGTACCAGTGAAAAGACTGCTCTTCGATGATTTATCATTATTAAAAAATTCGTTATTTTTAAATGATATAACGGTTATCTCTTCATGTAATAAACAATCTGAAAAATAAACAAAGTACACATATGTAATATGTATTCATATATTGTGTCTGTATCGTCTGTACAAAAAAACAAAATCAGTTTACATATTATAGACTATCTGAAAAACATTAATAATCGTTATTTGAATACTAATTAAAAAAAAAAAAAAAAATTTGAATAAAATTTTATGAGCGAAAATGTTAAGGTAAAGTAATTTTATCCCATATTTCATTACAAATTGGAGGAGACCTTGTTAATTACACTTAAATAATGAACTATACAACAAATTTTTATGTTTATAAAACGGATAAATAGGTTCCGTGTTCGTTTAGAAAATTTTTAATATTTTACAAAAACAAAAAAAAAAAAAAATTATATGTAGTTGTAACATTTATTGTTTTTCATTAAATGGCCAAATGGCATTTTGTACAAGTACCAATGTTAATTATATGCATAAAAATAAAAAAATAAAAAAATAAAATTCTAAAATCAAAATAAAACTTTAATGTTAAACACTTGACTGTACTCGTATGGCACTCATATCATGTGTGTGTGTGTGTGTGTGTGTAGCGGTTTATTTAAAAGTGTTTAAACACGTATAAAATTCTATTCACTATTTGAATTTTAATTTCATATTTATTATATTGTAATTTTAATTGAACAAAAGAGTAACCATATATCTGTAAAGAACACACGCAATAAATGAGTATGTGATGAATAACGATGAATATTCAGTTCATATGAGAACAGGACTAAAATCCTTCGAAAATTAGGACCATTTTCAGATATGCGAATGCAAATATTCCGTGGTATACTCATGAGGACACCTAAACAAACAAAATTATCTTACAAAGGTTTGTTACTCTAGAATCTTTGATATCATTTTAGATCCTGAATTGAAATCCCAACAGATTCCTTTTAGCAGGTTTAAATATACAGTACATGACATATTCAACGAGTAAAGTACCAAAAAAAATTTTTTTTAAATCAAATTCTGGATATTTATGATTTTTGTTTCCATTTGATAAAAAGGAAGTTAAATCAATACTTCAAAAGCTCATGTTCAATACTCATTCTACTGTCTAATACAAACGAATTTCTCATTGTATTTGTGTTCATTTAAAATGAAAATTACTTTTTGGCTCAGTATGTAATATACGATTACTCATATTGTGATATTTCATTTCTCATTGCCATTGTTACAATGAAAATGTTTATATTTTTAATATAGCGCCCGGTAAAATTAATATTCTATTTGAGTACATATTCAAACTGATTTATGAGCTGCATTTACTTTTAACTTTGAAATTTCAACAAATGTATATATGTACGTATGTTTTGTGATCAAAGTCACAGATACATTTAACCAAAGATTGTATATATACAGCCAAATAGATACAAAGATTCTATTCCAAGTCCAAGTACACATTTTCATTGTATCCGCATCTGTATATATAGAAACAATTGGGTATGTGTATAGGTCCCTTAATTTAAAATAACAATGTATAACAATCTGTATTTTACATTTAAAAAAAAAAAGTATAAGAAAAAAATAATTTTTAAAAATTTTATCTATACTCTGTCTACTAATATTATGCATTTAATTAAGGTTTTATGGGAGTACATATGTCTTTTTCCTTCTCTCATAATTTCTAATTGGACTGTTTCACGAGCAGTATTATCATAATCCAGCACAAAGTTTTTATTATATATCAGATAAATTTTTTAAATATCAATACATAGTGGTACTACTTTAAGTAATCTTCATTAGACCTTAAGTGCATAATATTAGTGGACAGAGTATAGATAAAAAATTTTAGTTTTTTTATTTTATTTTAAAATAGATCTACCTGGTAGTATGTTAACATTTAAGAATACCAATTTATTTTGATTTAATGAAACCATAGAGAGAGAAAAATGTGTGAGGGAATGAACACACATACATATATACACACGGCTTTTGTGATTCATACAAAATTTAAAAATCGATTATACGAGTGATTTGAACAGAAATTGTACCGTGCTATGAATAACACATTCAATTCAATTTTTCTTTTTATTTTTAATTTTGTGGTAAATGCACTGAATAAAAAGGATTAAAAATTGTAGACAAGATGTATACGTTGTAAGGAAAATAACAAAAACAAAATAAATTTTTTTTTTACAATAAATCTGATTTGTTTACAACTTTACGTAGTAGATACCATTTCTCTAAATGAAGATAATAAATGAAGAAATTCAACTGGAATAACAGTTTAGCCATTTATATAATCCTTTTTCCTTGAACTTAAAACTAATCCTCTTAAAATTTAAATTCTACAAAAATAAAAAAAAAATTTTAAATTTTCAAAATATAAAATTTCATTGAATTTTTTTTTTAAATTCTGAGCTATTTTTTTTCTATACCATTAATTATGTACATATAATGGCAAATGTTGTGGGCTCAAAGTTGTATATGCAAGAATTATTTATACCTAATTTTTAATAGGAGACGTAATCGAATCCAAAAAAAAAAAAAAAAAATTTGATGATTCATTCATAATCTAGATTTTAATAAGCAATCATCAACACATTATGTAAATGATACAATTATTTTTATTTTTATTTTTTTTTTTGAATGATGATTCATTATCTGTGACATTTATCTTAATGTGTTATTGTTAATTTTTTACCTCTTTATTATTTTATTTGATTTTTATTTTATTGAATATTAAAAAAAAAAAAATCCGTTAAAATTTTGTGAGTAATAAACACATCATACATTTTGTATTACTTAACAAAATTTAATCCATAAAAAAAAAAAAATAAATAAATAAATATAACTGTTTTCAAATCAAAATTTACGATATTCTCATTTATTTTATCATTTTAATCGTAATATGTTTGCTCTACATACACACACACAGGTATACAGATAGCTTTATAAAATGGGTAGGTAACATTCAAATTGGGAAATTAAAATTTGTTTCATTTTAAATGGGATAAAATAACAGAATCATTTCTTTTTAATGATTTGTATTGATCTTTATATAAGAATTTTGCCGTTCAATACTATGTCAATAATTTGTGTTATACATTTGTATTACATATAATTGTACACACACATGAATATGTATCATTGTAAAATTTGTCATTAAAAATACTGGTTCTCTGTTTTGGAAATTTTGGCCGTTGAAAAAAAAAATAATTTTTTTTTTCTGTTTATGTAATTATTGTAAAACATCCAAAAATATTCAATTAACACATTTACACATGTGATGTGTACACATATGTGTATGTGTACTCTTAAAAATACGATATAAAATGCACGTTTTTTTTTTTGTTTTTGTTAGATTGCAGTTAATGTTAAGAGTTAGTTTACTTCTTATGTTACCAAATTTCTTTAAGAGAAAAAAAAAAAAAAATTATTCTTTTATGTTTTGTGAAAGGCATTGACCTTTAACTTTGATTTTGTTTATATCTTTTGTAATGATGATACTAATAATAATTTATGTAAATTGATTTTAAGTATTATCATAATTATACCAAAAAAAATTTAAAATAAACGTGTATGTATGTATGACACGTATAAATGTATGTGTAAAAGACATAAAAAGAACACGATGGGTTTTATAAGTAGGTGTAATGCATTACATCGAAAGATACATATTCAAATCTTCTTTGACCTAAAAACGGAAATAAATAAAAAAATATGTAATCTTACAGAGTGCTATATATATACAGACTTATGGAATTATTCTTAAGATCTTAAACCCTAAAATTTTCCACTTTACCAGAGGTTACATGCTGTTTTTGTAACTTATTCTCTAAAAATTCATTGTGTGGTATCGCAATGGGTCTTTTTGGCCTAAGTGTGATTGCTTGGGATTTGGTGAACGGTCACCTCTATCTACCTATCTAACTACTTTGTCATTCATTGATCTATTCTCAGTGTCTTATTAACATTATTGAGTGAATATAAAAATTCAGTATTTATTTACCAAAATATTTAATTATTTAAAAATTGATGTACGATTTTGAGAATATTCTAGGCTATTCTAGTCGTAATTAGAAGACTTTACTGATATTCTTTCAATTTCTACACAAAATTTTGAAAGGACTAGGATCAGTCCTGATTATCTAATATAAATTGGATACGTTAATTTTATTTTTGTTTAAGAAAACCGAGATTTTTAATAATTATGAAGGTATCATCATTGTGGGCCAATTGTGTGTGAGCCAGAGAGTCCTACACATTCGCCTACAGCTAAACATGAATTCCGAACCGTTATAAGATTGTTAATGCCGATATAGATTAGATTCAATTTTTATGATAAGTAACCAATTTGAATTGATGTATTCATCGACTATGAGATATCAAAGGCAAAAATCGTAATACGAGTAATTTTTTATGTTAAATCTTTTAGAAGACTTTAGAAAAAAATCTTGTTAGAAACTACTTTTTTTGAAAATTTAAATAATTAAATTTGTTTTTTTTTACAATCATGGGTTTTCACTTTATAAAGAGAAATTTGAAATATTCAAACGTTGCAAATATTGTAAAATTCGTTAAAAAATTTTATTGAAATTAATAAATTAACAAAGGATAATGGCTTAAGAAAATTGAAATTTTATTTATGTACATAAATTTGAAAATTTCACTATACAGACAAAATCGTTACAAATTCGATGAATTAATACAGAATTTTAAAAATTAATAAAACTGAAACTAAATGATCCTTAAATTGAAATAATTTAATTTATTTAGAAATTGTATAATTATCCCTAATTTGAAATTTGAAAATTTTCTTTTATAACATTACAAAAATTATTATCTAACCATTGTACTTTGAAGTATTTGTACGCTCATACTTACATCCTTAATTTAAATTTAATTTCACTTTATTAGAAAAAAAAAGAAAAAAACAGTAAAAATTTTAAAAATACTTTTAAAACTACTTTAACTTAAAAATAACTTTTTAAAATTATTTAAAAAAATAGCACAGATTTTTATATTTATAAAAATTAAAGGACTTTCATACACACTAGTATTTAATTGCAGGATTTAAAATAAAATTGATCACTTTATAATTTCAATTTGTAAATTTTTTTTATTTTTCGTTAATTTTTAACACAAACCGTTTTATTTTATGTTGTTATCACACATTGCCAAGAACTCTTACTGGTAAGTTATTTCTTGGTAGACTCTTATTTATATATGGGAGAATTTAAAAAATACGTTGATGGTATTTAACGTATATCTTGCGTATATACATACATATATACTGTTAGTGTGTCGCATATTTAGTACTTAACTGAGGAATCATAATGAAGCTTTTTAGATACAAAATACAAAAGTAAAAGAAAATAAACATTAAAAAAAAAAAAAAAAACGAAAATAAATATACATATCAATCAGGCAAAGCCAGGCCCACAATTTAAATAGAATGATAATTATGTATATATTCAGTTTTCTTTGGATTCTTTTAAAATATATATACATATACCCGTGTGTACCTTGCATACGTATACAAAACAATAAACCGTATGAAAACAACAATACAAAAATAAATATTGTCACCATACGTAAGATACATACATACAAACATACGATGAGTATACATAAATACAGTTAGTAGCATAAGTATCTGAACCAGCTTAATGTATTTTGTATTGGTCAATCTTTATCTGGTCAGAAATTGCATGTATAGTTGTATGGTCTGAATTGAGTGTAAAATTTGGACACTATTTGACACAGTAATTGAAATAAGAATTTCTGGACATGGGGAACAATTGCCAGAGTACAGACTCGAGCATAGAATATCTAAAATATTTTTCAAGATTATTTCGATTGACCATTCAGGACACTGAATTTTAATCCTGTTTAGAAATTAATTCACACAGTATGATACTTAGATTAATTATCTGTTAAACATCCAAATACTTATGGAATTGACTGTCTTTTGTGCATATACATACATATGTATGTTCTATGATGGGCATATCTCATATATGTATCACGTAAATATGATATGTAGATGTTATTTCTACTTTTAAATGTTCTTTATGCCATCGTCATTAATATTAATATGATAGCAACTGTAGATAGTATAGTGGTCAAGTACACTATATGTAAGTAATAATCATAGTCATCGTTTTATCGCTTTTATATGAATACCATTTTATTTGTCTGTAGAGAACACAAATGCTTACATGTATAGGTAAGCATTGTATAGGTATATGCTAATTTTGTTTATTTGATTTGAAGCGACAAAAAGTAATAATAATAATAAAATGAAATTTACATAAATGAATGAAACAAGTTTTAATACAATAGGCAATAGGAACAGTTTGGGATATCTGTTTGGAAAAGTTTGGACTATTTTAACTAAAGAGTTTATAATAAATTGTGTTTATTTTTCGTTTGTACTTATAATCACGTGCATAACGTGTTTATATATATACACGCATATACCATATATGTATGTGTATGTGTATAATTCAAATTTTTACCATTATAAATTATTGTATTAGATTTTAAACAAATGATTTGTGAGATATGTATGTTACAACTGTTACAAGTACCTACGTATGTACGTGTATGCAAAAACAGTTCATTTTAAATCATTACAAAACCAATATTTGTATAAGATTTGTAATTATTTACAATTGTGTATGTAAGGCATTTGTGCTATTTAAAGAATTATTATTTTCTTTTATTTATTGCCTTCTTTCAAGGTCAAATTTATCGTTAACAGATACTTATCTAAGAGGACATCATCAATAAATCAATAAGTATTTAGTTACTTATCAATATAACGTATTTTTTCAAAATTTTTTTTATTAATTCAATCAAAGAAATTAATTAATTTTAGAGTAATTATTTGTTATTTAATTTGTTACATATTTAATATTTAAAAAAAAACAAAAAAAAAATTCGTTACAAATATTTGAGTTCAAATATAAAAAATATGTTCTTTGATTTTCTTATTTTAGGAATATTATTTAATAATTGAGTAATTATTTTTTCTGAAAAAATGCACATACAACATTACATAAACGCATATAAACGTAAATACATGCAATGAATGCATACAAAAAAAAAAAAAAATGAATGGAAAAAAACTTTTTTTTCTGCGACATTTGTTTACATTTTCTTTTTTTTTTTTTTTTTTTTAAATAAATATATATAGCTTGTAAATATTGTTCGAAATATTATAAAAATTGGTTAAAAATTTTAAATAATGACGTCCTTAAAATAAAAAAAAAATCAAAAAACATATTTTTTTAATAATATTTAAACTCAAATATTTATAATGAATTTTTTTTTTAAAGAAAAATATTTCATTAATTTGTTAAATAAATAAAGTTAAAATTTGAGATTATCATTCTTTAAATTTACGTGACGTAATTAAATCAAAAAAGATACCTAGGTGAATGAACTTCATTCTACAATTGACTGTAATTAATATAAAGCTTCGAATTAATTCCAATATACACCACTATTAAGGGACTTCTAAAGATCTTACCAGAAAAGAATGGTAAAAAAAAAAAATAAAAGATAACATTTTTAGTATCAAATTTAAATTTGAAAAAAAAAAAAACAAGTAAAAAATTATTTTCAACAATCCTTGATTCAGTTTATTTCTGTTAACAACTAAAGGAAAAATTAAAATACCCACATTTTCTGTTTTACAAAAGTAGATCTAAATACGTAAGAGTTGAAAAAAATTCTAGTTTTACAAACATTTAATTTTTTTTGTATCTCAATTTCATGTTTTATCATATCACAGTAATTCCAAAAAAAATGAAATTAATCATAAAACATTTTTAATTTTAAATTCTGTAACATTTTAGGTTTAAATTCATAATTGTACCTTTACCATTTTATATTAAAACTTGAATCCATTTTTTCCACCGCATGATACATTGTATGTAATAATGATTTCGTTTTATCACTATCTGAACCATCAAGAAATGAATTATAAATTAATTTTGTTTCATCATTATCTGGATTTGATTTTGGTAATTTTTTATATAATTCTTCTAATGATGATATCAGTTCTCTTGATTGTATATCTTTACGTGTAGCCGTAATTTGTGCTCCACCATTTAAACAACCTAATAAACAATACAACATAAATTAGAATATTTAAATATCTAGAATCTATAAATGATTTTTTTTTAACCTGCTGGACATGCCATAACTTCAATAAAATGATATTGACTTTTGCCTTTCTTTAATTTCTGTACTAAATTTTGTATATTACGAAAACCATTTGCAATAGCAAATCGTAATAGAATTTCACCATTTCTTTCTAAAATTACTTCTCTGAAATCTGGATTCCTGAAATTAATGGACAATTTTTTTTTTTTTTTTCATTAATTGTTAAATACAGATTTCGTAAAATTTACCTTAAATTTTTATAATTTAAATTAACATGATCTTCATTAAATAATTCTTTTGCTGCATATTTAAATACATGATCTGAATATCCACCAGAACCAGATTCTTCATGACCCCAAACATTTGTATTATTTGGTTTTTCTATAGACCATGGCCAATCAAAATCAGATTTATCAAATGATAAAAGTGTTTTATCTTCAGCATTTAACATTTGTTCAATTTCAACTGAAATTAAAAAAAAAAAAAAAAAGAATGAAAATGTTAAACAGGTGTAAGTAAAAAAAGAAATTTAAAAATAGAAAATACAAACTGACTTGAAGTTATTACACAATCGACATCTCTTGAATTGAATACTTCATTAAAGAAATCTTCTCTTGATGCTTCCAATTTTTTATCATAACATGGCATTACAGTGATATGATAAATTTTATTTCCTGATACATTTAATTTATTTGATAGATACTGTTTAATTAATACACCCATGATTTGTTGTGGTGAACGTGTCGTTGAGATATATGGTAAAATGAATGTACCATGCGTTTTTTCTGCATAACATACCCAACCAGGACATGATGATGATAACATTGGTAGATATTGATTTTCACCTCCTCCTCCTGCTGCTGTTCCATTACTACTTAAACTTTGTTGATTTCTATATCTTTCAATAAATTCATTTCGGTTTTCTATTAAACATAAATCATCAGCTATTTTTGTATTAATCACATAATCAGCTCCAATTGATTTTAAATAACCAGATAAATATTTACAACAATCTTCAACATCTAATTCATAACGTTTTGATAAACTTAAAATTGATTGTTGTGATACAGTAAATATTATTATTTTTATATCATCGTTATTTTGTAATGATTTATTGATTGAATTCTGTTTAAGTACTTTAAAAATTTCCTCTTGACTTTGTTGTGTTATTAATATACTTTCAGCTGATGTTATACAACCAGAACATGCTAAACAATCTTGTAATGTTATTTCAACTTTTTGCAATTTTTTACTTTCAGACTAAAAAAAGCAAAAAAAAAATAAAAATAAAGAGAAAAATGAATAATCTGTTATAAGAGTAATTGAAAATTGCCTTGTAGTGTTCAGTTGACTTACACCAATTTCCTCATAATATCCATCTTCTTGTATTGCGATTTTAGATCCTGTTTTCGATTTATTCGATTTTATTTGAACTGGCTTGATACATTCCTTTAAGAAACAAAAAAAATCAACAAAAACAAAATAATTAGAAATTTTTAATCAAATAAATAAAAATTGATTAGAACTAACCTGAGATGGATTGATGAAATCGTCTAAATCAGTCAATTGTAAAGCACTACTAAACTTGGACATTATATCACTCAAAACAAAAAAAAAATGTTTTCTTGAAAACGAACAAAACTTTTTTGGGTTTTTTGGTTTGTTATAAAAACAAAATAAAAAAATCTTGAATTCTTTAAATTTTATTAATTTAAACTTAAAGCGTGAATATCAACTTTTTGACTTGTTTTGATTTTATTTATCAGCTGTTTGATATTATTTGACAATTAACAATCATATGATCAGAATCATATCAAACAGAATTCATAATTGGAATGGAAAATGCATTGCAGGAAGTTGTACCAATATAAGTCCAGTACCGGAAAGAGTAAGAGGAAGTTGTACATGAGTTTGTTTATAACGAATTTTTGAATTTCAAAATTTTCATAAAAGTACATACGCGGTTACATGAATTTCGAAGCACACAAATAACAAATCACTCAAAGTTTCAAGGGATACACGATGATGAAATCAATTTTTAAAATTAAATTAATTACGAAATTTACTGTTCACTTTGTCCTTTTCAAATTGCGAGTTAACAGCCAAAATGTTACTATTATTCGAGATAGTTTTCTTGTATCAAATGAAGAAAAAATTACATTTTTTATTGTATGCCATTTTCTAGGTACTATAAATTACACAAAAATACTTTACTTCACAAATTTTATAAAAAAAAAAAATTTTCTTTATAAATTTCGAAAAAAATTGATTTACTACGCAGTCCCAACCTTTGTTGGGGAAAGTAAATGAATTTTGGATACAAATCGAATTTTTCGAATAACGAAATTACATACAAATTTGTTTTTACCGTAAATCTAGTTCCCCAAAATTCAATTTAGTCAAAATACTTATTTATTATTGGTCGGATGCAGTAATTTTCTACAGTGATTTTTCGTAAAATAATTTTGGGATTATTTTCATAATTTGTTCAAATCAGATAATAACTTTTTTTTTTTTTTAAATATTAAAGCCGTTACTTGGTGTACAAGCACATTAATGTATTCGTACGATGTACGTAGATTTTCCCATAAAAATTAATTGAGTATGAAAATTGTTACAAGCAAGTATTTACCTTATGCCTGTTGCATTTTGTAATGCTGACAAAAAAACATTACATACTTGTGACTCTTGTGAGGTGTCCAATGGGCATAATGTAAATATTTTGAAAACATTTTTATAATTGCTACACGAAAAAGATGACGTATGATGGAAATTTAATGAAAACCCAGATGAATCTTTGACTGAAGTTCCTTTTAGGATCCACCACTAATTTTTATGAAACTTTATATATACACTGTACTCGATGAATCTATGTAGTTGAATGGTGTTGGGCTCATGGTCCTAACAATCCCAAAGTAGGTCCTAAAAGGAACTTTTACTGAATCTTTAATCGTTAAAATCGTACTAGTTTACGTAGTTTTATATAGGGCTTTAAATAGTCGTTTTTATACTTTTGAGACACACTTGAAAATCGTCTTATGAGACATTTATAGTGTCATGGGTGAGGGAAATGAGGTGTGTATCAGTTAGCACGGTACCCTCACCCGTAATCGTAACTCGGAAAATGTCTTATAAGACCATTTTTGGGCGTATCTCAATAGTGTAAAACCCGGCAATCAATACCTTATAATTAGTTAACAGAAGTTATAGTCTAACATCGAAATTCTTGAATAAAAAAATTTAAAAGACTTACAGGTATCTTACATTTAAGCTTGTGGGATTTTCTTGCCCAATATTCACATTTATCTACTGTTCTATTATCCCAAAAATTATTTTTTTTTCCTTTTATATAGATAATTAATACACCTAATTGCTTTTTTTACCTTAATTCCAAAATCGTTATTTTGAAATAAGATTTTCATTTTATATAGAAGATTATTTTTTAGTTAATCAATTTTAGGATCTTAATTTTAGAATTCATTTGTCTTTTAATACACATAAAATCCAATTTTATTTTATTGTAACAATTTTCAATTTAGATATTGTTAAAATGTATGTATTAATTATGATTCAGAAAAAATTTTTTATCATGCAAAAAGCAACCTAACAGAGAATACACTTATTATAAAACAGACTATATACGTGAAACATTGTACACATGTACAGACAAATGTAAACATTTTTGTTATCAACTTTTTTTTACATAAAATTATTGGCATGATATTTAAAATTCAAAAAATGTTTGAGTAATTGTCAAAATCGTGACTTATTAAAGAAAATAGAAAATCGGTGACCTTTTTTCATCCAAAAATCAAAAAATCACTGTATATGGCTATATATGGGCTACAATTATGCATACAAAAAAAAATTTTTTTTTTTTCAATGAGAAATATACGAATTTTCCTATTTTGCTTATAACGAATACGTAATTGATGTGATAATGGTAAATTTTTTTTTCTTTTTTTTATCCCTATTGAATGAACATTTTCACTTTCCATTTTCATGACCGGAATATACTACGTCTGTAATGCTAAATGCGCATATATTAAAAAAAAAAAAAAAATTATAATGAGTTTGAAAAATGTTGTCATAATGATTGATAAGTTGTTATATGAAAGATTGTACGTTTGTGCACAATAATGAAAAATGTAAAAAAAAATGGACTATTAAAGTATATTAAAGTCAACTGTAAGGAGTTCATTTAATTTAAATTATTTGCATTTTATTCAACGTGGTACCAACCATATTCGTTAATAAAAAGGAGCTGCAAAATCTTACTCCTTGAATTATGGAAATTTTGAATTTTGAAAATTTTATGAAAAATCACTAAAAATTATCCTTTCAAATGTACACTGCATACATGTGATGTTTGTTTGTGTGCATAATTTGTATAAAAAATTTTTTATGGTAATTAAAAGTAATTGTTTGCATTAACGAATATTTATTTTTGCATGTATGTAATTAAAAATACTTGAAGGATAAATTTTAAAATATGAAAAACGATGAAATTTTTTGATTTATGAAAATTAAGAGAATTTTCATAATATTTTCCTTATGTAATTACCGTAGTTAATAGAATCTCATATATTGTATCACTGATACAATTATATTGTATAGAAATCTCACATTGTATCATGGTTGCTGACACAAATAGAATTTTGGATCCTTTTGTACTTTGAAAAACAAGAAAAAAAGAACACGTTTTAATGTTTAAATAGCACACATATACAGATTGGGGTTCCAATTATTTGTTCTCAGTTATACCATCGTGTACAAAATTGGCTTTTATATACTATGGTTTTAGCCGTAAATCAGTCAATATTTTAGTACGAATCAGAGCATTATATAGTATGGATACTTTCAAAATTCTGCATTTAATGCATATTACAGGATCCTGGCAAAATTAGTACAATTATTCTTATTTTATCTATTTATGACCATAGTAGTGTTGATTTCTTCCTTTCTCAAATTTTTTTCATAAGACAAAATTTGAAATTTACAAAAAAAGAAAAATTTAATTTTTCAAATAATAGTCGTTATAACTTTTTCTTAAAAAAAAATAATTTTCAATTTTTAAAAATTAACAATTTCATATGACTAAGTTAAATAAGGTAATTGAGATACATATTAAAAAGCCTTTAAAATAATTTCCTATTTTCAATTAAAACAATTTATCATTTTGAAATTAAAATTTTAATGTCATCATAAGTGGTGTTTTCACACTTACGTAATTTTGTTTTTCTAGGAAATTTCGAAATATTTTAATGGATCATTTGAAAATGATTTTTTTTTTTTTTTTTTTAAATAGTGAAATTTCAAGAGAAACGATAAATATTTATTTATTGGATTTTTAATGGGGCCAAAAAAAAAAAAAATCGTTCGTGAAATAACAAAAAAAAAAAATTAAATGTTGTAAATATTTAAATAAAATTTCAATCATTCGATTGAATAAATTTTAATTTCAATTTTGATACTTTTTTTTTTTTTGATAAAATAAATAAACACGATAAGTATTTTACTAGTTCATCGTTTATATGCAAAGATGCCATGTTCTATATTCTGTTTTATACAAATTCTTCTCTTTTTTTTATATTTCATGCAAATAAGTTTATTAATTTTCATTTCAATTGAAATCAATTATAATTTGATTTTGTATTTTTATCATAATATAAAGACTGCCACAAATGTACGTACATTTAATGAGATTTAGCATATTTTAGCCTCTGATATTATTGATACTATGCTTATTATTTTTTTTTGTAATTTTATCTACCACTTTAGAATGTGTAATTTATGTAGAATGAATGATTTTGATTTTATTTTGAGTTAATTTTAATATAATTATATTGTTGTCTCGTTGTCTGTAGCAGTAAAACTTTTTGAAATCAAGATGTTGTAATACTCTGTACGCTAATTACATGCTATTAGAACCACATGGAAATTATGTGGTAAAGTGGTACCATTTCCCATAATCGTACATCTATTGATATCTGAAAAATTCATTTGATTTTTACAATCCTACCTGTATTCTAAATGCGCTGACTATGAAACCCATCCATCTTTCTCTAAGTGCAAAAGGCGATTGAACCTGTATTCTCCATCCAGTGACTATATGAACCAAAATCAAACATATGAAACCCGTCTACCTTTCTCTAAGTGCAACAGACGACTGACTGACTGATTAAAATTGAATAATTCCCATTTTGTATGAAATGTGACCGGTTTTCACTTGAAAAAGTAAAAATTAGTTGATTCGATTTAGATGTGATGGATGTAAAAAGTTCAAAAAGTTGATTCGTGTAAAAAAAAAACAAACAAAAACCAAAAAGCAGTCTGGTAGTTCTGCTCCAACAGAAACACTTCAATTAGAAATGATGAGGCGTTACCTGTATACGTACATATGTTTGTGATTAACATACAGAGTATGAATTTAATAATTTTATTTTATTTTTTATACGTGATCCTGATGAATGATTACTATTGAGGGTAATAAGAAGAAGAAGTTCTCATTTACATGCAAATTGTATACCCAAATGTATGAATCCATGCATTCTAGGATTATGCATTGAAAAAAATTCTATAACCAAATCTATTGATTGAAACCGTCTGATTGATTAAAAAAAATGTCCTTTTTGTGTACTTTGTTGAAAAAAAAAAAAAAAATTTTTTTATACCACTCATACATTTATTTTCGTACTTTATACAGATCCAATCTAATTTTCATTGTAATGTTAAGTCATATCATGTGCACTTTGTTATACAATGTATAATTTTATTTATCTCAATTTTTCCTTAAAAAAGAAAAAAAAATTATTCCACACATGGTGTACTTAACAGCAACACATTCATGATGCATTTTGAAAATAGTTATACAAGAATTATTATTCATAGAATTTTACGTTATTGTTTCTCACGTATCATTTTGAATTCTTTATACATAATGGAAGTATTTAATTCAATTTTTCAAAAAAAAATTTTTTTTCAGCTTTTCTGAATTTTTTTTTAGAGTGAACAAGGATCCTTAACCTATGCATATACGATTTTGGTGAATTTTTCCCAAATAATTTTGTACAACCATAAAATTTAACGTAGAATACGTTACGTATAGTGTGTATCAAATCGAATAGTATGTGTATTAGTCGAGTATAGACATGATAAATTCAATGTTGTTGTTTTTCAATTTTCTTATGAAATTTTCATATTTTAAATTAAAACAAAAAAAAAAAAAAAAATTTAAATTTATGCGAAACTATTGCAATCTACCATTCACATCCTTTTATTATTTTTACATTATACATTTCCATTTTTTTTTTTAAATTTTTCATACAGATACATTTATTACATCATGTATTCAAGTTTCGTGTTATTTACTATTACGTATTCAAATAAAAGAATTTTTTTTTATTAAATGAAAAATATGAGATACACACGTAAATTCTCAAAACCATAAAAATGGGAAAAAAAATTTGAAAAATAAAATTGCAAATTTTACAAAATAAAAAAAACATGTTTTTTTGCCAATTTCTCTTATTGCGTTATTAGGAAATGTGTATTTTAAAAAATTTTTTTTTATGTATGAAAAAATGAATGATCATTTCCTTTTGCTTCAAAAAATTTTCATTTTTTTTTTTAGCATAGTCATGTGTATTTTTATGGAACATAAAAAATTTTGTATTGTTGCCGTATCATTTTTCTTTTGATTGGTGTTTGTTTTCATTTAGCAAATACAGAAAACTGGCAATTAATCGAAAAATGAAAGTAAAAGATGAATTTCAAATTGAATAAAAGAAAATGAGAAAATATTTAATTTATTTAAAATACCATGTGATTATGTTTTATCTTACGAAAATCGCTGATTGATGTAATAATACTTGCTTGAAAGTATCAAATTTTGTCTTATCAATGGATGTTCGAAAATGATCAAAGGCAAATAAAAACAGGATAAGATTATTAGTTGCTATGCTAAATTAATCTTTATTTGTAATATACCCTTTCTGGTTTGAGACTTTTTTTTTTTAAATTTGTTTTGATGAAAAATGACCCAAGTTGGAAAATATTTATCATACATCAAACACGTACAATATGTATATGCAACAATATAATTTTAATCATAATTAAAATCTTAATAGAAATTTGAATTTAATACTCCATAAAATTTTATACTAGACTTTATTTAATTCAAAATGTACTGATACACGTTATGTAAATGTAAACCAATATATGTACATTTTTGTAATTAAAATGCCGTATATATGAAGTCATAAAATTTTATGAAATTATTATGACCTAAATTGCAAAAATGACCTCATGATGAATACACACATTAATACGTCAATATGTGTACAGGAAATATGTTCACAATCATAAAGGCAACATGATACATATGTCATGTATACATACATATGTGTATGTCCTTTTTTGTTGAGGAAATGTTATGGAAATGCGAGAGGATTATGTTGTTATATTTTGTTAAAATGTTTTGATTTGGTAGTTATTTGACAAAATTTATAAAATCGAATTTTATATAAAATTTCTGTAATTCAAAAGCTTTTAGGACCTGTTGAGAACAATTTCCGCAAAGCTTTTAAAAGTATGCATATATACGCATGAATGGGTATTAATTTTTGTATCAGGTAACAACTTTTAGAAATGTGGTTAACTAGATACAAGAATCGTATTTTAAACATTGGATATTATAATGACATTGTAAAGTTAAGTATAAAGTAATTTTCAGTAATCTAAAAGTAGATTTTTATTTACCATTAATGTTATCAGAAAAAAGTTTTGTAACTTGTGACTTTAAAATTTCTGATAAAATTTTTGCAAAATTTTTAAATGTTTTTATTTGAAAGAACTTAAGATATAAATAAAAGATAAAAAAGTATGATATTTCGAACTTTTCGAACTTTGTTGAATTAACTACTGAACAAAAATATGAATACTGAACTCGAAGCAATTGAAAATTTTTTTTTAATCCTTATGCCTTGTATAGCCAAAATGAAAAAAAGATCATAAAATTATCTATTTTTTTTGCTTTACGACACTTACAATGAATCAGCTTTAAGGATTTTACAAAATTGAAACAAAAAAAAAAAAAAACATAAATCCAACAAAAATTAATTGACTTTTATTACAGAAAAAGGATAAGAAATAAAAAAATAAAATGAAAATTTAAAAATTAAAAATAAAAAAAAAATAATAATAAAAAAATTTAAAAAAAAATATAAAAAAAGAAAGAATTAAAAATTAACAAAAATAAAACAAAACTAAATTAAAAATGAAAATTTAAAAAAAATTAAAAATAAAACAACATAGAACAATGAAAATAAATTTTGGGTTATGGAAATAAAATTTAGTTCAACCATTCACAGTAACAGATTAACAAAAAAAAATGTATGAAAAGGTAAAAAGTTGAATTTATAATAACCGAAATTCTCTATTATGTAAAGTATAATTGCTCATGAATTTTGAATAAAGTTATTTAGGACATCAGTTCGACAGGATGTTAAGCATTAAAAGATTTATTTTACATTAATATACCATATACGCATGTTAACACATATTTACTATTTTCTGCTATTAATTATTAATTTTATTAATTACATACATTTGCAATGGATAAAAGCAAATTTTGAAATTTCATTTTAGATAAGGATGTGGGAAACATCAACAACAAAAAAAAACAGTCATTTTGAATGAACGTTTTCGAAAATATTTTATAGACACACATGCTATCAATTGAAAATTCACAAAAGCATAAAAGAATTTTCTTTCCCCCGTCAGGATCTCATTTTTAATACTTCAAATCCTTTTATTAAATTTTCGATTAAGGCAATTTTAAGAATACTTAAATTTATATCCTTTAGAAAAGAAAAAAAATTATTTTGATTTTCTAAAATAATTTTCGATTAAAAAAAAAAAAAATATTTACGTGAATGTGAGTACATGAAAAATGATACAATATATACCAGAATTTAATTTCATTTAGAAAATTGTTGGAAAAATTTATATACAAAGAAAAAACATACAAAAGGAATTTTTGTACGTATTATGTTTTATATATTTTCTTTAGAAAATTCGATTATCTGAGGCAAGTAAATTTGTGTACATGTATTTTTTAAGATTTAATCAAGAAATGATGCAACGTATTATTTTCTATTTTCAATGGATTTTCTTTCTCTCGTTTTCCATTTCGACAAAATTTTTTTCAGTTTTATTCCTTTTCTTTTTTCAGTAATTAATTTTGTTTTTTTTTTCTTAAGAATGTTCATTGAATTACTCTTATATTATTACATAAACCGAATTTAATACAGGGTATCTCTAAATGAATGTCAATGATGCCAGTTTTCTGAGAACTCAGACTGTTTTTGCTTTACGAGCTTGAAAATACTTAATTCGTTATATCTTAAAAGGTAGAAATTTTGGGATGGGAAAGGGTGGCTCGGAAATTTTTTTTCCTTTTTATAATTGAAATAATATTGATAGATAAATGGTAATTTTTATACATCCATATATACATTATTCAAATTGATAAAATCTATGGCAAGTGTACACACAAACACGTACATACTTTTGCGGCTATGCACAAATGACCATTTAGTATTAAATAAATTTCTATTTTATTTATTTGTGCATTTAAATTTATTTTAAATCTGATAAACAGTAATCATCGAACACTAATGATTACAAATTTATTTCAATCTGACAAAAATATAAAAAAAAAAAAAACAAATTTATATTTTATCCGCAATATCATTTATTTATTTATGTGTACATTAATTATTTGTTTTAGATTAATGCATCAAAGTGTTATGTACATGCTTATGTATAGAAATTAAATAAAATTTAGTGTTACATGTCATGCATTTGTAATATATACTTATAATGCGGATAGTAATATGACGGTTATTTCAAAAATTTCTGGTTTTTGTTTTACATTTTATTTATTCCATTTAGGATGAACCAAGGATTGGAGAATGATCATGAATCTAGACATCAAGTGGGGACTTCCTACAGTTCAATAGCACTACAGTTCGATGTAAGCCAGAGCCTAATCATATCATTACGATGATTTTTCTAGATAATTCTAGAAGTGGGATGTATCACCATAAGACAACCCAGACAATTAAATGGGAACATATCAATCAGAAGGAATAAAATTTTTATTAAAAAAAAAAATCAGTCTATTTAATTTTGAATTTAAAAATAAAATTTTGAATTTTCCCGAATTTTTTCACCTTAATGTTGGTTGTAATACAGAAACTCAATACTCAATACACAATTTAATGTTCTCGAATACATTAATACGATATGTATCATTCAAGCATATATGTACATACGTTTGTGTACAGTTAAAAATATCTGTACGAGCACATATGCTAAAACAAAATATTCCCAAATAAACTTTTATGTAATAAATATTTCAATTTTAATATTTTAATTACAATGTACATAATATTTACACATGTACATATGTTCATTTAATTTGAATGTTAGATTTTAAATATATTATTCACATGTAGATTTTTAATCAATTTTAATTTACATTTTTTTTTTTTAAATTATTTTACATTTATTGTAAAACTATTTTTCATACAGTTTTCAACTATAAAATTTCGCTAAACCATGTTCTATTACATATGTACATATGTATGAATGTTTAAATTTGTATTTTGAAAACTTTATCTTGTATAACCAAACTACATGAAAGGTAACATGAAAATTGATTAAAAATGTATTGTTTTTGAAGTATCTACATATACACACGAGAATAAAATATGTAAATAAAATGATGAGTTTCAAAATGTCACGATGCTGTAATAATACAGCTTTGATACAAAATTTACATCGCTAATGCGTTGAGAAAAAAAAAATGAAAAATTCGTTATTTGCTTGGAAAATGCATTTTAGATGCGTTCACAATACGTTTCGGAACTACAGACGATAAGACAATGTTACAGTTGAATTTTATACTTTACATTTAGGCGATATTTAAACGTTTTGAAACTCATAGAAAACTGATACTCTTTTTTCGAATACTAAGAAAATTCTAAATCGGAAATATATTTTATGTATAAATTTTAAATATTAATATAAATTATTAAATTTATTTATCATGAGATTTAGAGAGTATACTATATATCTGAATTAAATGCATCGTCAGAGATGCATACACATTGATATTATATTTTCAAATTATAACGAAAATTAACTTTGAATGTTTGTTATTTTTATTAAAAAAAAAAAATCAAATAAAATGTAATTAAAAACACGTGAATAATAGAAGTTTCATTTAAAAAAATTTTTTTTTTTTTTTCAGTATCTACACTAATTTTCAGTGTATTGCAAAATGTAATGTACGTAACAGAATGTCCTTGTGAGTTTGAATGTAATTCACAATGGAATGAATAAATTTCTAAATACGGTACCGTAATTTGTATAACTTTATCATTTGGCCCATTTTGTCATATGAAATTTTTGATACTTTTTGCAAAATTGTATGAAATTTAATAATTAAGGACATATTCATCTTGCTTATCAACGTAATATCGTATTTAGTACTGTACAAATTTTCATTTTTAGCATACTGTTATTGCACTTTATTATGCCCATATGTACATATATCCCCTCATACTTTTTTTTTTTTTTGGTTTTTTTTAAGTACGTTATTTTTAAAGCTTTTCCTCATTTTATCCTAAGGATGTAATTTTGTATGCCAAACACAAATATGTCGATTATAAATGAAGATCAAAATAATTCATGTATATAACTTTATACATTGTACATACTCATATGGGTACATGGTTTTCATTAAATTTTTGCAGTTTTCATCTCCATTTTATTGTCCCAAAGGCAATTTTTTTTTTTTTTTTAATGTCAAATGCATGTACAAAAAATTTTTTTTATACCCATCTACACATAACGTATACGTTGTATATAGCATACACACGTTTCTAATTTATCTTTTATTAAAAAATTTGTAGATTTACTGGTACAAAATTTTTTTCTTTTTTTTTTTTTAATTTTTTATATTTTCCCGCTGAGAACAAATGTCGTGAACATGAGAAAATTTTTATTTATTTTTTTAAAATGATAAAAAAAAAATGCAAAAAATTCGAACATGTCAGTTGACAAATCGTTGTATAAACATTGAAATTAATGAAAAATTATAAATATTAAATTTGAACCATATTGTAAAATATCCATTTGAATTTTATTGGAAAAATTAAATTATATCCTGTATATAGGCATTAATAAACATTGTATAAAAAATCAATTAACCTTGCATGAACCCCACTGTATATGTCCTTAAATGTAAATAAAATAATTTTCAAAATTTTTCTATACACCATATCCCAGGGAGTACATAAATGTTACCTTGATGAAAAAAAAAAAAAAATTTAAATGAATTATTCATTATCCCTATGTTATTATAGTTATTTTATATGTTATTATGTTATAAACATTAAAAGCAATTATGATTAAAAACATAAAATGTTAGATTATACATACATAGACGATGTAAAACAATGTCATTAAATAAAATAATTTGATGAATACGTAATTATATTAAAATTTAGGTAAATTGGATGGATTCGTAATTACTTGACATAATAAAGATAAATGATAAAATGAATTAAATACCAAAAAATTTTAATTATGTTTATTGAACATTTTATGTCCATCCATATCATATAATGGTATCTGGTATTTGATTGTTTACCTGTTTTGTTTAGACAAAACATATTGAATCGATTTTTTTTGTTTTTTTCTTTTTAATTAGAAATTGATTTATGTACTCTGAATTACGTAATGCAAAATACAACATTTGTGTGGTAATGTTGTTTTCAATGAAACAAAAAAATCTTTACATGTGGTAAACATTAAAAATTAATTTTAAAGTTTAGCATTTGAAGCTTTATTTTATCGTTGACGCTGATGACATCATTGTGAACCAGAGGTTAATAAACTTTTATTGTTTTGTTGTTTTTTTTGCTTGTACCGCATTTGAATGATTCCATAAAACCTGTGAGTTTAGAGATAAAAATAAAAATTTTCAATTTTTTTTTTTAATTTTTCACTTTTTTGTGTTTTCAAATTATGCCAGTCTGTTGCTTTTGTTTCATATGTATCAAAGTACACATATCCTCATTTTTATTATTAAAAACTATGTACACACAAAATTTTTTTATTTTTATTCTGATTTTATGGATTTTATTTTGCAATGATTTGCACAAAAACGCAACCATCTATAAATTTGAAAAATTTTTTCTTTTTTTTAAACGAAGGTTATTTATTTATTTCCATATGTTCATACATATGTATTTAAGGATTTTGTGTGAAAAAATTTTTATTGTTGTTGTTGTAGTATCAAAGGCATTAAAACAACTCGAATCAAATAAAAATATTGCAAATATTATTATAAAATCTGCATGCATTTGTATTCTATACTAACGACATACATACATATGTACATCATGTACGAATGCGAGTACAACATATTTTGTGTTGGAAGTACCCTTGAGTTTCGGAATGTTATAATAAATTTAGCAATACGGCATATTACTACCTTTCTGATACAATTATGATTACATTATGATACGATTTACTCATACAACTGTTTCAGTATTTTAAATATTTTAGAATTTATTGTATTAATACGATATCAATACATTTCGAAACTCAAGTTATTACAATTCCTTTTTCTATTGCATTTCATGTGAAAACCAAAATTAATTATGATTTGAATATGTTCAAAAAATTCTTTACATTTGTTTTTTTGTTATTGTTTATTTTCAAATTCTACGAATTCGTTAACATTCTATTACAGAGATAAATATCGTAATTTTTACACATTTTTCAAAAATTTATTAAATATTTCATAAATTTCGTTTTTGTAAATGTATGCATGCAATGAATTATGAATAAAAAACACAAAATAATTTGATAATGTTATTTATGTGTGCATATAGTTATACTATATGTTAAACATTTGTTTTACATAATATGCAATCATAATGTATAGGGAAACCAATTTTTATTGTTTCCTGTTTTGAAATATTGTTACATACAGTACAACATAATCAAAATCCACAAATTTATTGTTTTATTTATAATTCGTTGAATAACGAAATATTAGTTTTTTCATGTGACTTGGTCACTAAAAAAAAATTTTAAAAATTTTCTTTTCAAAACAAATTTATTTCAAATATTTAGAAAAATTCTTTTAAAAATAATTATTGTTCTAATTTAAACAAGGATTGTTAAGCGATAGGGGTACCCATGTTTGCATAAAATGTGAATAAATTGTTGTATGTAGAAATTGTTAAAATCTCATTTAATATTCGAAAATAATTAAATTAATAAATTCAAATGAAATAAATAAGATTTACAGCAATATATGTACATTCATTTGACGTTGTTATAACGACACCACATTTGAAAAATAATAAATAAAAAATTCATATTTATTACCACGTCAAGGATAATGTGAACATATGAAATTTAAAAAAAAATAAAAATAAAAATAAAATTAATTAGACTGTTGTGTACATGCATGATATTGTGGTAACGTTAATGACTTCAAATAATTCAAATTATATGAAACACTATAATGTTGACGATAAATGCTAAACGGTGTTTTATTTATCACAACTGTAGTGATAAATATTGTTTGGTTTTTTAGACTATATGTACGTTATTCTGAGGCATAAATATGGAGTATAGAAATTTTCTTAAAAAATTGATTTTGGAAAATTTTTGTAAATTAAATTTTTGTAATTTTGGAAAATTTTTGTAAATTTTGTAATTAAAATTTTGTAATTTAAAAATTAATTTAAAATATCTACATTTTTTTGATTCATTAAAATAATTCGATTCATATAATTTCATTTTAATTAAATTACCGAATTAATTCTTCAGGAATGTTTTTTTTTTGTTTTTTTGAATTCAAAATAAATTTTAATTTCAATTGTAGTACAATTTCCAAAAATAATCTGAATAACATATTTCGTATACTATTGAAATGAAAAGAATTTTTTTTTGCAACATACATATGCATATATGTACACATATGCAATAAGTGAAATGAAAATTGTATTCACATTCCATTGTCTGCAGGTTTTCACAATTTATCATTGTTATCAATTATATCATTAAAATTTTTGTGGTCAATTTTCCGGATCCGGGGAAAAATACAAAAAAAATAAAAAACAAAAGAAAATGAAAAAATACAAGAACGGAAATGAAAAAAAAAATGAAAATGCATTAATGAATGCATGAATAATCATTTGTAATGAATATAATACAAATATGTTAACGTATACAACGTAATACGATGAAATACGATGTTATGAATTGATATCAATTTTAAATAATTTCCGTTTCTTTTTTTCTTGGTTTTTTTTGTTTTGTTTTTTTTTTTGGAAAATGCAAATTATTTCCTCTTTAATTTATAAAACGTTCGTAAACGATTGTAATGTATCATTATATCATTTGTGTATGTATTTGTTCGTGATATACATATATAAAAGAAACCATTGAATATCACACAACAAAAGGATATTTTTAAACTACATACAAATGTGATACTTATTTAAAAATATTCTTTTCACATTTAAAAAGAAATTGTGTAACAAAAAAAAAAAAAACAAAAAAAAAAACAAAAAGAAAAAATGAATTGTGCAAAGTCACGTTTCAACCTCATCCATTTTCATTTCATTCAAAATTTTATTTTAAGGATACATCGTATATGGTCATTAACTAGTTCTCTTTTTCTTTTCCTTTTTTTTTCTGTTTCGTTTTAAACAAAAAAAAAATCCGTTTTTTTTATTATGTGTTACTTTACGAATTAAAGGCGTCCTTGTTTGTTTTTTTTTTTTTTTTTTTTAAAGAGATTTTCCAACTTTTCTTAAAGTGAAGAAAAATTTAAAAGGTCATTATTCTCATATTATGTATGTTGGTTAGTTCGTTTGCTTAATTTTTGGCAAAAATCTAATTTAAAATTTCATTACGATTTTTAATTATGAATTAAAATTCTAAATTTGTAAACTTTAATTATCTATGCAATTATTATCTAACGTATAGGTTACATATTTTGTGTAACTCTGAATTGAAAATATTTTCCAATAGTCTGGCATCAAAATTACATCACATTTAAACTGACGAAATCTATTCAAATTGTAATTTTCTGTTAGAATCATTTTCAATATGACGTAAGGAAAATTTTTCAATGAAAATTTATGAAAATCTACAAATATCTTGTAAAAAAAATTTCATAAAGGATAACATATTGAAGTTAAAATAGAGAAATTTTTATTTTATTAAAAATGTTTAAAATTTCCTTTGAAAAAGGACTCTGCCAACATTAAAAACAGACAGCAAAGATAAATAGTTTAAAGAAATATTAATTGTAGTCAAAGAAAAAAAAAGGAAACCTATTGCAAATGATTTATTAATGGGTCAATTTTTTGTTTTTTTATTCCATTTTGTATTTCTTTATTTCTTTTGTTTTTATTTTTATTTTTCCACTTTAAGTAAAAATTGCTGTATAATTTACTTTCTATACGATTTTACTTACATCTTAAAAAACTAAATCCAGTGATTAATGATATAAATTGTTATTATATGCATGGTAATGATGGTGACAACTAAACGAAAAAAAAAAAAAATAATAATAATGATGACGAACACATTCATGAAAACTAATTATAGTATGTCATAAAGGTCTACGAAATTTTTTTTTTGTTTTTCAAACAAATAAAAATCAAAATGAATTAATGGAAGATAAACAAAAACAAAAAGGAAACAAAAAAAATGTTTTGTTTTTACCTTTGTTTGTCTTAGGGTTATTACATAAAGAAATTTGATGATTATTGTCATTGTGATTCATTAATTTGGCTAATACACTAAAAAAAAGTATAATTTTGTTTAATATGCTTTTTTTTAATATTCTAATGGAGTTCACCTATTTTGTTTAATTTAATTTTTCTTTCTAATTTTGGTTTCGATTTTTAAATGAAAATTACAAAATGTAAATTTTTCTTTTTTTGAAATTTTCCAAAAACAGATAAATCATTAAAAATAATTTTTTTTTATAATTTCAATTTTCAAATGTACAATTAGAGAAAATTGTAAAATAAATTAATTATTTGGATAAGTAATTATTTTTGTGTTCATGTTAGAGACAGTATATATTAAAAAAATTTAAATTAATTTTGAAGTTAATTAATTCGTTTATTCATAATGATATCAAATTTAATATCCGCATGGGAAAATTTAATATCCGCTAATATTTCACAGGATGAATAAAAAGTATCATACTCTGTCATCTAATAATTATGTGCAGTTAAGGTTTAATAAAGACTGCATTTTACATCATTTTTTATTAATATTAAAAAAAATTTATCAAATTTTGTATGAAAACTTTAAGGATTTGTAGTAATACGGATTAGACAAATCCATGAGTCCTCAAATGGATATAGTGTACAGCAGTGTATAAGTTCATCTAACAATTTTTAAGTAAACATTTTGAAAAATAAATTCTGATTGTGAATCCTATTCATACTTTTATTCTTTCATCAATAAACGTAATACTATCAAATCAAATCAGATTGTAATAATCGTAATAATAGTATAGCCATTCACTTTAACTAATTGATTACACACATCATATAATTAAAACTTGTACGATTATGGTTCAAAATTGCTTTTATCTATATAAAGTAAAAGCATTATATGAAATACAATAGAGAGACTTATATCCTTTTATTATCCTTTATATCAAATGCATGCATTATATAAAATACAATTTACCATTAAATTTTGTAATGTGTGTACATCATATATAGCCAACATATGGGCAACGTTTGCTTAAATATTTAATTAAAAATTTGTTGTATACATACGTACATACATATGTTTACATGAATTTATGTATGAGTAGTTCCTGTAAGGTTTAAATTTTTTAGCATGCATCGATGTATGTATGTATGTACACATTATACCATAAAACTTTGGAACTTGTAACGTATAGTACGTTCATATATGAGTATTGTTTAATTTTGAATTTGTAAAAAGGTTCTAATATAGGTTGTAATTAAATATTCAAAATTTGATATGATTACAGTTATTTACATGAGTCAATAAATTTTTATTGGTAATGTATATGTGTATACTTGTACTGGATGTGAAATGTTACAGACGTATTTTATAGAACAGCATGTACATTGAAAATCTGATTCTGAATTTTACGTATGAATGTCCTTATGTCCACATAGGTATAATCTAATAAATTTTTAAACTGTTATGTATTTAGTATTTTTTTTTATTGATTTGCTATTTTGTTTGTAAAATCAAACAAATTAACCATAGGATGCATGAATTTAAAAAAAAAACAAAATGTTCTTGTATAATGTAAATTGTATACAAATGTGTACACATTCTAGGTTTAATCATTATTGTGAATAAAAACCAGTGGAATAGAAAATTAAATAAAATGTGTAAACAATCGAGAACATCATAATCTATTTTATTTTTCCCACCCTTATTTTTTGTGTTTTTTGTTTTTTTGTTTTCCAAATTCAATGTGAACAGCTCGATGTGAGCCAGAAGAGCTTAATCACTGTGATGAGATGTGATTTTCAAAGACAATTCTATTATATGTAAATCTAAAGCAGCTTAACGTGGATTGCGAATTTCTAGCACATGTGAATGTGTATGTACTGTTCATATCTTTTATAAAAGTGTATCAATATTGTTATGATGAAATATTTTACCATGTTGATGTTATTTTTCAGATGTTATTGAATAAAATTCAATTTTAAACAAAATTTAATACTTTAATGCAACATAAATATTTTATTTTTTTTTAAATAATTTTTTAAAGATTCTTTTATTCTTTAACATTAAAAGCCTGTATACAATACAAATTTTATTTTATCCTATTTTTTTTTATTTTTATTTTTTTTTTTTATTCAATTTTTAAAGTACACGATAAAATGAAGAAGAAGAAAATGAAAATGAAATAAACAAAAAAAAAGGGAAATTTTATTTCAATAAAGATTTTGAAGAAATTCTATTATTAAAGGTAAAAAAATTAATATACTGCATTTATACAAGACATAAAATATATCTGATTATTTTATGTATAAAAAAATTTCATGATGATACTATAAAAAAATGTATAGATAATCAAAAGCAAAAAATGGTAACAAAAAAAAACAAAAAATCTGAAATTTTCTTTAAGAAACATAATTTCTTAAAGATATATTTTTTTGAATTTTTTTTTCTCTTACATGAGTATTATCTTTTGTATTCCCTTATTTTTATTTAATCCATTGTTATAATTCTTCAGATATGCCTTCTTTTGAAACATCTTAAAATGTGACAAAAGCCGTTAACCATAATAAATTTTTAAATTATGACAATAGATTACTTTGATAAATTAAAAACAAAAAAAAAAAAATATCAATAAGTAATATAACATCAGTGATTGTAATAATTATCCTGTTAAGATTACATTTTGTTCAATTATTTTAAATGTAAATAAATAATCATGTGCATAATAAAAATTCAAAAAAACTGACCATGAACACTATATCCTCTCTAATGTATTGCACATCCTTTATGTTATTTACAAAAGTGTAATAAAAACGGTTGATATAAAATTAATACATGCTTCCATATATTTGCATATATACATGTCGGATATGCAAAATACAGAATGCATACCATCTATGATGAACATTTTGTAATGAGCAGAAGAAAAGATACATGCATGTATGAGCATATTTAGTCCTCAAGATAGTAAGATTCATGCTGTTCTCACATGCACCAGTGAAGATTTTTACTTGAAATAGACGATGTATATTTTTGTTATCTTCCGTATCAATACAAAATCTTAACTAAATCAAATAAAAACTTGTGCTAAAATTTTCATGTTGGTTGTTACAGGCTCTATAAACTGGATATAATTAATATCTACTGAAAATTTTCAATCATAAATATCTTCAAGATCCTCAATCACACGAAATCCTTACCAGTCCAAATTGAAACTTGCTCTAAAAATGATCTTTCTAGTTGGTTTGGTACACAGTCTATTTTGCAATTACATGCAATACAGTGAATATGAAAAAAAGTATCTTTTATTGTTTTTCTCCAAATCAGCTGTTTTTTTTAAACATTTGTATATTCAGTTGAAAATAATTGAGTAAAAACTTGCGCATTTCAACTTTTAAACATCATTAGTTCTCAAACTTTTCACTTACATGTGTATATGTATTCCATTTCATATAAAATACACATAAAAGATATTACAATGAATACATTTGGAAAAATTGCACTTTTAAAATTTTTATATACTATGATTATATTTTCTGCACATATAATAGTTGTGGCTTTTTTTTAAATTGAAATCTCAGTTAACGTTTAATAATCGTGTTGAGAACATCATTTAAAAAATTATCTTTAAATGAAAATTTTTAAAAAATAAAATATTATTAAAAAAATAATTAAAAAATAAATTTTATATTCGTTATTCCGCGATAGTTAAAATTGATTTATTACATTTTATTATGTTCAAATTTGAAGTATTTTATTAAACTGTGAGATTAATTTGAATTTATAAGAAAATTCGGTATAAATTTGAATTTTTTTGTTTGTTGGTTTTCTTTTTTTTTGGTAACGTTTCATTATATATGAAAAAATCACGTTTCACATTTTTGTGTTTTGTTAATTATCTAACTGTATGGAATTTTTTAATTTTTTAAGGATTAATAAAAGAATTTACAGAATTCCATATCGTATTTCATCTAATTTATATGTGGTTCATATCAAGATTAAGTAGTTTCAGTTATTTTATAAAATGATTAAAATAGAAAGAGAAAACGTGATGGGAAAAGTGCATAGTATATAAAATTTTTTTTTTTATATTTTTATTACGTGTTTGCATTGTAGATACATTCAATAAAGTGCGCACGAAATGCATTAAAATTGCATGGAAGGCGGAAAATTTATAGTGTAATCGTATACAGATGTAGCATACGTACATACGTGCATATTTCATAAGAAATTGATGATATGTAATGAGTTAATAAATAAGTCAAAAAAAAAAAAAAAATTTCCAAGTTTTTGGTTTTTTTAGTGTTGTTGTATTATTATTTCGGTAACAGTTATTTTTTACTCAAGTGATTTATTTGTTTTTTTTTTATTTAAAAAGAAAATTATAGAACAAATACCTTTGAAAATCTTCATTGGAATTGAATGTACTAAAAAAAGAAAAATTAAACAAACAAAAAATACAAAAAAAAATTTCTTCATGTTTTTACGTTTATCGGATATTTTGAATTTATCAACTTCCATTGTGGTATCCTTTTGAACTTTCAGTCGTCAATATCTTCAGTATAATTCGTTTTGATCTAGTCTAATTTTCACATCTAAGCTAGCATAGTGATTTGTAAGATCTATCGCACCAGAACTGAGAACTGAGATCGAGCCTTGCTTATAGAATTCAAATTCCGTCTCTGCAAGATCTTAAAATTTTCCTCCGAATCTTTTTAAAATTTTCCACAGTTCAATGTAATTTCCTACAAGTATCTAAGAAACATCTGAGTTATTGCATCAACAAGAAAGATCTTAAATGTTTTTTGGAACACGTCTTATTTTTATTTTTAATTTTCAGTTTAAATTTAAATTTTTTTTTTTGTAATTTGTATTTTTTGTTTTTTTTGCAGTTTTTATTTTGCATTTTTGTTTTTGTTTTTATTTTTTTAATTTTTTATTTTTATTTTTTATTTTTATTTAAAAATTTTTTTTTCTCTTTTTAATCAAGTCATTAATGTATATTTTAAATTAACATTTGCCTTCTTCTTTTTTAATTATTGTTATTCTGTTTTTGTTTTTTTTTTTTTACTTTTTTTGTTGCATTTTTTTTTTGTTTTTTTTTGCATAATTATTTTATTTATATGCAAATTGCAGTTGCAGTGTATATACACAAGTGTTTGAATGTATGCACGGCAAAAGTTTGTTGTCAGTGCAATTATTATTTCAAATGGTATATAAATCATAAATTTATATAACTACATGTATATATATGCAGATACAAGTATACAAAAGTATGTATAAAAAAGTTTTCATTATAAAACCTAAGACTTTTCTTTACTTTGAATTGCTAACATGTAATTACACTTTCCCTGCTATTTAACATTTCTCATATAAAAAGTTTTCAAGAATCCTTGATCTACATAATTTTTTTTTAATTTTTTTTTTATTATTATTAAATGTGAATGGAAAAATAATGTAGATACATTATACAATGTGATCCATAATGATTGTATACATATGAGAGGATAATGAAATAACTTTTTCTCAATTTTAATTTTTTTTTTTTTTTTTGTTTTTTGTTTCATTGTATACTGAAAAAGGAAAATAATTTACGAGTATGTGCTTGTATGGGTATTTTGGCATATGAATTTTGCAACATTTATGCTTTAACTAAAAAAGGAAAGGATTGAAACTTTTATTAATGGTTGTTTTTTTTTTTTTTTGTTTTATTTTAAGTATTCTAGTACTGAAAATTTTCTGCAACAACAATTTATTAACGTAATTTTATGAGAATTTTCAATTTACAAAATTTTGTAAAATTTTACTTTACTTCTAGACTATTTATCAGATCAAATACAAGTACTGATCTTGCAACTTACTATTATTTAATTTTCTCCATTTTCCTCACAAAAAAAAAATCGGTTAAAAATATCGGAAAATTGATTTTTTCTTTTCAAACTCGTTTTGCTTTTGAAATCAAAAAAACAAAAAAAAATTACTTACAAGTCAATGACATTGAAATATACAACAATAATTATTCTGGAGTGAGATCAATTTATATACATTGATCGTACATACATTGAAAATTATTAATACAGAGTATTTGAATTGACTTTAAATTGAAAATAAAATAAAATTTCTGAATTAAAAATGATGTGAGAATTTTATAAGCGTGTAATATGTTAGATAAACATAATAAATTCATAAAAAGAAATATTTTTCCTATCACTGATGGTATACTACCACCATTTCTGTAAAAGACACTTGTTGATTTGAGATATACAGAATACAGTGAAAAATGGGAAAGGGCTAGTAACTGTGTACAATATTATGAATATTTACTGTGTTGGGATTCTATTTGAAATATGGATTTTATTAAAATTTCTTAATAATTCTTATGATATCTTTTTTCTATCTTATATGTATGTTTTATTTCACCAAGTAGTAAGACTTGACTACTTATTTAAATTTAACTGGTTTTTCTTATGTAACTCAATTTTAAAGTATAATGAGTTTTCGAGATGTTTTTTTTTATAATTTTTTTTTATTTTAGTTATTTTAAATCAAAATTATGTACATACTTCTATCACCTTCTACTTACGTAATACATGAATGTGCTATGTATGTATACCATACATCGTGTACAATTTCATACACAACTTATAAGGTTATCGCTTTTCTATTGTATAGATAATTATAGTTTCTTTACTAAAATAAAACGTTAATGCATTTGAAATGTACAACTCTCATCAGATATTCTGATTTCTGAGCTTTACATCAACTTTTTTATTTTTAAATAGACTTAAAATAAAAATTCAATGCAAGTTATAAAGTCAATGTCATCTACATCATCACTACCAAGCGTCCAAGCCCACTTTAATCACGAATCATGAATTTTTATTATTCTTGGCTCTTATCTTAACTACACACATGTGCTGATATTTTAAAAATTTTTTTTCATGTACATCATAAGCAAGTTTTTCTTTAACATGTTCAGTTTTTAGTTGATTCAATGTGACGTATCTACAAATATGGAATCTTGTCGTCATCATTATAAATAAACTAACAAATAATCGATCAGTTACATTGACTTTAAATTTATACAAAAAATATTCATTTACTAATAATGTGATTTATTTTTGTTGTTTTTGTTTTTTTTAAATTGAAAATGTGAATCAAAATAAATTATAAAATTATTTATTATTAAAATTTTAAATGTAAATATTTACCATTTAAATGTTTTTTGTATTTTTAAAGTGAAAATTTTAAATTTTATAAAAACATATTAAAACTAAATCAAAAAAAAAAAAAATATATTAATTAATAAAATAAAGAAAAAAATTATATAGAATAAATATATCCGAATGGAATTGAAAAATTAAATAATAATAATAATAATAATAACAATAAAAGGGAATAAGTGATATTGTAATAAAGAATGAACTGGACTATAATTCAATTATTTATTCTCATTGAATTATCCTTATCACTAGGTATGTATTTTCATGAAATTTTATTTAAAAAAAAATATAAATAAATAAATAAATGTATGTGTGAATGTATTTATTTTCAATTATATGTATATACTTGTAAACATTGAGCCTATCCATATATGTATATGTATGCATGTATAATGACGTTAGCAATGTTTGGTTTATGAAGTCACATGTTGTACACACAATTCTGTCATCATCAGGCTCATTGTAATTCATTATACTATACAATATTTACATACGTATGCATTTATACCAATTTATACACAATGTACATATACGTACGAATTTATACATGTAAAGTTAAATGATATGTTTTATATCCATTTAAATTTGTTTTTTTTTATTTTGTTTTTGAATTTAAAAAAAATTTTTTTATTGTTTATTTTCGAATATACAAAACGTATTTTCAATTTTATATGATACATAACAATGGAAAATAATTTCAATTATTGAAAAATAACTGGCTTTATATTTTTATTTATTTTATTTTATTTTAATATATCCGTTTTATTTATATGAGTATCTTTTATTATTTATACATATGTACACCCGCACATACACCCATCCACCCATATGCATATGAATGCATGCACATATAACGTATAAGTAAATATTTATTTGTAAATTTGTATTTTATTCCCATATGTAGTTAATTTGCATAAATTTATAACATATATGACTTTTTCATATACATATGTAGGAGTATATGTATATATAATTACAATTAATTAATTACAACTCAAGAGTGATAATCAAATGAAAATCTGTCGTTTTAAAAAAAAAAAATACAATAATTAATTGCTTTAATCATGATATCAGTATTTTTTCAGTATGTAGAGAAGAGATACATTTAAATTTATGTACATACATATTTGACATCTTAATGTTCTTTAATAACACCATCGTGTTTGATATCATGTGGTTTTTCTTTATTATTTATTACTAAAAACATTAAAATGTGTTTGTTGTTTACTATAGTAAAAATCAAAACTACACAGTGAATTGAACGTTTTAATTTTTGTAAAATTAAAGTAATTGAGAAAATAAATATTTTGACACATACATTTAGTTATGATTTTATGTATTTAATCCCGTCTTTTTATATCCGTTTTTACACTTTTCGATTTTCATATGATTTACCTATGAATTGGTCATTTGGATGCGGAGAATGAAGGGACATATAGTCCACAGGTTTGGAGTTCGCAAGATATTTCCTACGATTTATTGAATTTTTTTTTTTCGTCCATCACATGAAAATTGAAATGTGTAAAAAACCCTCAATGTATCTGTTGAATGTTTCAAGAAATTTCTTTTTCAGTTATTTTCTTTTTATTACATACGGTTACAACATTATTTTCATATTTTTTTTTTTAATTTTCTTTTTTCAAAAATTTATATTTAGCACCACATGAAATTTCAATATTTATAATTAGTCAACCAGATGAATATCATCATCAAATTGCAGAAGAATTACGTGCTGATATTTATAGTCAATCAATTGAGATAAATAAAAATAATCTTGTTAATATTTATATATTACATGAATTATTTAATCATCCTGGATATTGGACATTTTTAGCAATATTACCTAATTTAAAATTATCAAATATTATAAAAAATGAAATAAAATGGATTTTATTATGTGAGGATCATAGTATTATAGATTTAAAAATATTACTAAAAGAATTGAATTTATTAAATAGTAATGAGGTATAAAAATTATCATTTTTAACTTATTATTTGTAATTCATTATTATTAAGAAATAACATGAAATTTTGTACACCCTTTTTAGATATCATTTTATGGATATCCTTTACGTGACCAAGAAGCAACTATTGTACATCATTTTGCATTTTTCGAGAATCCACAATGGTTTTCATATCCCTTGTTAAGATCTGGAGTTATATTTACGATTCCCTTAATCGAAAGGTACAGTACTATAAACATATGTACTATATATGTATACAAATATCATTGGAATTATTCATTGGTAGACACATTTACATAAACGTGTTTATATTACATTTGTAAATGTTAAGCTTTAGAGATTAAAATGAAGATCTTTAATTATTAATTTCAGTAATACAATTTTAGTTGTGTATACACATTTAAATACAATTTGTTTGTATTTACCCATAATAAATCTTTGTTTGTATTTAATATCCGTTTGAAATAAAAATGAACAGGATATTACAGTATTACATGTGTATATATAAAAGCTCAAAATAGAAAAAATATATACAACAACTAAAATAGTAAATTTATCTTTTAGGTTAATTAAAAATTTAATTTCTCATTCTGTTATAAATTTTTTAATTTATTCCTGTATTACATGGAAAATAAATAAAATTTTATCCTTTTTTTTTTTTTAATACCATGAACTGAGAATATTTTCATGTGAATTGAAATATTATTTTTTAAATTTATTTAAAATTTCTAAAAAAAAAAAAAAATTTGATACATTCGTTATTTAAAAAAAAAAAAAAAAAATTTATTTTTATTTCTATGTAATTTTGTATGTACCTATATAGGCTAACAGAATATGTAGAAAAGAAAAAGCCAACAATGGATTTTTTTATTGATGCATCCCATGAGCTTTCTTTATTTATATGGAAGAATATCAAGATCAAAGGTAATAAACTTCTAAATAAAACAACTAAGATATATTTTCCGTTTTTTTTTTTTTTGTTTTGTTGCTTTCGTACATATTAAATTTTATTATTTTTTTTTTTTCTTTTTTTTTCCATTTTCAAAATATCTTCTTAAATATTTCATAGAATCTACAAATAATAAAAATTTCATACTAAATTCAAAAATATCTTTAAATAATTCTAAGACTATAAATGAGAATTATAATATTATAAATCATAATATAACAGAAAAACCTCAATTAAATGAAAATAATTTAAAATTAGATAATCAATTTTCAATAGATGTTATTGATAAAAATGAAGAAAATATCAATTCAAATGATACTAATGTAGAAACTGTTGAAAAAGTAATTTGGAAAAAATTACAAATGATATCAGTACCATTTTTATGTTCTTCTAAATCATCAGGATGTGCAATTTATTCAAATAATGAAATTATGGATTGTGTAAGAAATAATAAAAGATTTTCTTATCATAATTTTTCATTTAAAATAATTTTCTTTTATTTTTCATTTATTTATTTATTGGATCACTTATATGTAGTTTCCAGTTAAACCAGATTCAATTTATTTTGCTATAAAAACATGTAAAAAATTTCATAAAGATCGGATACCAACAATTGAAGCAACATGGGGGCAATATACTGTATATAAAAAATATTTTAGTGATTATGAAGGTATAAAGTTTAAACTTGTCGGTTATATATTGAAACGATTTAAATTTAATTTATTTTCTTTATTTAATTTAATGTATGTAGATGATACCATACCAACAGTATCAACTGGTATACCAAATACTGAAACAGGACATTGTGCTAAAACATTATCAATTCTTAAATTAGCCTTAGAAGAAGTAGAACACATAAATCATCTTCGTAAAGTTCGAAAAAAATCAATAATTGAATGGATTTTTCTCTCTGATGATGATACAATATTAAGGTAAATTAGTTCTGTTGTTATTAATTTCATTTAAAATTTATGAAGTACTAACAAAAGATATATTTGGCATATAAATTGAATACATGGACATAAAATGATACCAATATACTTATACATATACATACATAAATCTATTTATGATATAAAAAATTAATCAAATTGTCTAAACTAAATGAAACTCATCCCTTTGGATTTTATGTCTGCACATAAAAGATTAGATAAGGATATTTTAGATAATATATTTTTCAGATGAAATTTCATTAGATAATTTTAGATATCCTCTTGATAAAATTATTATACATACATTTTAATATGCATATATGTATATATATAAAATAATATAAATCTGTGTCATTTCTATTTTCTATATATTATATCTCTATATTTTCATGGTAATACTACAAAATGCATGTGTATCCAGTGTATCAAGAGTTTGCAAAATTTTAGGATGTTTCAATCCAGAAGATGATATTTATTTAGGTGAACGTTATGGATATCGATTGCATTCAAAGGATGGTTTTAATTATATAACCGGTGGTGGTGGTATTGCATTCAGTTTACCAACAATACGAAAAATTATTATGTCATGCACATGCCCAACAATATCGTCTCCAGATGATATGATTATTGGAATATGCCTTCAGAGATTAGGAATCAAAGCAATACATTCATCTAAATTTCATCAGGTAAAATTGTATATTCATGTCATTTTATTGATTTATAATTTAAATATTTTGAATTTACCTTTTCGTTATATATTAAATTCATTTCTATATAATATTGTCTTTGTTTTTATTCGATTTCTTTTTTATTTTTATTTTGATTTTTAAAAGGCTCGTCCATTAGATTATTCATCAACTTTATTAACAATTGATGAACCAATTTCATTTCATAAATTTTGGCAAATAAATCCAATTAAAATTTATAAACAATGGTTTAAAAAATCTGATGAAATAAATGAATTTCATTTAAAATTAAAATCAAAATCAAATGATATAAAATGTGATAATATATTAGATTCTAGTCATAGTACAAAATTAAAAAAAAATTATCAAAATGGTAATCATAATATAAAATATAATAAATTATTATCATCATCATCATCAATTAATGAACAGCATACAGAATTATAGTTTTTATCAATTAATTAAATTCAAAAAAAAAAAGAAAAAAGTTTTATAAATTATAAAATAATGAAAAAAAAAAAATGAAAACAAGAATTGTGATAATAAAGAGAAATTAAAAGGTCAAATTGGATATTTTCTTTTCCTATCAAATTTTCCATAGTCAATAACAGAATACATAGAATATACACAGAAAAATTATACATAGAAAGGTATGGTATTCCTTCTAAAGTTGGTAAAGTAAAACCAACTTTTATTTCTTCCTTTACGCTATAGTAAAATCCTTTAAAAAGCTGTAACGAATTTATTTTTGAAATTTATTTGAATAATATAAAATCATTCATATTAGGTCAGAAAGAAAAAAAAAACAGATAAAAATTAAAGAGAGCAATAGAAAATTTTTACGTATTAATAAATTTTATTAATTATAAGTTTCCCATGAAATTAAGTTCAACATTTTATTAGATAATCATTTTAATATGTCTTTTTCATCTGTCGTTAAGTAGCCGTAAGGTATTATTAAAATGGTTAATAAAATGATAAATGACATGATTCGTGAACATAAAATCATTTTATTGTTATAAACATAAATAATAGAAACGTTTAATTAAATGTTTACATGCTAGAATATTTATCTACATTTATAATCTATTTTATTAGCAATTATAAATAAAATCCATATGTTATTTGCTATTAGCATTTTACATTTTAATATGTTTATCATTAAGTAATTTTCAATTTAAATTAATGTGATTTCATTAAAATGACCATACAACCTGTCTATTAATGATTTTCACTAAACGTCTTATCATTGACATTGCACTAGTAGAAAAATAACTCGTAATTTTATCCCCAATTCTCTATGCGCTGACTATGAAACCCAACCGTTTTTCTCTAAGTGCAAAAGGCAACTAACTGAATAACTTGAATAACTCTTGTTTTCTATGAAATATGAATATGTAAATCTGAAACTAGTTTCCACTTGAACAAGAAAAAATTTGTTGACTCGGCACGACTAAATGTGATGTACATATGTAAAAAAATAAAAAATAAAAAATAAAAAAATTTGTATGATGATTTGTACAGGACAGGAGTATTGTTTTACATCACATTTAAAAAATTTCATCCTACTACCTTATATGTATGAAAAATTTTATCAGCATTTTAAAATTTAGCACTTTTTTAAATGTCATTTAAAATTCAATCAATCAAACACATCTGCAATCATCAATCACTTGATTGATGAAATTCTAATGACATCTAATCTAATTGTCTAATAATATCCTGGTAAATGTAACTAATATTTAAATATTGACAGATTTCATATCCTTAATCAAATGCTTTGGCGGTATAATTTTTGTGTGTGTATTTTAAAATTAATTTTATCGTTATAAAAATTAATTTTACCAGATATATACCAATATATCAATGATATATCTCATCAAAATTACTCCAATAATAAAATTATTTTTTCGTTAATGATCCTTTTTGTTTTTTTCATGCTCTAGCACCTTTTTCTACAAGCATAAAACGGAAATAATTAGTATCCTGTCTGTTATATATATTTCACTCAATTTTAATCTTTCGCATTTTTGTAATTAAAAATTTCTGCATCCTTAAATTCAATATTTAATGAGATTACTAACCATTTATTTACATTATATACGCTATCATTTACGTATAAATTGGATAAAATAAAAGATCTGTCTGAGGATATACAGAATGTGAAAGGAATATAACTGAAAGTTTTCATTTTAATTACTAGATTGAATTCTTATTAAAATTGTCAGAAATGTGAATGACATTCTAAATTTAAAAATTTTCATTAAATGAAATTAATTTGCTCACGAACTTTATTTTGTTTTCTTCTTGCAATCTTTGATACGTATACGTGTATGATAATTCAATGAAAAATTAATTTAAGAAAATTTTTAGAATTTTTTTTTGTTTGTTGATTAACAAATAAATGGAAAATTTCAGAGATCGTCAAGGATTGTAGACGATCAAGGCCAAAAATATAGACTCAATTTTCCTGTCCTTCTTTTGATAGTATAAAATTCAAACACGTGGTAAATGTTTACAAGAAGGTGGGACCATAAATAAATTTCATAAAATCATAATGTTCCTTAATTTTTTAATTAAATCAATGAATTTAATCAAGGAAATGCTGGACAGATTTTACTTTATTTTTTTTTTTTCAAATGGAGAAAAAAAAAATCGATTATTTAATAATGAAAATGTACAATCTTTGTATTGTTCAAATGTTCTGGACATGCATTTCCCAGAGCAAAATAGAACAAATTACGAATTGCAATTAAAATCACAGAAAATAGAAACGTTAGTTGCATTTGAGTTGAATTTTTTTTTTTTTTTTCTAAATACAACATGCAATGTAGGACGTACTATGTACATGTGTTTTCATGTGTTTGGCCTAGTGGCTGATTTTCAAATGCTATAAAATAAATGTACAAACAAATATCATTTAAAATTCTGTAAATGACGTATGAATACACTTTATCTCCTATAACTGAAAGTTGGTTAGAAAATTAATTGCAAAGTGCTGTATACAAAGAGGCAAAATAAAATACAGTTTAGGGAATTTTAATTTAACAACTATTCTAATAACAAAATATAAATCTTGCGTATTGTGATTTAAAAAAAAAAAAAAAAATCAGAATAATATTTGCATTCATTTAAAATGACAAAACAATAGATAAGCGAAATCAAATGATTTTTCCATGACGTACACATGTAAAGTGGAAAATTTTTATATATTAAATTTGGAAATTAAAAAAAATAAAAATTGGTAGTAATTTTGTGATTGTCTGATTTATTACAGACACATACGTAGCTTACTGTTTGCTTATTAATAAATCAAAGTCATATTAAAGAAGCCAAGAGTAAGCCACCTTACTAAAATAAGCAACCTGCGAAACCAGAAGCTTTCAAGAAAACTAAAAAAAAAAAATTGAGTTAAAATTTCAAGAAAATTTCCTTCAGTTAAAATTCTTTAATAATTTATAAAAAAATGAACTCTACCAATTTTTTTCTTATTTACTACATTTAAATCAATCGCGATTGAGATATAAAACGCAATCATATAATATTAAAAATTTACAATAAAATGATGAAAAAAAAAATTTATAATAAGGACTTTATAACAAATTCGTATACATACATCAAAAGTTAAAGCGATTTGTTGTTTACATTATACAAACAAACGAATAGATAAGAAAACATAAACAGAATAATGATAAGAAAAATAAAGGTCGTATTTAAAAAATTTTCCTTTTATATTACATTTCAATGAGATTGAAATTTTTTTTTTCATTTTTCTGAAGTATTGTATTTTCATTTGATATAAAATAAATGATATGCACCCACTTCATCTATGATATCTGCATTTACACAACGTACGCGCAAACATGAATCTATTCAAGTGCATTCATAAGATACTTGTTTGATGATCTCGTATGCATGGCAATAAATTTTTTTTTTTTTAACTTTTCAAAGAAATCATATCGACATTATTTTAATGTATTCATTTTTCAGTTTGCTTCAAAAGATATTTTCCTGATTATATTTCAAATTTATTATAAAATTTATATTTGTATCATGAATGAATGCAAAATTTAAATTTTTTCTTTAAAAAAAAAATCATAATTATAAGATTTTGAAGCAAATTAAAGAAAGTTCACAAAATAATAACAAGAACGTATGTACGTAATCAGGACTTAACATAACTTGAATAGTATAAGAAAATTTGTTAAGGTTTTTCTCTAATAAGATTTCATTTTGAAAAAAAAAGGTAATTGGTAAAAAAATACAATGGAAAAAATAAACCAAATAAAGTAGCAACCTTACACTGGGCACCTATTGGTATCGTCAACATCAGATTTTATTGCTTTCTAATTTTCATTATATGTTATTTGCAATGCTTTCGAAAAAAAAAAATAAAATAAATAAAATGATGTGTTTCTAATGCCGTCAACAGTAAAAATCGAACACGTTCATCTTCAAAGTCTACATCAATTAGCGTTGACAATGCGATTGGGCGCCCGACAACATCTCAAACAATCAAAATAAACCAAAAATATTATTAAAGCAAAATTTTTGTACTAGTTACCCTTTTTTTTCTGTTTTCCTTTTTTTTTTTTTGAATTTTCACTATGTTTCTCTCATTTAAACGAAAAAAGAAAAATGAAATTTCAAATTTAAGTACAAATTCTTAATTTCATAAAACAACTGCGAAAATTCAAAAATAATAAATCATAGTACCCATAAAAAAGAGAAAGAAAAAAATTTCTAACATTTGATTTACTTAAATATGTTTACTTACAGTCACAACAACAGATGTGAATTATACTGACATAATTAATCTTTAAAACAGATTTTCTTGTCAGCAATAAGAAATTTATATTTAATGAATTTGTATTAAATTTATATTATATGTTCACGAATGTATATGTATGTACATTACAAGCAGATAGTAATTATTCAAAAATGTGTCAATGTATACACTCAGAAAATCATGAATTATTGATGTGTGTATTCTAAACAATTGCATATGTTCGAATTTGCGACAAATTAGTGTCTATTGAAAATTTTAATTTTGTGAGACAGGCAAGGGAAAGGATTATTCAGACTACATATATGATCTAGGATTTCTTATAATACCTTTGAGTGTATTTAAGTTGTGGTAATAGAACTCCTAACTCTAATACCTAATTAAATAATTTTGGTTGCATTCCAAAGTTATTTCCAAAGAGCGAAAAAAAAAAATTCCAAATTGCCATAACGTTTTTTTTTAAAAGGTTCCAAGTTAATTTATTCAAAATTACGTAAGAGAAACTTATTTCATTGTTAAGTAATTGACTTTTACTCAAGTGTACTTAAGTACATATCTCAACATAAAAAGTTAAATTTTCACAGTATATAGTGAAAAAAATTTGAATTTTTATTGATTGCTATTTTCTTTCTCAATCCACATTTGTTTACTTTGTAAGAACAAAAGTTTCCTTTTATTTTTGTTGTTAATTTTACTTATAAATCAAGAATTGATAAAATATATTACCAAAACACATTTTGAATTTCTAATGAAATTTGATATTCGTTATAACAACAAAATATAGTAAAAAAAAAAGAAAAAAAAATTGTAATAAATAAATAAATAACCAACTTTTTAAATTAAAAAGTTTGGTACCATATAATACCAAATTGGTTGTGGAAATGAGAAATTATTTCGTTTCACTTTAGAATATAAATTTAAAAAAAAAATACATTTATGTGGTTTAACCGAATTTAAATTTTTCGACTGTTTAGTACAATTTACATATTTTGAAATTTTTTCTAATTTTTATCAAATTAAATAAATTTTGATCATGAATCAAAATAATGAATAAAATAAAATTTGAATTTTGATTTTTACACAGAGATATAAATACTTTCAAATTTTCAAATCCTGTCAATCTTTAACCCCAGGATGCAAGGAAAATAAAAAAGGGAAATAGTTTTCCACGTGTACCTTAGGGTTAAAATTTTTATGTCGAAATAAATTTGGTATCCTTACATCAGTGATGGCAGCCTTAAAGAAATTCTAGGTCCGAATTGTATAAGGACAGAAAAGCTTGGAGAAATCTTCTTTTAGAGGCAAAGGTCCTACTTAGGACTGTAGTTCCATGATGATGATGATAATCCTTACATACATAATTCAAAATATTATAAAATAAATGCCATCACAGAGTCATGGATAATTCTTTAATTTTTTCAATTTATTTACATGCATATTTGTGTATATATGTATGTAGACAAACTTACAATTAATTTTACAATTTGAAATGTTCAATTAATTACCAATCGTCAATAACACAATTGTTTTAGGCTTTCACATGATTTTTCTTTAATCTTTTTGTGGTTTTTTTTTATACAGAAATTTTGATGAACAGAGGATATGTCGTTTCAACGTACGTTAGAATGTGCCATTCTTTCATGTGTGTACGTATATGCTCACCACAATGCTTTGGTAATCAAACTTAATTGATTTTATATAAATGTTCACACATACATACGTACATTTGTATATAAGGACTTTTACTATGTCTATTATTAATTACAAAAAAAAAAAAAAAAAAAAAAAAAGGAATTAATGAATATCCTTACAGGATATTATATTTTCTTATACAATTAAATCAATATTAGATGTTAAATAAAATTGAAATGAATGAATTTGGTATTAATAATAAAACAAAAGAATCCATTAGTTTCAGTTGCTAAATGAAGTTGATCTGATACATAAATTAATAGAGAATAATGAACTCTGTATTGTTTGATACTGAGTTTAATGGCAATTTATATTATACGATGGTGTAGGATTGTAAATTTACGATTGATACATGAAACAAATTTATTTTGCTTTCTGTGCAAATAATGAGCTCTTGAGGTTGTGGCATTTCTTTCAAGTATTATAAATAAAAATGTTTTCGTCCTTTGCAGGCACAAGGATTTTTACAATTTCAAAATATATTTTTAAAAATTCAAAATTAATGTTAAAAATTTTTTTAAAAAAAAAAATTACCGAGCTTTACAATAATCACAAAATTTGAATCATGTGAAAGGATGTAAAGATCTTTTAGTTAAAATAAATTTTATAATTTTTCATTTGTACATGTCTATAGTTAAGTATTACAAAATTTTTAAAATAAAAATAGTAAAAAAAAAAAACGGAAACTCTTATATTTGATTTGATTTTATTTTTTATTTTAAGAGCACACATTAAAATTTCATTTCCTTTTTAAATAATATTCAAGAGGAAATCATTCATCTGAAAAATTAAAAAAAAAAAAAAAATTTATTTTATTCTAAAATAAATTGCTTTTTCATGTACATTTCAAATTCAGTTTCCTGTAACGTAAATCACGCGTGTGATTTGAAACATTTTTGCTTTTTTTTTGTTCGGTTTTTTAAAAGGAAATAAACTCTGAGTGTAAAAAAAAAATAAAATAAAATGATTTAGCAATTGTATATTATGTACGTTATTTGAAAAAGTCAACCATAACCACAAATTAAAAAAAAATAAAAATAAAATCTCATATGTGTACATTTTGATTTTGATTTCACGTACACAGTATATTTAATATGTTTGTACATTATTCTTTCAAATTTGAAAGAAGTAGACAGTAAACGTATTTTTCGTAAAATTCACAACTCTAAGTACCACCCACCTCTAAGCTCCTCCACCCTACCGCAAAAATAAAAAACGATGAAAATTTTGAAAATTTTTAAAATTATATGTATTTGGTATAAAATTATCATAAATGAATGAAAAATAAAATTTTTTTTGTTACAACTTATTTACATATGTAGTGAGGAAAGTACAGTAATGGCAACAAGGACAACTAGGACTCTTAGAAATAAAGTTTCTTAGCATTAAAAAATTTTTAAAAATTCATTATTATGTTTTATTTAGACTGAATACATTTAAATGCGTAATTTAAAAAAAAGAAAAACAAAAAAATTTTTTTTCCAAATTATAAATGCATACTTGTTATGCAATGCACATAAATATTTGAAAAAAAAAATTTTTTTTTTTTCTTAACTAGAGTAGCTTTAGTAAAGATATTTAAAAAAAAAAAAATAATATTTTCTCATATCTAAGATAACAACTGAAATAATTTTGCACATGTTGCATTCATTTATTTTTCTGATTTATATTTTAATTAAATGAAAGTTTTTATTTAAATTTTTTTTTTTTTTAAATGAGTTTTTATAATAACTTTTATTGTGCATATTAAAACTGAAAATTTTACATAAAACTTTTAAGCATAAATTCATAATATTAACCTAAGGATACATGAGTTGAAAAAAAAAAAAGAAGAGATTCTTTTACATGTAAATTTTGTGCACATACCAATGCACCTTAGGACTGATAAAAAAAAAAAAAAATTGAAATGAAACTTCTTTGATATGTCTGTATTAGACTGTTGTTGGTTGTGTTGTGTTCTCTGCGAGTGAATTTTATTTGTTGGATAGATAGAAGGTTCTGAATAAAAAATCTTGAAAAATAAAAAATATTTTTAAAAATTTTGGCTTTTAGAACCAAAGTCGTAATGATTCAGAGTGAAAAAGGACGATTTTAAGATTTTAGGGGGGCTGAAGATCTAGAAAAATTATTTCGCTAAAAACAATCTATAAAATTTAAGAAAACTGGGAAAATTGGAAAAATAAATTCAAACTTTGTAACAATTATTCTAGGACACCCTACATCAAAGATTCTCTACACTAACATTTTTTGAAAAAAAATTCTGAACATGTTCGCTCATTAGATTATTGAATGTTCTATCAATCGTACAATAAATTTTTTTGCTAATTTTCACAGGTCATTTACAGACAAGAAAAGCAGGTACAAAAATGATATATTTCGAAGTTTTTAAATCTCGAATGGCTATAAATCTTATTTCAAATCAAATTTTATAAAAATAACATCAAAGAAAAATGTTCAAGAAAAAATTATTTTTTACACAATACATGATACAATTCATTTACGTAATAGATTTTGTTATTATATGTTTAAATTTGATTGTGTTATGTTGCCAATTTGATATTTTCTAGTTTACATAGTAAAACTTTTGTTTATGTTTTTTGTATTTAAGAAAATATATAAATTAAAAAACAAAAAAAAAAAAAAAACTTTAAACAAACTTTAAGTAATACATTACAATAAATTTATTACCAAGCTGACGTCTTAAATTAATTTACAGAAATTTTACATTAAATGACAGAAACCAGAAAGGTTGAAGCTTACAAAAGAGAATATACATATCCATAGAATATGTGTGTGTATACACTGTCATATTATGAATGAACACAAAAGAAATGGCAAAGGAAAACAATTAAAATAAATTTTAAATGAAACTTTTTGAAAAATTGCTTCTAATATTCTAGAAATTAGGACAATACATATAAATAGAAGAAATATGTGTACATACATGATACACAATATCTTTCATTTTAGAAAATTAATTACACTTGCGTTAAACTTTTACTATTTCTTTAATTACTGTCAAGTAAAAAATAAAAAACAAAAAAAAAATTTTAATGTTGTTTTGTGGGATAAGAAAAGGAAAAACAAAAATGAATTATTTCTAATTTCCTGTATAAAGTCAATGTAGAATTTAAAATTGCTTTTAAATGTGAGAAATTAAAAATGTTCGGTACTTACACACGTGATCAAATTGAAAAATCCATAGTTTGAAATTTATGGACATCCACTTTTACGTATTGAACGGGTTTGATCACCTAATATGAGTCCTAAGCCCAAATTAATTTTCTTTCAGCTTAAGACCAAATTAACTCATTTACACAAGACAAACGTTCAACTTAAATAGAGTTTTTTTGATGTCTGGAAAAAAGTCACAACGTCAACATCACAAGTATATTTTCCATTCCTCAACTCTTCCAGATTTATAATGGGTTTTCTCACAATGAAAAAGCTTTCTTGCTTTACTAAAAATTCCATATCTACATAAGTGTAAAAAATAAAAAAAAATAAAAATTTTTTTTTGTTTATTTTTGCATCATGAATTGCAAATGATAAACACAAGGAATCCTTTTTTTTCCTTGTTTGCTTTTAAAGAAATAGACTGACAAAAAGCTTTTATCAGCGACACCAGCAGTAAATAAAACTTAAAAGCAAGTTTAAAAGGAGGCAAGAAGAAATTAAGACTAAAAAAAAACAAAACAGTAGTTGAATAATTCAAACAATTTTGAAATATTTACATCGCTATAATAACAACCACCACGTGTACATGTGTAAAGGATACACAATTTTTAATGATAAGAAAAAAACTGAATAATTTGCTTTTCTGTTTTTTTTTTTTTGTTTCAAGAATACTTAAATAAAATAAACAATGTTATTCTCTATTTGTGTTTTCAGTTTTACTTAAAACAAAAAACAAAAAAATACGTAGGATAACAAAGGATGTATTCATGTATTTTACCTATTTGTTAGGTGAATACTTAAAAGTTGTGTGAAAATTGAAAATGTATACACGTATACAGATCTTAAAAGGAAAAACACAAATAAATTATAAAGCTAAAAAATTGTATATAATTTGATATAATTCAAAAATTGTATACGTACGTACGTTTTAATGGTTTCGCATTTATACGATGCATTGCAGTGTAAATACACTGTGATATGAATGTGATTTATTTAATTGTATGAAAATTATAATAGACAATATCTCATTCTTATTGTTCTTCAGTTCACTGACTTTGATGATATAAAATGTTGATTTAATGTAGCTAACAATTTATTTTCATTTAAAGCAATTCACATGTACACAAATTACGAAATTTAATTTGCTTTCAATAAAATCGATGGAGATTTTTTTTTGACTTTCAAGTCCATAACATTGAATGCAATCTAAAAGGACTGACAAATTATGAGCTTTAGAATATACATACATACATATGTACGTATTTGGTTGTTTCTATTGAATCAACGTTAAATTGATGCATTTAGTCTTTGGTAATTTGTACAATTTCGTTAATTTTATATGTAAACAAATGAAAAGCGAGAACAAGTTTATCTAATGGCAACAACATCAATATTTGAAATGAAGTTGATGCTCAGTTCATTATACAGAAAAAAAAAAAAAGGAAAAGAAGTAAAAATTGTTTAGACATTGACGATACATTGGAGGCAAAATTGTCCCATGAGAAATGACCATTTAAAAAATAAATAGCAAATTTTGGTACTATAGAAGCAAAGTGTGAAGATTAATTGAAAATAATGTCGATGTTGTCATTGGGCCCCCCGGTCTTCTTTATCGGTCTTGTAGAGATTTTTTTATGTATGTTCATTCGATCCATACCGAATACAAATATTTTTGACTGAAATTTTTGAATCTCTGAAATGATGTTAACAAAACATAAAGTCTAAATAATTTGTTTTTTTTGCATTTTATTTCTGGTTCATTTAAATTTCTTTTAATATTAAAAAAATATCCGATTTCATAGAAACGAAAATAACAAATGAAATGTTCATACACACATAATAAAATAAAAATTAATTAAAAAAAAATGTTTTTTTGTTTTTTTGCATACATGATACCTTGTGTGTTGAACTTTATTTATTCTGTTTTAAATTAAAAAAGTTTTAATCATTGTTATATAAATAAAGTTTTACTAAAAAAAAACTTTTTTATTAAATTAAAATAATGTTTTTTACCTGATTCAAATTTATTTTATTTTTTGTTTTAAATTTTTAAAAACAAAGTATTAAAAAAAAATTTTTTTTTTTTTTTTGTTTGAATAATATAAAATGTATGGTACTTACATGAAAATATGAATGTGTACATGTGCGAAATTATTATTATTATTTTTTTTTTATACGTTACATAAAACGTTTAATTTAGTAAAATGTTCACGATTTAACCATTTATATGATAATTTTAATTTTACCACGTATTTTTTATTCGTATAACATATACAATACAACTACAATTAAATGTACATACATATGTGAATATACGAATAAATTTAAAGTGATTAACATTTTAATTCTGTTTAGTTTATAATTTCTTTTGATATTACTAAATTATATTATTTTAAAATATTCAAAGTAAAATGCAAATCATAAACAAAGTTTAAATAATTTTATTTGTCAAAATTAAATATTTTCATATACAATGAGTATATATGTATATACACAACGCTATGGGGAAATAATATGAAACTTTATTTCACTGTATTTTCATTAATATTTTAAATGATAAGCATTCGTTATACGTAATATCATATAATTAAAGAACAAAATCTTTTGCAAAATCATTTTGTATGTATGTAGAAATCCAACATAATACGTGTATAGTCACTGTATGCAATGGTTTATGGTGCAATGAATGATTGTAACATAAAATGAGTTTCAAAATGCAAAAATATTGTATACTGACACGTTATATTAGCACTGTTCCAAAACAATTGTGATACAATGTATTGCCCTATGCGCATACTCGGATGTTTTTTACTTTGACTTTTAGGAATTTTTTTTCCATTTATTTTGACTGATTATTTTCCATTTTTAATGATTTTAATTTATGTTGACATTAGCTATGACTATCGGTCGTTAAGTAGAATATTTTTGGCATTTTATGATTCCATAAAATGTTAGCCGACTTGTTTGTCTAAGGTCTATTTCATATTTAGCTTTCTCAGTTCAGTATGAAATACAACATCGCTAACCACTCATCGCTCGTCGCTCACACTCACCGCTCTTCAATATAAAACAGGTCTAAGTAATGCGTAAAATTTAGATATTCGACACGTTTTGAAATTTTTGACGATGCATTTCGTTTCAGTCCTAAATGTTTCAGAACTTGTTGCATTGCATTAATACAATATTAATACGTTTCGAAACTCATTGATATTTTATATTATACAAAAAAAAGCAAATGCAATGCAAAATAATTCAAAATAAATTAGAAGAAACAAATGTCGTTATGCAAGAATAATAATGCAATAGCAACGAAATTAAGATTTATAATTAAATATTTTTTTTTGATTATTTTTGTTAATTATATTATAAACAAAATTATACGTATACTTGGTAGCGTTATTGATGATTCAAATTCCACTACCACATAACTGAGTAACAATAGATTTTGCTTTTGAATTGGTTTCACATTTTCATTAACTTCTCTGTATGATATTTGTATTTTAATTTGTGAAAACCAAAATAATTGTAAAAGTTTTCTTTTTTTTTTTTTTTTTCTGGGAAAATATGAAATTAAGAAATTCTTTGTTGTAGAAATTCTGTTGATAATTTTAGAAAATGAACAAATTTTAGAGTTAAAATTATTTTCATTGTATGTTCACGCAATTGTTGAAAGAAAATTAAAAAAAAAAAAAATTATGGATTTTTCTTTGGCAAAAAAAAAAAAAAAACAGGAATGTGATTTTTACTTAAGTGTACACACATGTATGAATGTTTGAGTATTTCCACGTTGAAAACTACACGCTCTGATTGTTTATATACAGCATTTTACGTGAATATTTCAATTGTTGTAATAAAATTAAAGGCACGTTTTTATTTTCATGTTTTTTCTTTAACATTTTAAAATAAAATACAAAATGTATCTTATTTATATGTATGAACATATGTACATATATAACGAACAACACATTCATACACGTAATTGCAGAGTGATACAAAACAATTTTGACTTGACAATACAAAACGTCTCTAACTGTATGTATGTATATGTTCAATATTTGGTCTGTCTGTGTAAAATCTCTGTTTAATGTATAGAGGAAATTTATTTTGAAATGTCTTTTAGTGTGACCGGTAAAGAATAATGAATGCATAGAATAATATATTGCATGCATTTCTGTAAATTCGTTACAATAAATCCTGTTTGTTATACATGCAGCCAGTATACAGGATTAATTAAAATAAGGTTTGTTTGCAAAATTGTCTCATAAATTTAAAACAGTAAACACAATTGAAAAAAAAAAAAACAATAAAACTAAGACAATAAATGAAATAATAAAATGTACAAAAAATAAAATGAATCCATGCATATGTATGTATATTTAAAATAACGAAATTTCATAAGATATGCATACGATTTTGCATCAAAATTTAAATTTTTCTACTGCAACAAAAAAAAAAACACATGCAATCTAATAAATTTTATTTAACGATTAAATTTTATTTAGGATTAAGAAAAGCTTGGATATCACCAAGTCAACGATACATACACATGATATCCTTATTTGGACAAAAATTTACAATTTGGGATTTTATGTTTCGTTTCGTAATTTTATTTATATTTTTTTTTTTGTGTGTATAATCCTTTGAATTTTCCCTAAATGTACATCTCCTGAAAATTCGTTTTTCCAACAATAAAAAAAAATTTTAATGAATTTTTTTTTAAATATATTTTTCTAAATTACGAAAATTCTGTACATTACCGTATTGTGCAATTTGTATTCAATTTTATGTTGCATAATATGATGTGTAATTTTTTTCCAATTAGCAGAAAGTACAAAAACTATGAGAAAACCATCGTTTTGTTTTTCTTTTTTTTGTTTTTTTGAATAATATCAGCATTGAAATAGAAACAAAATATTACACATTGTAAAATTCGATGTTGAATCATACAATTATGTTATTTCAATTTTGTTTGTAAAACCCATTTAATTAAATTTAGGATTAAAATTAATTTCATGGTGTTTAATAATGTATATACATCTAACATTTACAGTTGAATGTAAATGTACAAAGCAAAAATTACAAAATACAAAATTAATATTCTCATTGAAAATTTATATTTTATTTAAATTATTTTGTGTTAAAAATATGTAAAATAACACAATGTAAATGCATGATACGTATTTAATGGATCCTTTATCTGTGTGTTCATGCAGGCGGAAGATAATTTTTTGTTTGTTTTGTACATTGCAGAGAGGAATTAAAAAAAAATTAAAAGGTTAATTAAACTTTGAAAAAAAAAATTTCAAAATGTTTAACAATAATTTTTATGGCTTTTGGAAATGAATTTTATTTTGACAAGACTATCATTATTAAACTATAATTACAATTTGTAATTTGTAGTTGAAATAAATTTTCATTTGAAATTTTGATTTGATTCCAATATGCTTTTTCATTATACATTTTTTACAAATCGTCATTGTAGCAAAAATAAGGATTTTTTTTTTTTCTAAAAATAACGAGCCGTTCAGGAACATGAACGTTATCGATTATCGAAAGTACATAACCAGGCCAGGATTTACATTTCTGAGACACATTTGAAAAATTGTCATATGAGATATCGGATAAAGGAAGCGACGCTTGTATGAGGTAGCACGGTGCCATCGGTCTGCCTGATGCACGCCTCACTTCTTTCATCCGTTACACTGGAAGCATTGGAAGTGTGTGCCTCATAAAACAATTTTTCTTATTTGTGCTTTTCATTTTTTTTTTTCTTATTTTTTTATTTTTTTAAGTCTAATTACATGGACAAGTCTAGAATCTAGAATAATTTACATATGTATGTATGAAAATTTGTAACAAATTATGAATTTCAAATTAAATTGTCATTTTATGAGGAAACATATGTATGTAAATATGATTTAATTCCCGTGTGTACTTTTTTTTTTGGTTTTGTCGTACGAGTATATGGATGTTTACCTATAAGTATAGTGGCTTTTGTTGTTGACATACACACAGTGTACACATGTATCATCCCTATTTTCATTTCAATGTGTACATTAGTTCAAGAAGAAAATCTGAACACATTGAAAATTTTTATTTAAAAGCTAAAAAAAAAGAAAAAATAATAATAAAAAATACAAATAAATACAAAATAAAATCAACTCATAAAATGTGCTAAGTACACCATATCAGCGAAGCTAACTAAAACATAAAATAACAATGATGAAATAAAATATAACTACTTAAAAAAAAATTGTTTTTTTTTTGTTTTTTACTGGAAAATGCTTTTATCATTTGATGTTAAAAAAAAAAAAAAAAACTGACGACAGTTTCAAGTATAATATTTCATAAAATAAATGAAACATACTATGCACTTGAATGGTGTAATAAAAGCTCATGTATGTAGTTCTTGGGACATCATATATGTACATACTTAGTTCTTACTTACATACATTGGAAATATCTTTAAGAACGAACAAGATGAACTTTACGAACCCTGTTTGATATATTTGAGGATACATGTACACATATGGACGTAATGTTTTGTTTTTGTGTGTTTTATAAAACTTTTATTTAGAATTTCAAATATTTTTGAAAGTTTTTTTTTTTTTTTTTTTGAAAAACAAAACAACAACAAGTTGTAAAGCTGAGAAATGTATGAACATTTTCATTTTTCCTTTTTGTCTTTTTCTTTAGTCGTTTTTGTGAAATATCTTCGATGTCATTTATTTTCTTTGTAACTTTTATCATTTTTTGTAATTTTATTCGATATTTTGAAATTTTGAGAAATTATTATTTTGTTTTTAAATAGTATTTCTTTTTTTCTTTTTTTTTTAATTCAAAAAATTGACATTTTCATAACATTTTTTATTAATAATCAAAAATATCAGTTATTTTAATTATTGGAAAAATCTCAGTCTAATATTTATGATTCATTCGAGTAAAAAGGTCAATTCAAATCAATAATGATAACAGTATGACGTCATTAATTGTGAACATCTAAAAATGATCAACACACGACATCTAGGCTTTCAAAAAAGTGGGCTCTGTTGGCCATGAGCCCACACAAAAATGCATTGATGATCAAGTTTTATTTTCCAACAAATGAAGATTATTTTTTAATTTATTAAATTTATTCAAGTATTCATACACATGCTGAATAAAAAGTTTCCACTTTAGTTGAGTTTTAAGTTTAATTAATGATTCAATGAAAATTTTTGAAACAGAAAAAAATAAATAAATAAATAAATCCTTTCAACATAATGTACCCACATGTATTCAGTTTTCATTCATTTTGTTGTTGTTGTTTTATTTTTGCCTTCAGTATAAAACACTTCATGGTTTCAAAAAGCAATGCATTAAAATAATAATAAATGCAAATTCATTCAAAATATTCAGACTGGATTTTTTTTTTTTTTTGTATCTGTCTGTATAATTATGATTATTAAAATTATATACCTCAGCAATTTAAAATGAATTTGCATATATACAACACAAATTTTCAAACTCTATGTAAAGTTTGGTTATGCTCATTTTTAATTTTTATATTTACGTTGATTCATCTTCATTTTTAAATAATGAAAACAGACATTCTATGATTTACAATTGTTTTGAAGTTTTTTTGCTAAAGCAATGTATAAAAACGTCTAAAAAAAAAACAGTACATACTACTCTAAACTACTGTTAATGATGCTAAACACATCCAGGGATTTTTAACATCCTTAACATCCCACTTATGGGGGAAAAATTTGTACATACTGCATAAAATAAATAAACAAAAAAAAAAAATTTTTTTTTTTAAATAAAATATGGTACATGCTCTTATACGTACTTATAAGTACACTTTTTCATGTATTTACATTCATACTGAAAAGATCACCAGTTAATCCATCAATGAAAATGTTGATAATTACAAGTAAAATAAAAAAAACAATTTACCTAAATGATTTTATTGCAATTAAAATGAAAATTTCATTCATTAATTAAGTAGATATGTACTACATTTTTTACTTATACTCTGTATACTAAGTTTTCTTCTCTCATAATTTCTAAAAAGTCTATTAAGGGCACTTTCATGGCTAATCCTTAAAATTTTCATACAACATTAAAGAAATTTTTTAAATATCGACATACAATAATATAGAATGGCTTTAATTTCCATAAGACCTTAAATTTGTATAATTATTGATGTACAAAGTATAAATAGAATATTTTTTTAATAATTTCAAAATATATCTATCATAAAAAATTAACATTTTCAATTCATTATAAATGTACACCTTTAATTCATTTATTATTTCATCAGAGAATTTCTTTAAGGATAATAGATATCATTAAAAAGCCACATCATTAGAATTAAAATATTAAAGTTCATTTTATATGGAAAATTATTCAAGTCAATTACCTTAATTTTCTAAAATAAATTTTCACATGGTTAACTTCTAGTATTTTAAATTTGAAAATCAAGAAAAAAAAAACAAAAATTAGACATTAAATGAAAGAAAACTTTTGAATAAAATCATAAAATAAATTTAATGAAAGTGTCAGCATACAAAAAGGCATAAAGAAAACTTAAATGAGAAAATTTAATTATTTTCCACGTAAGTACTTGAAAAGTTTCCCATAAATATGACCATACATATATAAAGATGTTCTATGAATTGTGTGTGCATTTTGTATGTTTGAACATACATACATATATGCATGGATGTTTGTTAGAACAAGGAGAAAATCTGTAGTTTCAATTACTCCTTCTGTTATTAATGCACATATGTATATGTATGTACGTGATAAAAATTAAAATGTATTTGCATGTGTACGTGTGTTATTATTCTATTAGGCATACAAGGAAATTATTTAATTCTTTTATAAATTTTCTAAAATAATACAATTATTTCTATATAAAATATTAAATGGAGATAAAGAACAAAAATAAGTCGAGAGACAAACTGGAGAATGACAAAATCCTATCTAGATTGGACAGCAAATGATGATGACGATAAAACATGAAAACTGAATACAAAGGATTCTTTCTTTTGTTCCATTTCTATACACATATGCGAAACTCAAATTATCTTATAAGATTATAAAACTTATTGTATTTTAAGGATTTTACAGAAAATCAAGGAAAATTGTTAAATCCTTTTTTTCTAACTTTTCTATATTTATCGATGTATAAAAATCTTTTTGTTTAAAAGCATTTCAATAGTAATCTTTTTAAAATAAAATAATAAAAGTCAAAAATAGAAACTAAATTTCTTCAATAAATAAATAAACAAAAATAAAAAACAAAAAAAAACCTTTGTTTTTCTTATCTTTTATAGTTTTATAAGGATAAAAACGTGAAAAATAAAAAATAAACGTCTAAAATGATAAAATAAATTCAAAATATAAAGATTTTATCATTTTGTTGAATACAAAATTTGAAGTGATTACGTTGTTTTTATATTGAATTTAGCTAAAAGCAATTTATTTAACGATAAAATCAAAAACCAAATGCTACATACATACATACATATGTGTGTACTATGTACATATACAGGACATGGCCAAACGAAGTATTTCTCTTAGGCCAAGAAGAAAATTGTGACATTATATCTAGGCGAAAATTATTCTTTTCGAAAATAGGCTCTTATTACAATTGAATTATATAAGCCGTTAAAATGGCCACTAATTTTGTGAAAATTTGAAGATTTGACCGAAGATTTCACTCTACTAAAGCCTAGAGCTAAAATCCTGATGGGAATATTGGGAAAAAATTTTCTACACCTTCGACTCTGTACTGATCAATCATAACAAAATTTTTTTGTTGAGTTTAAATTACGTGTAAATGTACTACATATAATTCAAAGGCTTTCAACGTAGTTCTTAGTTTTTCCATTTATTTCCTGAAGAATTTTGTATTGTCATATGTACATACGTATGTGTGTTTATTTAAAAAAAAAATGGTTTTTCATATGAGGATATCATATTTTATACCTGTATTACCATTAACAGGAAGTCATTATTCTTTTCGTGTTCTATGAATTTTCGAGGTGGACACAAGGACATGCATTTCAAATGTTACATAAAAATTAGTATTGGTCTCATGTAGCATGTATGTAGTTTTTTACATGTCCCGTACTTTCAACTGTCTTCTGCCGTTACCGATGAAACATAATAAATGAATGGATGTACAATACCATCGCATGCATGTTTTTTTAAGCACACGTTGTAATAAATTGTGTTTGCATGTTTTCCGATTACATTTGATTAATTACACAAGAAAATTGTTTGGACATTTACTTTGAAAAACGGTTTGAAAATTTTTATGTTATAAGAAAAACATCATATAATTTTTTCATATAAAAGTTGGTTAATTTGGCTGAGTGTGATGTAATTTATCTAGAAAAAACAAAACGAATTTCTAAGAATTTTTAATGTCCTTTGAAAATATTAAAATTTTTAATATGTGGGAGAAAAAAAAAAACATTTTCAGCAAAATTTCTTGAACGCTTTGAAATAGGCTTCTTATCGCAATGGGTCTTTCTGGTCTAAGTGTGATTGATTCGGCAAGTGGCCATCTCTAAAATAGGCTTCTTGAAATGTGGTGGATATCCTTTTCAGGATATTGTGGTGGGTTTACTTTATCTCGTTCAAATTGTAATTTCAGATATATGTATGTATGTATTTATAAAGTAAGTATTCTTCCCAAGGACATTACTCATTACGAATGCTGTATACCTAAGCAATAAAATGTATTTCATACTTTGTACGTTGGTTTTTAAAAATAGAATACATATAATAAAAATATGTAGTAAATCTGTATTATACGAAACATTTTTATTTAATGCAGCTGCTACGTGCAATGTAATTTTAATAAAAGTAAAATAAAAATTACAGAAACTGAATAAAAATTGAATTTTAAAAAAAAAAAACGAAAAATAATACGGTACTGTATAATGTATTTTAGATTTTCAAATAACGTTTTTAGAATTTTAAACAAAACTACAATACAATTTGAATGAATGCAAGATAATGGAATTAAGCAGAAAAAAAGGACTTCTCGTCTATAGAACTGAAATAAGTCGATATAAATGTGCATTACAATTTTTTTGTAAAATGTAAGATAGTGAATGCTTTTTTCCGAAAAAAAAATTTAGCAATTTGTTTCAATCATTTAATCTGATTTAAAGGTTTTCAAAAAAAAAAAAGAAACAACAAAATTTCGCATGGTAAGCTATTTATGATCTCCAGGGAATTTCAGTAATAGAAAAATCGAAAATATTATGAATGACTGTATTAAATTGAACTGTATATGCTAAAACATCTTAATTTATTTTTTTTCTCCTTATTTTATTTCATAAGGAAAATAAAAAGCAAATAAAAATAAATAAAATAACTTTTTTTTTTTTTAAAAGGAACGCAAAATGATATAAGCTGTGTGCATGTAATACAATTTTTAAGTAAGTTTCTGCTTCAAGTTATATGACACCATAAGTTGCTAGAAGTAAATATATACACTTAAAAAAAAGGGTCTTGTCCAAACAACTTTCAAATTTTTTTTTTTTTCAATACTAAACTTTCTGTAATATTTTTTATCAACATTGAAAATTTTTTCTGAATACGATATCTACATTGTTTGAGTACTATAGCAGAATAGATACCCAAAAAAAAAAAAAAAAATAAATAAAATAAGAAAAAATAAAATACTTTATAATACTTTTTAAATTCTCATGTATGTACATATGTGGTGTTCAATTTTTAATTTTTTTTATTTTTATTTTTTGCATAAATAAGCATGACAGTTTTCAAACTGAAAAACAATTTTCTTTGCATTTTGTAGAAAATTTTGAATGTATTTGAATGGAATAATGTGTACACTCACATATTGTACACAAGACAAAATATATATATCAAATACAAAAATTCAAATACAGATACAAGTATTGATTGAACATATTAGATTTGTACGCGAACATGACGATACTTACATGTATGTTTTATTTGTGATAAAGGTTAATAATACATTTAAAATATAAATTTACATTCAGTCAGATTTAGTGAAAAACTATATCTAACTATCTTCATACATGTATTTATTGTCTGTGTAAAAGTAAAAATTGTTTAAATTTTATTTTCAGGAAAAACAGATAAACTTTAGCGGTAGGTAAAAAATTTAAAAAAAAAAAATAAATAAATAAAACAGACTTAAATGGGAACAAAATAAATAAAATTCAAATACAAAACATACATACATATATACAAATCTAACATACCTATAATACTTGTGTTATAATACACACAGAAAATTTTAAATTTTTTGTAGTAAGAATTTTTGTATGTATATGGTGTTATTTTGCATGTAAAGGATGTGTCAGTGACACTAAGACTATTTTTCCAAAAGTTCAGACTATTTCTAGCCAAAAGAAATTTTATTTGGCCACCATTTACCCTTGTCTAAAATCAGTCTGTGATACCCTGTAATGTACAATTATTTGTACATCGTGCCCTACATTGATACCCTACATGTGCGTGTATGTTCATGATTTCTGTTGAGGACAATAATTACAATACCACAAAAATATTCTGTTCAACAATAAATTTTTTATTTTATAAAAAAAAAAAAAAAAAAAGAAGTTATTTATTATTTTTTAATGCAAAATTTTATTTTGACCAAATTATTACAATTTATTATTATCATTGTTTGGTCAATTAAATATGTTCATGTTGTAATAATATTTTACGTATACACATCCTTTATTGTATTGTACAAATTAAAGTATTTAAATTTTATGTTTTAAAATAAAAACATGTTAAATTTGGTATCATACCAATATGTTTTTAAATATTTTCTATAAACATATGTACGTAAATAAAAATTATCTGATATATATAGGAAATTCGTAATATGAGAATTACACGAATTTTAAAATTATTGAAAAGTGAATACTTACCGGAAAAAAAAAATTACGTAAAAAATTTAATGATTATCTATCCATATTCCTCTAAGTGCATCCACCAACTGACTGAACTGAAAAGTGATACTAAATATTGATTTTGTTTGAAAACACGTTCCAAATCAACCAATATGCTATGCACTATGCTATGCTATGATCTTAATTCTTGATCTTGATTTGATCTATGATGTGAAACCGGTTTCCTTTAAGTTCCACTTAAACAAGTACAAATTGGTTGACTTGATCGAGCATGAGTGATGAACGTAGAAAAACCAGAATAATGCATGGATTTTATTTTTATTCGTTTTTACATAGAATATTTGAAAATTTTGACCTTGAAAAACTTTTTCAAAAAATTATGAAAAAAGAAAAAAGGTGTACACCTACAAGACATGCACTGAGAATCGTTAATAAACGGAGTATAGTTTACTTTTATTTTATATATTTTTATTTATTAATTTAAATGTAAAATTAAAAAAAAAAAATTTCTTCGGTTTGAATTTTTTTTTTTGAATTTGAATATTGATTTAAAAAAAAAAAAATTAATTTAAAAAATACTTTCAACATTCATACTTCCAATATTTTCCATAAAATGTTCTTAATAAATTTGGAAAGAGATTTAAAAAAGAAAATTTTTTTTAAAAAATATTTTTAAAATTTTAAATTTATCTAAAGAACTATTAAAAAGTTTCCTTAAACTTTTCGCAAAACTTGTTAATTTTTGTTTTTATAAATTTTGTGAATTTATGAGCTAAAACAAAAATTCAGCAAAAATATCTTTAAATACGGAAATGAATTCTTGCCTTTTAGGTTTTTTATGTTTATTTAAATTAATATTTGCATTAATTTCACGTATGTGTGTGCTTTTATTCATTTATTTATTTATTTTTTGTTTTAATGAGAAAACTATGGAAATTTTTTTTAACGAGAAAAATTTAAAATAACATAAAATACAAAACAAAAAAAAAAAAAAAATCTTGCAGAAACTAACAAAATTAAAAAATAACGAAATAGTTCAAGCATATGAAAATTTTATATCTATACAAATGCAAATACGAAAACTCATTCTTTACATGCATAAAAAAGATGAACAATTTGTTTTTTGGTTTTTTTTTTTTGTTTGTTTTCTGTTGAGAACTTTGTTTGTTAAGGAACACTTGAATAACATAAACAATGTATTTAATATTCAAGTTTTGTTCAAAAGAAAACAAAGAAAAAAATATTCCTTGAGAATTGTGTGATAATTTAAGAAAATTAGAATGAGGATAATGAAGAAAAAAACACGTACATATATGTACACAGGATCGATGCTATCGTATTTTATTTTCTATAAATTTTTATATTTTAATATCCAATGTAAAATCAATGCGAAGAAGATTTACTGCGAAAAAATCACTAAAAAAGAGACAAATTTCAGCTCTATCTAGAGTAAGGATTAAAATAATTTTTAAGGAAAATGCAAAAATTTTAATGTACTCCGAGACACTAAAATTCTAAGCAATGGCCTTGTTGTGTGAATAAAGTCTAAGCTAAATTTCAAAAAATACAAAGAATTTTAATTCATTATTTAATTTACCAAATATTCGAATTTTCACTATTTCATTTCATAAATCTTGACTTTTCTTTATGAGAAAAAATTAATTAGTAACAAAATTATGTTCGCCTGATATTACAATTTTTGACTAAAAAAAAAAACAAAACAAAAACAAATTTCTAAAATTTTCCTCTCGTCAATCTTAAGATTTTCATAAATTTTCATTTTAATTATTTCAAAAAAAAAAGTGAGATAATTTTTTAATTTATTTTATAAATTTCATATGTACATGAATATCATCTATTTATCCTTTTGTATGTTCGCAGTATACATTATTCTGACACTTTGCTTTATTCCACTTTGTATTTTAATATATTTATATATACAAAGCCTTGTCGTATTCATTTTACAAGCATATATCTAATAATACAGACGTATCTATGTATTTTCTTTCATAAATTTAATAAATCTTTTGAATTACTTGTAATTTGATATATTTCAAATTTTCTTAAATATACATACAAAATTTCTATATTTATATTTGTCTTCAGTTTCTATAACAATTATAATTCTCTGAAGGATTTTTTTTTGTTTTTTTTTTCAATTCATAATTTCATTATATGTTTCTACCTTATTTAACATAATTAAGAGAGAATTGAAATAAATATTTATAAAATAAAATAGGATCAAATATTTGTATATAATACGCAGTGAGAAAATGAAAAATAATTTCATATTCTTTGTAATACATATATACAAGATACAAGCATCTTAATGATATAAAATGCTATTGATATTGTGGTATATAAATACTTCACAGGTATATACATTGCGTATATATGGTATCTATAGTAGCAAATAAAGTTGGAAAATTTCAATTAAAATGTGTGTTATATAGATAATTATGTACATGAATATTTGTATACATATAAGAAAATATTCATTTTATAAATAATTTAGATTTGATTATTGAAAATATTTTGGAAAAGTCGAATTTTAATTATATCAGATTGTAAAATGAATTTATATATATACATATTTTTTTTATTTGTATTACATAAGCATTATGATTAAATTTCATTACATATAGATATGTACATGTACTTATATTATGTATAACATAATTTAAGACATTTAAATTATGCTCATAAAATAAAATAATTTTATCAGAAATATAAATTTATAATTTTTAATTAAATATGGATATCAATTATTTATTTGATATTATTCTTGTTTTATGAACCAATCAATTTAAAATTTAAAAAAATAAATAAATAAATAAATCTAGCAAGGAACAGGATGTTTTTATTTTATTTTGGTAAAGAAAATTTATCGATTTTTTTATAAATAAAGATAAATTTCTGCGTTCTTTATTGTTATAAAATTTCAAAGAATAAGGGAACTTTTAAGGACAATCAATATTATCCACATGAATGGTCTATTACTTTAAAATGATTATCATAATATCAGATTCATAAAACCGCGTAGAATAAGTTGATTAGATCACTTAGAAAGAATAAAAGAAAACCGACAATTGTACTCAAGGTCAGATATTAGATGGCAAAAGGAAAATTGAGCTATTCAAAAAAAGTGTGAATAGATTATGTTGTACATGGATGACTTTAAAGCGATGAATGAGAATGAGAAGTTGGCAACAACAAGCAAGAAAAAGTCACGGCTGGGAAGATATTATAGAAAATGCTCATAAGGATCATTGTAGTGTAAGAATATGGGTTCGTTGACACCTTAGACATGTCTTGTCCAGATACATACACAGGCATCTATACTGAAGTTAAACATATAAAAATTTTTTTTCTCCCTTAAAGTCTGTAGGGTAATTTGCCCTTTATGTCCTTTATATGTACATTTCGAATAAAAAAATATTCATTTGTAATTTATTACTACACCCATAAAATTATCACCATCATCACTGCCATTTATTATGATCATTAAAACTTTTGAAATCTACTACTAACATTAAGTTCTTTAAAACAAAATTTAAAAAAAAAAAATTTCTTTTTAAAACTAATAATGAGCAAATAAAATGATATAAAACATCAAAATGAGAATGAAACAGACAAAAAGAAAAACCTCAATGAAATACGAAATAAAGAAAAAATCCATTAATTTAAAATCTTAATGATATTCTATTTTTCACATTTTCTTTTCATGTCTTTTTTCCTTTATTATTACTTCATTTAGCTTTTCCATCATTTTTCTTCATAAAATCGTGTTTTTTTTTTTTTATTTGCTAAATCACTTTTTTTTTTTTGTAACGTACAAAGTGATGTTTTTTTTTTGGATTTTTTTTCGAAACATTTTTTATTTGATATTTTTATTTTTTTTTAAAGAAAAGTCTTTGACAGTGAAAGTTAAAGCAGTCGAGATTTTTTTCTTTTTAAATGTTAAATTGAAAATATCTTGAAGATCTTGAGAATGTATCTTGGCTCATGTATGATGCTCAAATCTTGAGAAATGTATAAAATTGTACATGTGGCAAATTAAAATACCGAAAAATGAAATTTACATACATGTTATAAAATATGATTTGTCTTTGATTTTGTGAACTAAAACCATTTTATTTTGCGATTATTTATTTTCCCTCAAGTATTTATCGTTGTTCAAAATATCTGTGATAAATTTTTCATTTTTGAAAAGAACTAAATATTATAAATTAAAAATAAAAATGCAAATTTTTTGTGTTTATATCACAAATAATTTCCTTTTATCATAAACTTTTTGTACATATTTTTTTTTTTAAATTTCTAATTTACGTATTTTTTTTGTTTAGTAGTTATATTTAAATTTCAAGAAAATGTGGGTTTTCCCTAAAGATAAAATTCAAAAAATGACAGAAATTATTTACTTATGAATTCTTTCTTAGAAGAAAATTTTCTTTTCTCAATATTTTTTATATTGGTTAAAAATTCTCTTAGGCTACATGTTTTATGGGTACAAAAAACAATTTTTTTTTCCAAAACAAAACCCAGCCAAGTGATACATACAAGCGAGTATATGGAAAAAAATAAACATTTTTAATATTGTACTTTTGATTCATAAAATTTAACTTTATATGCAAATTGAACTGTTATAAAAAATGTTTTTTTTTTTCCTCAAATTTAACCAGATTAAAAGATTCATCTGATACATTGTACCAGAGTTATACTCAATGGCTTTACATTATCTCCATAGAAGTAAATGTATCATATAGTAAAATTATACAAATGCATAGGAAAAGTTAAAATACATGAACAAAATAAATTGTTTTGATAAAAGTTCATCTAATATGTTTTATTTGTAGATAGAAAATATTATTATAGATGTTTTCATTTTCCCTCAGGATATGTGTAAAATATTATGATATTGTAAAATTTGGAAAACTTTTTGGAAAAATAAAATTTTCTATTCAATATTAAGTAAGGAAACTTTTTAAGATTAAAATAATCAAGTGACCTTCATACGATCTTCAATTCGATCTTCATTTAAGACCTTAAAAGGCATACGGACAACAAGCAAAATCTTACTGTTGATCAATCAAAAATTTTTTATCGAATACTTTTCTACAGACAATGTTGCCTTGTTTACAACGTAGTTGATGATCGTGCTTATCGTCTGTAAGGTTTTTTATGATCAACGAATTTTTTTTTGAATCAGAGAAAAAATAACGAACTTAAAAAAAATTTTAAATTGTATTTTCCTCTGTGCTTTTGTACACACACAATGACGTGATGTATATAAAATTAAAATCTGTACCATTATACATTCATTATTGGCTTCAACACACCTCAATTTTATCATGTTTTTAATTAATTTTTAATTTAAGAATTTATTGTTAATTAATGGTTATTGAAAATTTTGTAATATTAAAACCACAAAAAATTATGTATGTATGTACTTTATTGCATTTTCTGAAATTTATTCAATTTATACATACATTAAATAAATGAAAATGTTTAAAAATGGGTTAAATCTATTTGCCTGTTACTATATTATATTTTATATAAATTTATGTACTCGTATCACAATACAATAAATGGTAAACAAAATGCATTGTTATGAACAATGTTTTATATCTATGTACGTGTGAGTTATTATAAAATATTTTTGTAATTCCAATTAACTTTGTAATTTCAATTAAAAATTTGTATTCAAATGTCTTTTTCATACGTATAATTAGTGAGAATTTTATATATGTATACTTGAATTTGTAAAGTTAATGGCTTTTTGGTTTTTATTTATAATGAATAAATAAAAAAAAATTTTTCGAAAACTCGGTAACATGTATGAAAAATTATATTAGTACATAAAATAGAGAATTTATAATTATAATAGTAATTTTATAATAAAAAAAAAATAAAATACGACATTTAAAAAAAATTGAAAAATAAAATTCACTAATTAAAGTTTAATATATACATTAATTTAAAAATTCAAAGTTATTATTACACGAACATAAATTTATTCATGAAAACTTATAAAAGAGTTTATATAATACAGTGCGAAACAAAAAAAAATGAGATATTTTAATAGCATAGATACATCATAGATGAATCTGACAAAGAGTTACCACTGCATGAATAATAAAAAAACAATTACCCTGTATATGAGAATATATACGATTTTTCAGAACATAATATCATATGTAAACTTTCTATTAAATTAAAGCTACAACCAAAATAGTATAAAGCTACTCATATGTAATCAAATGAGTCCACCTCTAAGCTACCATTCTTTCAGTTTCATCAACTTTGAAATGTAATTTCCTAGTAAAGCAAACTTATGAAGCAATTTACTTGCTGTAGCAATCTTCATTCTTCAATCTTCTCATCATCAAATGGAAAAAAAACCATTCATCGAATTTCTTTTTATTTACGTGCTGTAGACAAGAAGTCTCGTCCCAAATGAAGAAAATCTTTCGTCACATTTTTTTTTCAGTCCTTGACTTTGTCTCATGGTATAAAGTTCGGTTCTTACCAAAGTGACTGCTTCAATACATCACCGTCTGTATGAATTGAAACTTTTAGTTGTTATTTTAGAAATTTAATGGATATTTAACAAAGTGAAAAATGTAATTGAACCACAATTGAAGATTTCATTGTGGTCAACATGTCATTCGTAAACTACGTTCAAAAAAATTTTTTTTATTTCATTTTACTTTACGTTACTTTTTCATTTTGGTCTAGACCTTAAACAATATTTCAGATACATATTTTCATTATTTCACGTATACGTATTAAACTATTTGAATAAAATTTAATATCGTAGTTTAGAATTTTGTTTTAAAATATTTTTTATTTACTTTTATTGAATCATTTATTCATTTAAATTAATCTTTCATCAATGCTTTAGCTTTTATAGTTTTTGTAAAAAAAAAAAAAAAATATATTTTTAAAACTATATTTTGAAAAAAGTTTTTAAATATGAGAATATTCATGAATGCATACAATATTATTAAATTTTTATATTTTTTGAAATTTCAATATTTATTTTGTAAAACTTTTTGTTTTCTTTTTATTTTTAATATTTGAAATTATTTTATTTTTTTTTTAATTTGCATAGTTGCTTTTTTTAATTTCCTTTCTTTGATGGGCATTTTGAAACATTACAAAAGGATTTTTTGGCTTTAGATTTTCACGTTATGTGCACATGCATCAGCAGTTATTAAGCATTTATAATGTTTTAAATACTCAAAGGATTTGAAATAAAAATAAAAAATTTTTTTTTATTTATTTCATTTTAGTGCTTTTTTTTTTAAAATATCATTTTTAATCATTTTAACAAGAAGGATTTACCAAAGAAAAAAGCAACAAAATAACTTCAAAATTTAATTGTATCCTGAAAGGATTTACGATCATTTTGTTAAACACAGTATAAAATTATTTTCTTGATTAGGAACATTAAATCATTTTTAAATTGTTAATAGGAAGGAATTTGGACGTTAGTAGAGTTTTGTTTTACTACCCAGAGGAAGTTGCTTTAATTTAATAATATTTGTTCTAAAGCATTTTATTTATTTATTCAAAAAACAAAAAAAAAAGAATTATCGCTGCAAGAATACGAGAAGGACATGACTCCTTTTTTGTCCACTAAGTACTTGTATGACGACTTGTATTCTTGTTCTTATCCAGTAGGCAAAAACCAATAGCTTTTACCACCTTTTGTATTCATAAGCTATGCGTTGCGTTGAAAAACACTTTCTGGAATAAGTGGAATAAGGATAATTTTATGTTGCTTATGTTTTAACAACTGCATTCAAATAAATTTATTTATTTAATTTTACTTTATACAGTTGTGAAAGCAATAAAACATAACTTGATTCTAAATTCAATTTTTTTATTTTTTATTTTTTTAGTATCCCATTCTCCGATACACACGTCCTTTGTACAAGGATTTTTTTTTTGTTTTAAGAAAAAACATAAAAAATTTAATCTAGAAAAATAAATTTGGATTTTATTTTACATTTTTTTTTTCTGCTTTTATAAGGAATCATAAAATTTTTATGTTTTCATATATCCTCATTGTATATAGAGTATAAAATGATATAATTGACCTTTTTCCTTTAAGTGGATAAAATAAACGATTAAATGAAATTATAAAAACGTTTACATGTATTTAGAATATAAAAAATAAAGGTAATATTATTTATTTTATTTTTATATGATTATTTTATGAATGGAAAAATAAAATTTGAATGAAAATGGAAAATTTTTAACTGAAAATCCAAAGTAGGGAATCTGTTCAAGACAAAAAAAAAATTTCAGTCTGCTGTGTTTTATTCTGCATTTGGTGTGATTCATTTAAAAATTTTATTTAGTATTATTTTAAAAAAGAAAATACATTTCGTTTTCTTTTGTGTGTACATGAGGATAAATTATTTTAAAAATCAACTAAAACCAGATGTATAAATATACACGATGAAAAATAATTCGAATTAAAATGAGATCATCCCAAAAACCGGGATTATTGTATGAATGATCAAAATTTGAAGTTTGGATTTCACCTACACATGTACATAAGTATGTTATTGAACTGATGTATAGCGTCTCAACAGAATCGTCTCGAAGAATCATCGTAATGATGATCAGGCCCTGACTCACATCGAGCTGTTGCGCCATTGATGATGATAGCGTCTCATCCTCTCAAAATTGAGATTAGACTGAAATGATTACAGATTAATCCAAAATCCGAAACGTAACCAATGAATCGTCGTACGAAAATTACATTATAAAATCTATTCGGAAATTGTAGTTTACTATTGCTCTCATGTATTCTGTTTTTTTTTCTAATTGGAGCTTTTAAAATGTAATGGTCAAAAACAGAACAGAAATATTTTCAAATACATCCATAAACAAGTACTAACATATTTCAAGAGACAAAAGCGTAATAATGTTGTTTTTACAATTATTCAAAAATTAATGGTATAGCAAACATTTATTTATTTTTTCTTTTTTTGTATTACAAGTAAAATACATTAAAATCACATGTACATTTTGGTTAATGTAAAATAACTAAAATACAATTTCATAAATTTTATTTACTCAAGTTTACAAATGTATTTGAAAAAAAAAAAAAAAAATTTGTTCAATTTAATTCAAAATATTATGATAAATGCAGAGTACAGCGTTCAACAGGATAATGCATTTTCAATGTTGTTCACATTACATGTGGTTAGTAATTTTAGTTAATGGACAGCTAATTAAAACAATGAATAAGTACATAAAATACATCAATATTATTATGACAATCCATTCATAGTATGAAACATATAAAATCGTTTTTATTTTTTATTTTTTTGGTATTGTTTTGAAAATCAAATCATTAATTTATTTTCAAAATAATGCAAAAGGGCCGGTAAGCCTAATATAAAGCATATATAATATGCCTAACATAAGCATTTAATTTTCCTGTATCCGGTCAACAGGAAATGTTTATGTGTTGCTTATTCGGTTCACATATGTTTTATTAAATTTTTAATGCATTACAAAAACACATTTTTGTTATTATAAGAAAAAATAAAAAATAAAAGATAAAAATAACAATTTTCATTTTTATCTTTTATTTTCCAGAACAGGAAAAATATCTCTACATATGTACATACATAAATTTTATACGATAATTTTTTACGTATTTAATGCATGAACTTTTAATTATTTTATTAAATCTGACAGTAACAGTTTAAAAAAAAAATAAATAAACAGAAACTAATAATAGAAATAAAAAATAAATAAAAAATTTAAAAATGAAAATTGTAAACAGTAAATAAAATATTTGAAAACAAAACTTCGACAGTTTGAAAATTTATTGCCCACAAACTTCATAGCTTGATGGGTATATATGTATGGTTTTACATGTGTGTATCTAATACATATGCGTGTATTATGCCAGTGGCGAAATTGCCATACAAACAGAACTTTGTAATACGGAGAGCTCAAATTTGAATAGTGGCCCCGTTACTACATATCGTCATAGTGTAATGAAAAATATTATTTCTCTTACTAGAATCCCAAAATCAAATTTTTCAGAGGGGGCCAAAAATTTATTGTTCTGCCACTGTACATATATTGTGCACACACATGTATACCAGCTACGTTTATATGAAAATTCAATTAAAAACTTTTTTTTTTGTTTTCAATTTTTAAATAATTGCATAGAACGCAAACTTTAGTTTCATGTATAAATTAAAATTTGAATTTTTAATTAAAAGTTAACATTTAAGTTGTACCTTTTATCATATGTAAAACGCTGGCAAACATACTGTATATGTATGATCCTATTTTACATATTATGCAAACAATATATGAATGATACTCGTTTTTTGTATGCACATTTAATGGAACTTTTATTTTTTTTTTAGTTTTTAAATAGAAAAAAAAAAAAAAAAAACAAATGCATTATTACAAGCATACATGCACAACATGAGATAATTATGCGCACATATTATATGTTCTATGTACTGTGTGTAAGTTACAATAGAATATTCTAATTTTTTTTTTTGTTTTTGGTTTTAAACTAACATGAATGACATTCTATAACGACTATGTACTATTTCAGCAAAAAAAAAAAAAAATATATATTTTGCAATTTCAGGTAAATTAAGTACACCAAACCATTATGCATACAAAAAACACTCTATAGCAAGTAACGGACTACATGATGTAATATCCTTGCCCCAATTAATCAAATTTAAGCGATAGATACACTGTGATTATAATTACATAACTGAGATGTGCATGTATTTGAAAAATTCATGTAAATATCTCGATACCTCAATTGAGACTGGGAATACGATAAATACACAATTTGCATATTGTTTACATACTTTGAGGCTAAATTGTAGCTAAATTAAAAATTATTACATACATATTTCAGTTTCTATATCATTTTCATTTGTAATGTGAATTGTAAATTAGTTTAAAATACATGAAAGAACACAATTAGGGTTGACAAAAATTCTAATTCATAGTAAAAATAAAAGAACAAAAATAGTGAAAATGAATTTTTTTTTATCGACCATTATCCTATCGTCTATTATGAAAGTACACAAAATGACATATTTTGGAATTTATTAGAAGGCATCATTTCCATCTTGTTATAAGTCATAAAAAAAAGAATGATATAAAATAAAATCTCATTCCATAAAAAGATATCGTCGAAAATATCAATTATGATTTTATTACGTTGAAGAAAAGTTATATTTCTTATCAGTATACGCACCCTAATTTGATTTTATAATTTCTTATTATTTTACTATTTTTTTTTCTAACCGCTTTTCCTTTTATTGCAGAAAAGGTCTGTTATTTTATTTTCCTTTCTTAGGTCATAATTTTGATTTTTACTAAAACACCATTTGAATTTTAAGTACTGGACCAATGCTTTCTTATTTGAAAAAAAAAAAAAAAACAATAAAAAATTAATTTCTTTATTCCTACAACATTTTACGTTCACATGTGAACGATGCTTAAGGAAAATAAGATAAAATTGATAAAATATTAAAAATTTAACAAATCTAAACTTTAAATGTAATTGCATGAAGTTTTTAATAAAATCATGTACATATTTAAGTATTTTTAACGTAAACGTTATATTGTTCAACGTAAACAAAATACATATATTGTTTGTGTTTACTGTATCATCATTGATTTTTGTATATAATCTGTGATAACGATGACAATGATTCTTTAATGATACTGCAGAAAATGCTGCGGTTGTACTTGAATCTTGAATATAAAAAAAAAATTATACGATGTGTTTCAATAAGTGAAACATTTTTTTTTTTTTTTTTTTTTTAAAAAAAAGTTGTATGTCACTTAATTTATAAACGCTTACAAACATTTTACAATTTTTTCTTTTTCCATTCATAAATTCAGTATCTGAGTTATCAAAAAAAAAAAAAAATGATGAGTTAACGCTTTTCAATTTTTATATATAAAAATACGTTACAGGCATATCATATCCTTTGTTAACTTATTTTCAAGAGAAAATTTTATATTTTTTATTATTTTGTCTTCCTACGGTAATATCCTTATGTAATATGTCGGATCGTATGTATCCTTTTTGTAACAGTTCAGATTGTGTATGACTTATTTTGGTATGTACACACATAGAACAAAAACCAGAGAAAAAATGACAAAAAAAAAATAAGGACATAAAATTTTTCAATCAATATAGGAAATTGTATATATCATTCAAATTATAATCAATTATTTTTGTTATCTTTTATTTACCACAAAAATAACACAAAATAATTATCATTCATTTGAATTTATGCTTGTAATTTTGTGATTAAAATAAACCTTATCATTTTTAATCTGTTTGCATACATGAAATTTATTTTAATGCAAGTATTGTATATATACAAATTTCATTAAATTCATTCACAATAATTATACTCCAAAAAAAAAAGAAAAAAAAATTATCAAATAATTTTCTATAGATTTTGTTTATTTTTAGTATACTATTATAATGTACAAATATAATTTGTTATCAAATTGAAATACCAATATTATGTACATTCTATAATACAATTTAATTGTTTTCCATATATGCATGTTTATGAGGACACAGGTAAAATTTGTGGTTATTCAAATGTTTAAAACCATAACAATAAAAAATAAACCAGAAAAATCAATTTACAAATTCAAATTTATTTCATATATGTGCGTGCATGCAATTACATATAACATAGGAGTATGTATGTATAATGTTAAACTTAAATTATATGAATGTGTATATAAGAGCAAATCGTGATTTGTATAACAAAGGATTTTATATATATACATACATATATGAGAACGTGTATAGAATTTAAAATTTTTCGAAAAATAATATTACAAAGTTAAAAAGGAAAAAAAATTGTATGCGTTATTTTCTCTTAATTTATACTTATTGCATACACTCAGTGACATCAACAAGTAAGCAATTAAATTTTCAGCAAATTTTCTAAATTTGAAATAAAAAAAATTCAAAATGATCGTCGAAATTGGATTGGATTGATCACTCATAATAAAACACATTTAATTGTAATGCCAGATAGCAATGAATGAGTACGACGAGAAAAAAGAGAAAATATATTTTTTTAAATATGTCTGTACAATCAATAATTAATCAAACCCTTAGCTAAGGTTTGGGATTATAATACAATTTATGGTGTACCCTCAAAGAAAATACAAATGATCCACTTCAAAGCTTGTAAAACATCTCTAAACCATAACATATGATGATGTGTACTTTTCAGTATCGCTGAATGTACGCTATACAAGATGCAATACAGTTTATGGAGTACCCTTAAGAAAATACAAACGATCCTCTTTAAAGGCTATAAATCATTTCCAAATCATAACCTACGCTAATGTAAACTTTTTAGAATCGCCGAGTGTATACATGTATACTTATGTCTGTGTTTTCAATGAATTTTTTATAAAAATTTTGAAAAATTTTTCAAATCAACCAAATTCGTTTGTAAATGATCTAAATTATGTATGTATGTATGAATTTTATATGTACCTACGAAATTAGTGCATAAAATGCACACAACATTTTGTTAACATTACAATTACATGCAATTCATTAAAACCAGACATACATGTATTTATTATGAAATTTGAATTCATAAAAATTTTTTTTACCACCTTACAATAATTATTATCAATTAAATAAATATATGTGTATGTGTATGTTAATTATCCACAATTGAATTTAATTTTCCTAAATAAATTTTCTTAAATGGTTAAAAGTTTTTCTTTTATACTTAAAATTAAATAAAATGTTCCCACAAATATGTTGGATAAATTCAACACATGTTTTTCCTTCTTACAAATTTTATTTCAATTGTCCTGATATTATTTTACAAAAAACAAAAAAAAGGATAATTTTCAGTTTGTAAAACATTAGATTAGATAATTTTTGGTTTTTGAATTGAATTTTTCAAAAGCAATAAAATGAAACAGGACTTGTAATTACGAAAGTTAATAAAATCCTTTATTTACATTCAACTATTTTCAAAATTAAAACTATTCTGTTATTATGTGGAAAACTAAAGGAAATTAATTTAACGAAAATTTTCCGATCGATAAACATTGACAAATATACAGGTTGAATTCATTTACTATCCTTTAATGAAATCCTGAGTTTATAGTTATGCAAGCATGTAATATAATACCTAAAAAATTTTAATTAAAACATGAAAAACAGTTCAATTATTATCTTCTTTAAGAAAAAAAAAAGAAAAGTCTATTTTGCTAAACAGTAAAAGTCAATTTAATTGTCATCAATGTATAAAGTAAAAAACTACAATTTTAATTAATTGAAATTAAAGGACCTGGACAAAAGCATAGTTCAGTAAAAAAAAGAATATTTTAAATGATTTTCAGAAAAATAAAGGCAAATTTTCCAAAGACTAGATTTCTGTGTATTTTTGGTAATTGGTTACTGAACTCTACGTAGATACTCAGGTGTATCTGTTCTTATATGTACATTCAAAACAATTTAATTTTTTGTTTTCGTACACCAATCAGTGAATTGGATTAATGATTGGTTACATAAATACAATTTCATGCTATAAATTGTAGATTTTCAACGAGATATCAATTATTGTAATACCATGTAATACAACTTAATACCGTTGGCACACAATTAATATTAAAATCATGTATATTGCTGGTATATTGATTGACTTGACATACAAAATTTTCACAGTTTCATTTAAATTTTCAAAATTATGGTCCAATTTTTCAAAATTTGAGGAGTATGACTCCACGTAAAACTAAATAGACGCGAATAGCATGTATTACAACAACAAATGGTTTATCAAAACAAGCAAAATATTTCTGATTTCGAATAACGTACATAATTTTCAAATCTGGTTATTTGTCCTGATATTCAGGCAACACCAGGTGATACTTTTGATATTATTTGTACAATTTTGAAGGGCATAATTAGTACTATTTGCATAATTCTAAAGATTTCCATATCCTCGTAGTATTAAAATTACTTGTGTGTCTTTAATATAAAATAAAAATTTTTCCCAACATCGTATTGTTTGTAAATTTTTCATCATAGGACAAAAAACTGATTGTAAACGGTGAAGAATTAATTACGAACAGAAAAATGACCAACAAATCAGATATTTCGAATGTAATGATAAACCATTTTACAGATTTTGGACAAAATAGTTGTATATTAAGCATTGGATACAAAAAAAAAAATAAAGGATATTCACTCATACACATGCATGCACATGTTTTAATTATATAAAATTCAGATATTGAAAAAATGTTCTTTTATTAAATTTTTCATATTATTGAATTTTGTTTGTTTTTTAAAGTTTTCATTGTTCAAATGAGCTATAAATAGCAGCACTAAACTTTGTTTTTGGTTTTTTACTATATATAAATCAGAATTTTCAGAAAATTTTATGTCATCATGGTAATACATGAATGTAAATCGTAATAACAAGAAAATCTGTTGTAATTTTTATGATCAAGTTAAAATTTTTTCATGTTCAAGTATTTTCATGTAACATTAAACTAAATAAAATATAATTTAATCTGTAATAAAATTATTACACATGCATTATAGTGTACTTTCATATTCCCTAAATTATGTACATATCCCATAATATAAAATGTACATGAAATGAACTTTCTGTTGTATAACATTGTAAATAACTAAAGGTTTAATGTAGTTTCAAAGAATGAGTACATACATACATATCTGTAGTTTCGAAGAAGCATACATACAAGATATATCTTATGGTATTACATTGAATTTATTTTGTTTAAAGATCTGTGAAATTTTGGTAATGTCCAGCAAAAATGAATTTTTGGTCTATGCTATGTATGTATGTACTCGTATGTATACATATTTTAGAGTAAAAATAAAATAAAATTTCAATAATGTCATACAAAAGATAGAAATTTATATTTTACATAACACAAAATTCTACAAGTTAATTTATTGTTCATTTTTTTAGCACTATCCATATTATTAGTTGTTGTCATATTTATTTATTATGTTCTCTTTTTACTGTTGTTATTACTTTCATTTTTAAAATACAGACAATTGACAATCCAAGAATGAAAATGATGTTATTTAATTTGAATGAAAATATATCAAATTTATGATTATGCTTAAAAAATAAACTATAGTAAATTTTGTAGTAAAAATTGTAAATTTTTATTACAAAATTGTGTATACATACATGTAATTTTTAGTATCTGTTTTGAATTTACGTAAAACAGTTATTTTCAAAGAGCATAGCATTAAGCATTTATCACCTACCTGTTGATTTACTTATTCAAAAGGAAAATAATTTTCATGAGGAAAATATATATATTTTTTTGTCTGCAGGAAAAACAACAAATGTAATCGATGAAATTACATAATTAATTATTATCATTTTTTAATGAACTGATAACATTTTCATTTTGTAAATTTCTGATGAATTTAAAATTAAAAAAAAATAAATGAAATATCTAAAATATGTTTTGGAGCCATGAATGACATGCTGTGGTACCTTTCAAAACACGTATGTGTACTATAAGGCAAATCGTATGTCATGACCATATTTTCATGAGAAACTTGATCTATTTTACCTGAACCCTGCTTGATCAGAACCTAAAAATAAAAGATCTCCAAAAAGAGCCAATAATGCTCATTTGAGCCAAAAGCAAATTTATTTAAATGCTTTCGCGAAACCTATTTCACGGACATTAATCCAGTGTGTTTCAGTTCCACTTCATAAATTTTTATTTTAATCGATATTTGAGAGAAAAACGATAGAAAATTTCTTCATTAAAACGTGAAAAATGGTTTATGGATTTCCATTTTAGGTGATTCAAATAATTTCATTATTCAGGTGATTCAATAACGTTTAATTCAACTTCAAGTTAAGATGAATTCTATACATTGCGGTTTAATGGGACCATATTTCTCGTTTGGGTGTACATTTCCCAAACATTGCAAACATTTTGTATTCGAAATTTTTCTATGTATGTATGTGAAAAATTAATAATTTTGGTTTTTGTGGTGTCTTTGATCCTGCCTTAAATTTATTTATTCATAGCTTAGATAATTAAATTAAAAAATTTGTAAAAGTTTAGTTAAGAACTTAAGACATTTGTCTAGAAAATTGTTCTTTAAAATTGCTTCCAGTGAAAATCTTTTCTTTTGTATTTTTTTTTGTGGTGCAAATTTTATTCTGTTAAATAGTTTAACAAATGCATTGTAAACGAAAAACTTTACAAACTTTTACTTTTAACTCAAAAAAAAAAACAAAAATAGATAAAATCTGAATAATCAAATAAGAAAAATGTACAAACTTTTAAAATAGAGAATTCGGTTTTTTTCTTTTTTTAGTTAATTTTTATTCTTGTGAAACGTTTAATTTCATTTTATGTCTCCTTAAAATCTGGTTATTAAAGAAAAAAGAAAATGCTTGGAAAAACGTTTTAAAAAAACTTTTCTAATAACTATAAACAAAAATTTTTTGATGTAATTGAACTTAATAAAGTTTCGTTTTGCTGACAATTAACATTACGAACATTTTTTTGTTTCTTCTATAATCCTTTTCAGTTCATTGACATTGATTTTATCTAAAACGCGAATTTAAAACGCATTATTTAAGCAAACGACGTATCATTAATTCTTTTAGTTATGGGCTTTAGACGAAAAGAAACTGTGTTATGAGACATTTTCCAGTACTTCCAGTGTAACGAATGAAGGAAGTGAGGCGTGTATCAGGTAGACCATTGGTATCGTGCAACCTCATACACGACTCACTTCCTTCACCCGGTGTCTCATAAGCCAATTTCTCATAAAAGTCTCATCATCTAAAACCCCCCAATTCAATGCACCAGCGACATTGTACTGTATTTTTACCGTAAAATTTTTTTTTACGTTTTAAAATTCACCCATTGCGGTATTACTGCTTCAAATTGGTCAGGATATAGGGGATGTACATATTATCAAAAATTAGAACATTTCATTTTCATGATGATAATTTTTATTTACAAAAATCTCAAAAATGATCATAATTTATTCGTCAAAATATGCATACGTTGACTGAATGCACTAATTTTAATTTTTATTTTTTATTTTTTTTGAATTTTTGTTGGTCCTCGTTTTGTGTACTTGAAATAGTTTTACAAATAAGGATAACGAATAAAAGTGAAAAAAAAAATTAAAATAATTACAAAATATGTTTTTACTTCATAACTAAATATGTTATTCACTTTTATTAAAAAAATTTTATTTTGATGAAATAAAAGTGGAATACGGTTTTGTTTTTTTTTTGTTTTCATAATTTTCAATGGATTTTTGAAATACAAATTTCAAAAGAGTTCTTATTCAATTTTTTTAGTGACCTACTTTTAAAGAGTTTAAATACAAAAAGATACAACATTAATAAAAGATACATAAATTTATGAAATATGAAAAAAAAAAACAAATTACGTACACATATCATTCACTAAACCTCCACATTCCAGGTTTCGTGTTACGTGAACGAGAAAAGTATTTAAATATCTTAAAATTTTGAATTTTTTTTACGTTCAAACACGAGGTAGTTCGATATCTAAAAATTCCTAGTATGGTATCGCAATGGACTTTTCTGGGCTAAGTGAGCTTGCTTGGGAATTGTCAAGCGACCACCTCTACCTACCTACTTACGTTCAAACACGTTTATTTAAGGATATTCATGTACACATTGAAAAAATAAATTTCATCCTTATTTTCTCCAATTATTACATGAAAATATCTTATTTCTAATAAAGATATTTCTTAATCTCATTAATTCTAATTAAATTTTAATTTAATTTAGTACAATGGTAGAAGTTAATAAAAATTTAAGATTAGAAAAAGGATACCAGAAATGAATTAGAATTAATTTGATTTAATGCTTTACAAATTGCCGGATTAAAACAAAAAAAATTATTTGATTTGCGGGAAAATTCATGAAAAATAAAATTTGTATGTACACGTGTAAAGTTTGAATAATTCGATTTACAAAACGATTTGTATTTTGTCAACGTGTTTTGGCCCATAACGCTGTAAAAAAATTCTTTTAAATTTTAAATAGAATTTTTTGGTTAAACTGAAAATTTTAAATCAAATAAAATATATCTATCATTTTTATTAGATACGAAATAAGAGAGTTTTCACCTGTTCTCGAAGATAGAGAAAATATGCCATGTGATATACCGGCTTTTTGTAAAACAATATTTTGCTACGTTAGGAAAATTCAGAATTCGGACAAAATTATTTTAATGCGCAGTTTCAATTTTCAATTGGAGAATGAAAATATATAAAATTTGTACTAGAATTGAATTTTTCGAATATTCGAATAAAAATTTTATACAAAATTGTTTTAAAAAAATAAGTTATTTGTTGAAAATTCAATCAGTAGCACACATGTAATCAAAGACATGTACATGATGGTAATTTTCTTTATGTAGGGATTTTTTAGTTTTTAGGGAAAATAACTAAAATTTTACTGAAAATTTTTACAAAATAACTGAATTTTAAATCAATAGAATACTTGACTCTTGAACAATGTCATCACATGGCTTAAAAATCAATAACGAACTTTTTAATTTTTTTTTTTTTTAATGGTTAAACGTTTATTTAGTGTGCATTTTGAAAATTGATTATTTTTCCAGGGCATTTTTCTTACTAGATAAATTACACGATTCGTATACGAATTTGTATTTTTACCATCTGTTACATTAGGTTGTTATATCATTTAAAAAAACGTACATACATATAGTATAACTATGAGTACACAGAAACACAAATACCATACAACTGAATATGAATTTTGTAGAATTGTTAGATTTTGACTTAATTGAACTATGAGTTTTATCTATAGTACATACATATGCAGTAGAAGTTCATAAATTATGCATGCCAATGGCAACATATTGTAAGTTTGCATTAAGGCACTAGCATATATTATATGTATGTATATAGCTGATATGTTTTGATTGCACTCTAATGTGAAACTATGTATATTTTGCTTATTTTCAATTTTATATAACAGTTGTTATACAGCGCAAACTATATCACTTTGTAAATTGTAGTTTAAGTAAACACAAGCTAATGTATACACTTTTTTGGTGGAAACAATTTTTTTTTTCTTTTTTAAAGGTAAAATAAATTGAAGGAATCTGTTCTTAAATTTCTTTTTTTTCTAGATATTACCAAGACAGAATAAATAAATAATAAATTTTACTATACTTAATTATATTCGAATTTTATATATTAATTAGCATAAATACAAAATTAAGAAAATTTTTTTCAAGAGGAAAATATTGTATGACTATGAATGTCTTAGTTCATATTTTGAATGATACCTATATAGGTTTTGTGTGTCACAGCTTTAAAACAAAAGATTGTATAAGAAAATGCGTGTATTTGTGTGGTATCGCATAATAATTTTAAAAAATCATAAATGCAAAAAGAAAATCATGTTTTTTTTGTTTTTGTTGAGGAAAACTCAAATAAAATTGTTTAATTGAGGAATTAGGGAAAAATCAAATGAAATTGTTTAAAAAAAACGAAGGATTGCGCTTATTGTTGACTAGATTAGTTTAAATTCATATAAATGTATCTTTTTGTACATAAAATATGAGAATATAAATATTTTACGAGGTCAAAGAAAAAAGAAGTTTTAATCAAAGTCAAATGAAAATTATTATAAAAAATATTAATGATGAATTCATTATATAGATCAAAGAAATTTTGTTTTTTAATGATGAATAAATTGAATACAGTTTGATTTTTTTCGAAAAAAAAAAGATTTTTTGTTAATTTCAAGAATAAAAACAAGCTTTTTAATTATTAATAAAAGTAAATTATTTGTTAGAGGAAAAAAGGATCATCAATAAAAATTTTTGATTCTCATAAATCTTTAGCTACAAAAAGGTCTAAATGATGGTAGCACGTGAAAGTACAGAGTATGCATACTAAAGTGTTTAGAAATCTAAAACTTTTCAATAATAATTATTTAAAAAAAATTTAAAAAAGTTAGGGAAAATTTCGAAGGATATTGCTTTTATGCATGTGTGCAAGTTCTAAAGTTTATCATAAAATAAAGAAAATCAAAATCATCTAGGAAAATTTAAGTTTATAAAGCTACGTGTGAATATGTACCACTATTCAATTATTTCTTTCAACATTGTTCTAAGTTTTTCCATTTATTTCTTGAAGAATTTCGTATTAAAAATGAAATTTTTGCGTGTAAATCACGTGAACATCATATTTTATTACCTGTATTACCATTAATATAGAAAATCATTTGTCTTTTCATGTCCCATGGATTCTAGTGGTGGACACAAGGACATACATTTAAAATGTTCTCTAATATTAGTATTATGGTACCATGGTAACGTGTTGTACACATACTAGAAAATCTTGCTCTCAACTGTATTCTGGCGTGACCGATGCGAAATATAATAAATGAATGGAATAATATGTACAATAAATAAATTTTTCTTATGTACATATATTGCATGTACAGAATGTGCGATTACAACTAATTAATTACACAAAAACATTTTTTGGACATTTTCTTTGAAAAAACAGTGAAAAAAGAAAAACATTTGGAAATTTTCTATTATAAATGTTTGGTACTTGATTTTGATTACAGTAAATAGAAAAGAAAAGAAAAAATTCTTAAGATATTTTTATCATGTTTCCAACAACTTAAGTATCTATATACACACGTTGAATACCGTTGATATTATGAAATTTCTTGAAATTCTTTTTTGTTTTTCAGACTCAATTTTAAAATAAATTTCAAGAAAATATGGGTTTTCCCTAAAGATAAAATTCAAAAAATGACAGAAATTTTTTACTTATGAATTCTTTCTTAGAAGAAAATTTTCTTTTCTCAATATTTTTTATATTGGTTAAAAATTCTCTTAGGCTACATGTTTTATGGGTACAAATAACAATTTTTTTTTCCAAAACAAAACCCAGCCAAGTGATACATACAAGCGGGTATATGAAAAAATAAAAATTTCTAATATTGTACTTTTGATTCATAAAATTTAACTTTATATGCAAATTGAACTGTTGTAAAAAATGTTTTTTTTTCCTCAAGTTTAACCAGATTAAAAGATTCATCTGATTCATTGTACCAGAATTATACTGACTTACAATAATGACTATACACATATATTATAGTACATAGAAGTAGATTTCATCTAATATCCTGGCAAATAAAGTTCATCTATGTACTATATTGTTGTAAATATTTTGATTTTCCCTCAGGATACATGTTGAGTATTATATAATATTATACAAGATTTCAAAAAAAAAAAAAAAAAATTCTTATCAAATATCAAAATAGAAAACTTTTTAAGCTTGGTGTATTAAAGTATCCTTTGATATAATCTCTATGTAATTTCTTGTGACCAAAATTTAAAAATAAAATTGTAACTTGCTTGTATCCTTTAAAATTACTTTAGATAATGAACTTATAAAATTCGTATTTAAAGTATTAGATATATTTAAAAAATTCTTAAATAAAAAAATTTATCAGTTGTAAAAGTTTTTAAAATCACTTACCAGAAAAACCATAAATTATTTGCTGAACTCACACTGAAAAGAAAAGAAAAAAAATATATTAAAATTAAACTGGATGGCTTACACTGAACAGCTTTGTGAAATAAAATGTTTCATGTATAAAAGTATGGATCTCTACACGAAAGTAAAAAAACCAAAAAAAAATCAGTTTCAAATCAAGGAAAAACCTGAAAAATCAGTTCTAGCCATGCTTATGAAGCTTAATAATAATCCACACTGATTATGAACACAATAAATCATCTTGAACCTTGTTCAAAGTTATTTTATAGAAAGTTATTCTATTTCTAACTATTTGACAAAAACCAGTGTGGGTTGAAAAAAAAAAATTTAGCAGAGGAAAATAAACCAAGATGATATTCGTTGACTCCCGTCTATAGTTTGTGTGTCTAAATTTCTCAAGGATATTTTTTAAATAAATTTTTTTTATTTTATTTTTTTGTTTTTGTTAGCGATACTTTTTGGCTATTGACTTTTAAAAAATTTTACAGGAAAATATATTTAATTAGTGCCAGAAATAAAAAGAAAAACAAAATAGAAAAGCGTTTTACAGAAGAATAAGCAAAAATTTAATTAAAATTCAAAAATTTGAAAAAGTTTTACATGAACAGCGCCAAGATTTTGTAAGTATTTTCTTATGCACGTACGTAAGTATATATGTATGACAAAGGATTCACCTGTTAAAAACATAAATTTTCTGGAATGTGTAAGGTGCTTTAAAAATCGTAATTATGTAATTGAACGCACGTGTACGTGGATCTGCTGGCACATTTTGGTTAAATCAAATGAAAAACGCGATTCAGTAGAAACTGAAATTTTTCCAAAATTTTCTCGTCTGTGTACAATTAAGTCCTAAAAGAGGCCAAGTATTTTTCCTTTTTCAAATTTTTTCTCAGTAAATTAAATCGATTATTCAAATTTGAATGGTAAAGGATTTTCTTTTGTTTTGTTTTTTTTTTTTAATGTTTGTACCTGACAATATTTAAAAAAAAAAAACGGTTGAATAAATTCACATACTCTGAAATAACATTCAGTAAATTTATATTTTAAACAATGAAACATGTTCATAATATATAAAATTAGACATAATATTTTGAATACAATTTAATTAAATTATGTCATTGTATTATATTATGATCATTTTGCCCCTAAACAAATCAAAATTTATTCAAGTGTATATAACGTACAAATTCATTTTATATTGTACAATACCTACATACATACATATATCATTTGTATACGAGTATGTACATAAGATTTAATTATTATTCAAAATATGATATATTCAATTTTACTAAATTTGCATTTTATCTTAATTTCTTTACAATTTATTTTATTAGTACTATACTAGAATTCATTCATTTATTAAGAAAATATATATTTATTATTTTATTGTTCAGGTATTATATTTATGAAATGAATTGAAAAATTTAATTATAAACATTTTGTAAAATGATTAAATCCAGGAAATATCTTATATAAGATAATATTTCACAAAATTTAGTTTGTTTATTTGTATACCTGATTCGGAAAAGTATAGTTTTGTATTTTTATTGGTACATAAAATTCAGTAGAATGGACTGGATAATTAAATGAAAATTCTAAGGAAAATATATATAAATAATGCTTGTAGACAAATAACACAATATACAAGTTGATTTCATTATTTTCTAGCTTTACGTATAGGTAAAAAATAGTTTATTGAAGATATTACAAAAAAAAGTTAAGGATAAAATCAAGAACGGACTTAATGTGCTTCACATGCATACTTTTTACCGGCTACTGAAAAAAAAAGTTTTAATCCTCTCTTACAATATTATATGATCATCTTTTAATCCTTTTTTGTTACTCAATTTTTGTTTTTTTTTCCATTCATGTTATTCAATTTTCAAATATTACGAAAAAAAAGACATTTCCATATTTTTGAAATTTTAATAAATATTCACACATCATATTGTGTTCATAATAATTTTGAAATGTTTTATAAACAATTTTTTCTTCTTTTTATCCATTAACTAAAATCAATAACCATATATGTAATGTGAATAACATTGAAAATGCATTATCTTCTTTAAAAAAAAAAAAAAAAAAAAAAATATGAAAATACAGAAAGACAATATTTTCTTTTAGAAAACATACATATAACGCATACCATTTATGATGAACATCTCGTAATGTGCATAGTGAATGAAATACCTACACATATGCACATTTTGTCTTTAGGATCGGCAGATTCGCACATAAAACTGTGATGATCAGGCTAGGCATATTTTTCTATCTTCAAGATCGAGATCCATATGTACATGAAATCTTCACTAAATCCATCAGAAACCTAAGCTAAAATGTTACATACATACACTATACATCAATGAGTGATCAGAATACAATATGTATGTGAACTTCTGTATACATTAAATAATAAAATGTATGTACAAATGATTAAATGCATTTGACATGTTATACGAAGTGAATAATACCACAGGAATATTAGGTTAGAATTTTGGAAATTTTATTCTCATGTGTACATGAAAATATTGATATTAAAAAGTATCATTTTACATAGAAAAAATTTTCCAATTTTCAGAGAAAATAAATGAATAATTTTTGAAATAAATATCCAAAATGCAAGACAAAATTTTCTTGTTTTATATTATACACGTACAATTTTCAATTTTAAGTTGAGTATCTCTGTAGTGCTTTCCAGTTTTTTTTTTTTTTTTTTTTGAATTTATCTTCCTTACATAAAACATTCACATAGAAATAAAAGAAATAATATTACCTTTATTCTAAATACTTGTAAACGTTTTTATAACTTTCATATAAAATTTTACTTGTTCGTTCAAGTTTTTTATTTATTTTTTTTTTTTAATTCACTAAGAATAAGGTCAAGTCAGATCTCCATATAACATTCAGATACCTTATAGAAAAAGAAAAGTGCAATTGAAGATTAAGCAAAAATATAAAAATTTTATGATTCCTTTTAAATAGAAGAAGAGAAAAATAAAAATCTAAATTTATTTTTGTAGATTAAACTTTTATGTTTTTCCTTCAAATCAAAAAAAAAAAAAAAAAAGAAAAGAAAAATGTCTGATTGCAACATAACCATTTCCTTAGGGTAGATTAAAATAAAAATTTATAAAAAACAAAAAAAATTATATATTAGAATATAAGGAAAAATGAGACAATAAAAAAGAAATTTTTTTGTTATTTGTTTTTTCTGTGCATCTGTGGATTGGAATTATTTTTTGATGTTCCCACCTACAGTTCCACAAAAATGTCGTAAAGCATAGGATTTATTTATTTCCATGTATTAGCAAGAATTTGGCGATGAAATTTAAAAATAATATAAAAATCCGAAATTTTTACATAATTAACAAAAATTTGTATGTTTATGTTCTCATATTTGTTCATAAGGTTTTCTATTACACTATGCAACACAGGTATTGGGTATTCTTCTTCATGGCGTTACAGTTTTGGCAAGGACTTTTGCCTCTAGAAGACACTCTCTCTATTATTATTATTAATAATTATGTATTACATACTAAAAATCACTTTTAGATACTCTTTGAGAACATTAATTAAAAAAATCATATCATCATCATCGGCACAACAGTTCAATGTGAGCCAGGACCTAATCATTTTTTTGTTTTGTTTCCTCTTTTTTTTTTCTATTTTTGTTAAATAGAGAACTGTTATACGAGATGTTGTTAATTTGAATGTAAATTTTACCATAAAATAAATGATATAAAATTTTAATATTTGAAAAATTTTAAATGATACCACTTATCACTATAAATAGATGTGTACTACATGTCTATAGTTGTACTTCATTCATATATAGTATATTCATATTTAAACAAAAACAAATCAGAAAAAATTTAAAAAATTTTCATGAAAATTCTATTTTGTTTTTATATAACAAAGAAAAGCCGGAAAATGTTAAATGAAGTCAGATTTAACGAAATGAATGATTCAGTAAAAAACAGAAAACCGAGTATTACGAAATATTTTATTACGTGTACTTAGAAAAAAAATATTTTATAAAAATTTTTAATTTATATTTTGAATGGAAATATTTGGACAATTTTTTAAACAAAACAAATTGTAATAAAAATTTATTTGATTTACAGACTTGAATAAATTTTTCATTGCGTTTGAAAAATTAAAGTAAAATAAACTTTTGAAAATTCACTTGATTTCCAGTTTTTTGAAATATCATTCAAAAATTTAATTAATTTCACAATATAGTGTCAAAAAATTGGTACTTAACAAAAATTATTGACCAATTGCTATGTCATTACATAATAGCATCTTCTAGTATAGAACATAAATTTTTTCCTCGTGGTATTACCTAATTAAATGTATCTTTAATGGATACAAATATACCAATAAACTCGTCTCAATTCACAAAATTTTTTTAAAAAAATTTTTAAACAAATAAAATAAAAAATGAAATATGTATTGAAAAAAGAAAAAATCAAAATCAAAATTCTGTGTTGAAAAATTGTGTATAAGAGGATACTTATAATTGTATATGAAGTACTTTTTCATATACTATATATACATGAATTATTTTTCAATTTTCAAATTGATAATATTGATAATACCGACAAAAAAAAAAATAAAAATTTAATTTTATAAATTGAAATTTATGTATATTTGGGGGTTTTGTTGGATGCTACAATAAAATCAGTAAAGAACGGAAAATTGAAAAAAAAAAGAAGGAAAATAAATTAAATATTTTATTTCCTATAATGGATTGGGATTGTATGCATGTATGTGTAAATGTGAAAATTATTGTACATTTTCTTTCCTATAATATTCAACATCTGCAAATATTGAAATTCATTCATTCGAAATTTATTTTATTAATAAAATATAAATATACGTATCTCAAATATATGTATATTCAAAAATGTATATCTCTGCATTTATCTCTGTATTAAAATTGTTTATATGCAAAATTTTTATAATAACATTTTAATGGAATTATGAAAAATAAGAAATTCAATTTATTTGCATAAATTTTGCATTCGATTTTTTTTTCGGTAACGCAATAAATTGAGATTTTTCAAATGGGATTATAACGTATTTTTGTTGAATAAAAGTTTTATTATAAAAATAGTAGTATCTAATATTTATTAGAAATTTTCAACTAATTTAATACAATATCAAAAATATACATATAAATGTTCAAAATTCAAAGTTTTAGAATCTTTTATTCAACTTGTAAGAAAAATTATTCACTTCGGTGATTTAACTCATCATTTTGTATTGAAGATATTCGCTAATTCTTATTTCATTTTAAATGCAAAGAAATGAAAACACATATAGCAAGCAAAAATATTCATTTAAATAAGCAAAAATACCCATGAGGAAAGGATATATCATTGGTGGATCAATTACAGCAAAATCCCATAATGTTAAGGAGATAGATAATACATTTCTCTGTTAAATGAATTTCGAATGTAATAAAAAAAGTTTTAAATTACGAAATAATTTCAACTTAAATCATTTTTATTTATTAAATAGAATTTTATACTATGCTATAAATACAAAAGAAAAGTTTGTTAGTCTGTGAAAAATTTAAAAGAATTTTGTAATAGTTTCTCAGACAAATCAACATTTTCAGAATTCTTTAAAAACAATTTTTTTTGTTTTATAAAAATATTTTTTCTCAAATTTAGTAGAAAAGTTTATCTAAACTTCAAATTATTTAAAATTTTTATTTGCACTGTATTAAAATATTTTTGTTTCAAAGGATGATTTATAAAAATTTAAAAATATCATTTTTCTTTCAAAAATTTCTAGAATTTCTGTTTTAATTAAAAATTTCTTTTTCTTTTTCTTAATCAAAGAAAAATTGTTGACGGGGATTATTCATATATCATTTCAGTTTCAAGTTATAAAACGTTTATGAAAATAAGCTACTGTAGTTAAAATGCATACCATCAACAATGAACATCTTGTCCTGTTCAGCACAAGAAAAGACACTTTTTCTCAAAATGAAAATTTTAAAAATTTTTTCAAATTTGCTACATTTTGTCTATGTCGGCTCATCTAAGCACATACACATATGTACATATATGCGCGTATGTTTAAAGTTTCATTGCATTCTGATAAAGCATAAAAATTTCTAATTTTGATCATAAACGTATTAATAGAAATAGAATTTATTTTGTAAATTAGTTTTAAAATACAGTACTAAAAATACGGAGATAAACAAATTTAAAATGACTAATTTTGATTTATTTATTCAGATTTAAATTTTTTATGGTTTTAATTAAAGTGATTGACACAAATTGTTAAATTCTTTTCTTTTTTCTCAATTCCACCAATAGTAAAACACTTGCTAACGTCTATTTACGTGTGTATGTACATATTTTTAATACAAAATTTACATCTGTACTGCATCACATTAGAATTCTAGTCAAGGACTTTTTTTTTTTATTCTGTTTATTATTTTGTATCTATTCAAGAACGTGATTTGAAAATTTAATAAATATGCATTACACTGATGTTTTATTATTTTTCTACAAAATTCAATTTTTATATACGTAGCTTTTGTTTTATTAAAATTACATTGCACGTACATATAGTTTAACTGCATTGAATGGAAATATGTCTCTTAATATTCTTAAGAGTTATTCTTTATATGCATCGAAAATTTCTATTGTGTTTTATTTTAAAAGATGTATAAACAAAGTATGAAACAGAGAAACATTGAATCTTTTAATGTACACAGTATCTGTGACAGTATTTATATAATGAATAATGTCTATATTGAAAAGGATATATGGTATTTTTCGAATAAATCATGAAATGATAAAAAAATTTTTGTAGTTAGGGTATAAGGTATACTACATTTCGCTTGTGTTTCCAGAAAAATGGAAACTAAGTGCGGTGTCCATATTATTGGACCGATATTGGAAAGAAATTTTTGATGATTAACGTATTTTTTATTTTCAAATTTGCGATTTGAACCGAATTTTATTTTTAGTCAGCTGTTGCCGGGTAACCTTAACCCGTCAACAACTTCAGGAGCTACAAACATTTTTGTTTTTTTTTGTTATTTGTCGATCTAAAATCCCTAAACTCTTCAAAATATCTTAGATATTATCTACAGTATTTAATTTTTTTTTTTTTTTTTTTAAAAAATTTATTTTTGATGTTATCTTAAAATAAATTGCTTTTAGCTAAATTCAATATAAAAAACGATGTAATCACTTCAAATCTTTAATTCAACTAAAAGATTCTATTCTATACCATTAAATGTTAAGTTTCTTTTTTTAAGTTTATCGTGATAGAACTACAAAAACCAAGAAAAACAAGGTTTTTTTTTTATTTGTTTATTTATTTATTGAGGAAATTTAGTTTTTGTTTTTATTGCATTTGTTATTTTGTTTTTCAAGAAAACTCCCATAGAAACAAAAAAACACAAAAGATTTCATGCGCTGATAACGTATAAAACCTTGAAAAGGGGTTAACGTTTTTTTTTGTTTATTTCCTATAAATCACTAAAGTACAAAAAAAAAACTTAGAAATACAAAGAAAAAATTTATTATTTTACACCCGAGATAAGAATGTACATGAAATTTGTAGTATGATTACTACAAAATCAATAAAATTATTTCTTTGCAAAAAACGACTAAAATTACATTTACACTCTGAAAGGTTACGTGAAAAATATGTTAGAAATACATCTAACCAAAAAGAAGAAAAGAAAAAAAAAAATTGCAACCATGCAAATTCGACAAATGACCTCGGAATGCACGAACCAAGAAGAAGGAATTTTTTTTTTTTAACGCAATTTGTAAATCCATGTATACGCAATTAAATCGGTCATATATTTTCGGTGAATGTTTTGTAACTGACAAAATTCAAAAAATGAAAATTTAAATGCATTTGTATTGGACGAATATGTAATACAACAACATGACCATACACGAACATATTTATATAACCAATTTGGTTAAGTAATATTCATTTAATCGTTTCAAAACGGAAAAAAGGCAGCAATAAAATTACCACACACATTAATATTTCCCATTTTATTGTACAGGATTAATTTATTATTGCATTAAAATGACATGAAAACTAGGAAATGTTCCTTTATTTCTGAGACTTTTTATTTAAAAGTGTATGTGGTTACATGCAGATGTATATATACGAGATGTACACGAATACTGTATGTGTGAGACATGCAGATAATCATTTTTGTAATTTATGTATATATTTGTACATATGTATATGTTCAAAATTAATGTGTACAATTTCTTTTTGTCAAGAAATGGTAAACCAATATTGGTTTTTTAATAGGATTTTTCTTCTTGTACACAGTATGTACTGTATATATTTCCCTTTTATTTTATTTTTCAATTTTGTTTCGAGACTTTAACTAAATGAAGTGATATTTATCTTTGTACAAAACAAGGAAAAATATATATACAAGAGCTTTGAAAACATTAATTTCGATCAAAAAGAGCAAAAAAAAAAATTTTTTTTTGAATAAAATTCATTTTTTTTTTTACAATAATGAAAATTTCTAATCAGATTTTAAAAAATTTTTATCATTTGCTAATAATTATATTAATCGTCTCAACGATATCTTCTAACTGCTTATTGATGAAAATTACAACAACGAATTGTACATATGCCCAGTATGTATAAATGATATAGAGAAAAATTCTCCTTCAACTTGTAAATTGCATACAAATAATGCATTCATTCGTGCATCCATTCATGCATCCTGGGATTAATCAAATTTTAACAATATTTTTGAATGATTTTTTTTTTTCTGACTTAATTGTATGAAATTTATTTCAACAAAATATGGAACCAAATTTGTTACTTTTCTTTGTATTTAAATTAAATAAGCCAATGCCAAAGAACACTTTACAATGTATATTTGAATGAAACCACTACAGTATAAAATCATTTTATTAGAAAACAAAATTTTATACTTCCCAAACTTTCAAGGATTATACAATGTGATATTGAATATATACACACGCATATATGTACGTACAGTATTATGTGTATTTATGTACATATGTACATATAAGCTCTTGATTATTGAATATCATGAAAAACACTTCCACAACAATAGCATAAACTTTATATTTTAATACGGATAAAAACTAATAAAAAGTTAATAAAAAATTTTTATTTTTTGTTACATAATCCTCTTATGTAAGATTTTCTTTATACGAAAATATTTGATGAAATTTCAAAGAGCAAATTTTCTAGAATATAAAAATAAAAATTTTGCACTAAAAAAAAAAAAAAGAAAAGAAAAAAAAGAAAAAGAAAATGGAAATAGGGATGGAGAAGAAAATGCGATAATTTGCTTTTTAAATTTGTGTGTATCATAATTTCACAAGATCACAACAAATTACGCTGAAATATAATGTTTTCTTTTCGATTATTATTAACAATTTTAACAAAGACATCAAACACACTGGGTACACTGTATACGGGTGTATCGTGGGAAAAGAGAGATGATATTGTTATGGAATGACACAGATATATCTGTTATCAACATACTTTGGAACAAACTAAAATGTATAAAATTTTATCAAGAGAATATCTAAGATTATTTCATGAAATATTATCTCAACAATAAAAATATTTGAAATATTCTCATCTATAGTCTTACCTGCAAACATATCCTGAGGGATGAGTTTCACTCAATTTATACACCCTGACTAATTTTTTTTTTAAGGATATAGGATAAGTGAGTTTGTATGCGACATTTATTTTACATTCCTAAATGTCCCTATAAGTTGTTCGAATTTCGAAGGCTTAATTTTTGAATGTAACAAATTAATTTAGAAAAAAAACAAAAAAAAATAATTTGTAAAATTGGTCCAAAATGAAAATATTTACATGATACCACTTGTTGTGTTACATAATATGCCATTTAATATTTAACATATTTCGTCATTTTTCACCATGACGGGCTTGATATAATATTTGAATCCATTAAAACGTTACCGCAACATCATACAATACACATCAATATAATGAAAATCCTTTACATTATGCGATTTTAAATTAATTTTATGCAAATCAATAATTTATGGGTACATTTTATTTAAAAATTTTTCAAATGTGTGTTTTACCACGAAACAGATTTGTTTTATTAAATGAATGTATTCGCATAAATCCTATTATTTATTTGTTTTAATTTATGAAATAAAATAAATGTTCATATCAAATGAAAAAATAAAAAAAAATTTTTTTTCACGTCTGTAAATCAAAAATAAAAAATAAAAAAAATCTGTATTTCAAATTGTTTTGTTTAAAAATTATACAAAAATTTCATTTAAAATATAAATTAAAATTTTTATAAAATATTTTATTAAAAGTACATGTATTTAAAATATTTGAATAAAATTCTTCTTTTAATCCATGATTTTGTTTTTCAAAGTTTCAGTCATTTCATAAAATCATTCATTCATTGATATTCAATGAATTTTCAAAAAAAATAAATAAAAATAAAATTTTTTATAAAAACTTTTGAATTGTTTTTATTGTGAATATTTATGATACATGCACTTAATGTGAAATAATTCAAAATTTTTATATTTTAAACATTTTTTTTTGTTTATTTCATAATGCATTTTACATTTGAATTAAATATTTATCTTGTATACAATTTTTATTTTTATTTTTCTTTCGGTTATATTATTTGTTGAAATACTCAAAAGTTTCTTTATGGTTCATTTTTTAAGCATAGTTATGACTAGTGAAAATTTTGCATCGTTTCTGTATGTTGTTCTTTGATTTTTGTTGTTTCCACTTCCAACACACAAAAACTAGCAAAACAGAGAATCAGAATAAAGAATGCATTTTTTCAAATTGAATGAAAAACAATAACAAAACGTATCCATTTAAAATGCTCACACGATAATGCTAAAAAAAAAAATGAACTATAAATTTTCCTGCTACAGATAGCTTATACATGTGTACAATATTTATGTCTGAAATTATTTGAGGACATTTTTATCATGTTTCAGTCATAAAAAAAAGGGATATAAAATTTTTCATTCAATAAAAAGATATCAGCAAAACATTAATTACATCTTTATTATATCGAAAAAAAGGTCTACTTCTTATCGGACAGGAATTCCTAAACGTCTTAAAGTTACATGCCTAAACATCTTAATGTGATTTTATGATTTTGATTTTTTTTTTGTTGTTGTTGTAAAAAAGAAGGCCTTCTATTTCCTTTATTAGGTCACGATTTTGATGATTGCTAAATCGCTTTTAGAATCCTTAATAAGGACGATGTTTTTTTTTTTTTTTTTTTATTGAAAAAAGAGATAGAAAACTCATCGTAAATGTAATAAAAATTTATTTACGATTTTCTTTTTGTGTCTATTCAGTAGCAAATACAAAATAATTTTCCTGAATGTTAGGAATATTTATTTGTGGTTAATAATAAAAAAAAAAAAATGTTTGCAATGAATATATACGTCTGTGTGCTTGTATACGTGTATAATAAATTTAAAATTCATTTTTAAAGCACACCCTATCAGCCAAAAGCCATGAGTGTCGGGGCAGAGGGATGTCATTTTCACTAATACAGTCACTTGTATTTTAAACGGGTGATTTGAATTAGTTTTTTGTATTTGAAAACATGAACAACAAAAGCAATCAAATGAAAACAACGTAAATAATACGGCAACATTGAAAAATTTTCATATTCCATAAAAATAAACTTGTCTACCCTTTTATGCGATTCAGTTTAAATAAAAGTCTCTATTTTTAAAATGAAAATTATCGAAAAATTGCCTCATTATCATTAAAATTGTCAACATATAATACATCAGAGTAGTTAAAATTTAATTTAACAGAATTTTATGTGTTTAATTGTCTCAGTTAATTATCCACAAAAGGAAATTAAAAATTTTTTTTTTTTTTTTTGTAAATAAATTTTCACATGATTAAAAGTTTATAAAGTTTAAAAAGTGATAATAATGAACTTTTATACAAATCGTAAAATAAATTCTGGAAATTTGTTCGGTTTGTATACCATAATTTTATTTGATTTCTGAATGAACATGTGTGTATGCGTGTACATTCATATATGGTTCATGTGAAATTCAGATAAGACATTAAAATTTAAAATTATATTGAAATCACATCCATACGAAAATTTTTACATTTTATTTAGAAATCAAATGAATAATGTGAAATACACAATGTCTCAGAATTTCAGTTTATTTAATATGTTAGTCTGTTTGTTTTTTTTTTTTAATTTGTTTTTCTTCACAAAAAAAAAAAAAATGAAGCGACTAACATTCAATGAGAGTCAAGAAAAATTGATCTTTTGTTTACATAATCCTATTGTTTTTCTTGATTAAACTATTCTAATGTACTTTTAAAAAGCGACAAGACATTTTTGAAAAAATTTTTTCCAGGTAAAATAAACGATCGATAAACAATTTGAATTTGACAAAAAAAAAAATGAAAATGAAAAAAATATACATACATGACTATACGAAAACATTCATTACAAGATTTTCAAAAACAAAAAAAAACGTTTAATTAAAACATGAAAAAGGTTTTAATTATTTTCTTCGTCCTCATTCATCCTTCTTCATTCAAAAAAGTAAAGAAAAACTGAAATTCGTTTTTAATAAAGTGCAAAAGTCCATTTTATCATTGGTAAAGCAAAGGAAAATACCACAGTTTCAATTGTTTAAAATGAAAGAACACGCTGGGATAGATAAAGTGTAAATGTAAAACAAAAATTTTTATAAAACAAAAATCTATTATTTTTTTTTCACTACCTACATCCTTTGTGCTTTTGATTACTCGCTGTGTTTCTTTGCTTTTTGTTACAGATATTCACGTTTGTTTATGTATTTGAAACAATTAATTATTTTTTTGTTTTGACGCTGTAAACCAATTAGTAAACTAAAGTCATAACGACTGATAAATATTTACGTTAATTTTTGAATTCTATAAAAAATTTTGGATGAAATTAGAATGCATACCAAATACGATGAATATTTTGTAATGAATAAAAGATCCATGTACACAATTTGTTCACTAACAATATATTTCTAATTTCAAGATCTGGATCTCGAAATCTTGAGCTAAACTACTCAAAATCAGGATTGATATGTAGACAAATCGAAACTTGACCTAAAATATTCATCGTATTTGCTACACATTCTACAGATTAAAGTAAAATACATTTGTTTTGTGTGTAATTAGGTCATCGTGTTCTTTTATAAATTCTTAACAAAGATCAATGAACTACAAATATGAGCTTTAAGAGCGAAATTTTCATGTGCAAAAAATTGTCAACTTTAATTCAAATTTTTTCCGTTATTTTAAAAAATATTTAAATGAAATTTAAACTATACATGGGCAATTCTCAATTAATTTGAAGTAATTTACTGGAACAGATTTCATTGAATTCTTTAACAATTGCATTTGTAAATGAAAAACTTTGTAAACTTTTCAAGCAAAACAAAAAAAAAGGATTAAATCAGGATACCAAAGAAAAAAATCTAAACTTAAATAGAAAATTATAGTTTTTCTTTAGGAAAATATTTTTATTGCCAAATGTTTTTTTCATTTAAACGTTTAATTTGATGTTTTCTTAATCTGATTATTAAAGGATGAAAGTTTTTCTCATTTGAAATGCTTGCAAAAATGTTTTAAAAACTTTTACTTATAAAATTACACACAAAAAGTTTGATGCAATTGAACTTATATAAAATGTCGTTTCTATTTTAATCAAACGCATACATGTGTGTGTAAATATGTGTGTTTGAACACGTAGTTTGCTTACTAAAGTGAGTATTTTAGTTTTAATTTATTTTCTTTTTCTTTTTGTTTTTTTTTTCTTGTTTTTTTCTTTTACTCGTACTTTGGCAATAAAATAAGAATTTACGAATGATTACTAAGACAAATTTAGAATTGTAAATGAAATCAACATTTCACTGTACGTATACTATAGAAAAAGCAAATACAGATTGTATGCTTGTGTAGTGTGCGTACACAAGAAAATGAAAACTTTTCAAATTAAAATAAAAAGTTTTTAAAAAACAAAAAACAAAAAATTTAATTTCTAGTTAATATTATTTCGGTAGTAATTTTTGTTTGTCTATTTTGTGTAGTTATGAGCCATCCTGAAAAACATTTTATAACTGCTTGTATTACTAAGGGTAGGAGGTCCAGTTTTTCAAAAATTTTGTAACGAACATCCTAATTTTCTTCTGCATCCAATATGTCTAGATTTTACATCTCGATGTATCCAATCGTAATCGTCAATCTTTTAATCCTCTTTTCCTATTTATAATGTTTCATGATCAGTTCCACACAGCAAAAAAACAAAAAAAAAATTTTTTTTTATCACTTTAATATCAGTTTGTATGTGAGAACATCCATCAGGAAAAGAGGAAAATTCATGTAAATTGTAAAACACTATGGAAGTGAGAATTATTAGATAAATTGTGCTAATGGAACGCATCAGTTAACGTTTAAATGCTTTTCGAAAATGCTTTAAGCTTAAAAATATGCAAACTTTACTGTAATTAACAAAATTCTGTTTAATTTGAAATTAAAGTAAATGTAATAACCTGCTCTTTTAAGTACCAAACATGTACCATTTAGTAGATAACAAGTATCTTCATAACTACTATGTAAATTACAAATAATTTCAATGTATAAATTATCTCTTTATTACTTGATACCTTTTTATCATTAAATTAAATTATCTAATAATAATTATCATTATTATTAGTTTTCTTATGAAATTCACAAGAATATCAATAACAATTGTTTATCAATCTCAACCCTAATTTAGATATTTTAGATACTCCATTTTAAAAATGTTAATTCTGTTCTATGATGTGAATTTGAAAAAAAAAATACCGTCTTTGATCTGTTATAAATTTTATTTGAAAAATAAAGAATAAAAAATCAGAGCATAAGGGTATGAAAATTTAATATTCAAAGCGATAATGAGTAATAATTTAAAAGTAATTATCGCACAAATATATAAAGTGTAAGCCTCATGTTTGAAATAATGTGTGTACTAGGGCAAAACACAAAAATAAATATTTCCTTTTTTTTGTACAAATTTCCATACACATTAAAATTCTAAAATATTTCCGTGGGGCTAATAATTTAGTAACTCTAAGAGTAATACTTAAAAGTTTTGCCATATCGATTAAAATGTGTCTTCCCTGATGAAGTAAACATGGATTTGTGAGTGAGCTGGAAAGAGCTACCTTTCCCGAACAACTGAAATTTTTAAATGAATGAGCATTTAAACATTGTATTAAATTTATATATTTAAAAATAAATTTAATTCCTGTTTTCCTTTTCTTATTTTTTTTTTTATAGCTTAAAGCTATTACATACATATACGTACTGGTATATTATTTCTAATAAAGTTAATAAGTTAAAGAGGCACTTAAGCTCATTAATTTTAATTAAATGTAAATCTGATGTAGTAGAACGGTAGAAAGTAATTAAAATTAAAATCAAAAAAAGAATGCAGAAAATAAAATAAATTAAAATTAATTTAAGCAAGTGTTCTACAGACATCAAGGAAAAGATGTTTGGTGCATGGAAACACCAAATTTAGTGAATGAAATTTGTCTTAGGTATACACGTACATTCATATGCTCATACTTTGGTGTGTTTAATTAGATTTTAAAAAAATGGTATACATTTTATTAATATAATTAAAAAACACACTAACGTATTTTTTTACATTTTTAAAAAAATTAATTTTCTTTTTTATATCGTAAAATTAAAACTTTGTGTCCATGACATCTGAGATGATGTTGTCATTAAATGCTGATGTTTTAATTGAATAAAAAAAAAAACGCAAATTTAATTTTGAAAATATTCCTTTTATTTAATTGGACAACATTTTTCTATGATTTTTATAAGGTGAGTCATTTAGAAATGGTTCAGGCTCAGAATTATCAAATGCTACTTTCAAAGAAATTTTGAGATACAAAAATTATTCAATGTAATACCGTTATTATGAATTAATAAATTTTAAATGGTTAAAATTTTAATGAAAAGCAAAATTTCCACTTTTATTTCCACAAAATTTTCACCAACTGTTTAAATTAGAAAATTGACGATGATAACCCTATTTTCCATTGCTGACAATTTTCCTTTGTAAAAAAGGCTGATCTATAATTGGTACGTGGGTTCTAGTGGTTTTTCATTATTTACGTCTGAAATTGAATGAATCACCTTGTAAAAATCATGCATTTTTCCCCATTCAATTTTCAAATATGCCTTTGGTACTTCAATTTTTCAATTTATACTAAAACCTGAACATAACAAAAATACTCCGTAAATCTACACCAACCAAAGTGGATCTACAAGTAGATTTTTCTAACTGCGCAGGATGAAAATTATTTTTTTTTTCTTTTACGTTGAGAGAACTAATTTGCCCCTTAAATTTTTCTTTAAACTAGTCCAAGACCAAGTGAAAGTGTAACATAAAGGGGAATCCCCTTTGAAATGAAATTTTATCATAAATTGTAGAGATATTTGAAAATTTTTCATTTAAAATTTTTTATGAAAATACAAATTTCCATTTTAAATAACGTTTTCTTAAACTTCTAAACAACATAAAAGTTACAATTTTCCATGAATAAGAATTTTTCATTATTTTGTATTAAATTTTAATATTGAAAATCTAAAAATAACCTACATCGAATATTCATTAAATTCATTCATTCATTAAAAAATATAACGACCGCTAATGTCATGGTAATGATAGTCAATTATTAATCATTATTTACTTTTTTTCTCTTTTCTTTTTTTTTGAATAGCAAAATTATTTTATAGCATAATAGTCAAATAGCTCTTGATAACTTGTTATTCATGCCAATCATTAAAATCAATTAAAATTGAATGTTGAGTTCTAGTTTTATAATTGCTAAAGGATAAAAAATAAAATAAAATTTTAAAAATGAAAATGAGAAAATTTATGTCTTTTATTTTTGTTCTCATATTTAAAGAAACAAAAAAAAAAAGAGAAAACAGAAAACTACAATATAACTAATGTTATTAAAACAGTATCAATATTATAAAAGACGATCGAAATGAAGACTTGTACCTGATCCGGTGGTTAAACCCATCCACACTGAGTCAAAACGAAACGAAATGAAAAATAATGAGCTTCGGGAAATAAAATGTTTCATGCCTAAATACATGAATTTGTACACGAAAGTAAAGAAACGAACTAAATCATTGACTAAATGATTGACTAAATCAGTACTGGCTTAGAAGAAAAACCAATTTTGTGCTTTCATTTGTTCCATTTCGTCTTAACTGATTGAGTTTGGGTTCAGGTTTATTAATGTTACACATTTCCATACATATGTGTAGGACTGCAGGTATTGTATCTGTAATAAGCACAGATACGAACAGATAATCATGTAAACAATAATTACTTCTTGTTTTGGTCTTATTTTTTATATAATTTTGTTTAATAAATAAAAAAAAAAAATGCAGAAACAATTTTCAAGAAATTACCAGTTATTTATATGTATTTTATTACAAAATCATGAAAACTGATCATACCAATGGTTTACAATATCATCGTCACTTGGTCACTATTCAGTTACCTTTAGATTTTTAAAAGATTATTACCATCAGTAAGATCAAATCACGGTTCATCAAGCACAGAAAAATTGAATTATTTAAAATTAATTGAATATTACGAAATTTAGTCAATTCGAATTGTTGGATAATTTAAAAAAAAAGTAACAAAAATTGCACATATGTACGTGAAAATTATGATTGTTTTATTTTGTTCATTGTGTTTATGAAAATTGTTATATTTTTCGTATAAAGTGGAAAAAAAAATTTTTTGGTTTCGATTGGATAATAATTTTTTGACGGGTAAGTAATAGCATGTTTTCATAATCTCTGGCCAGAGATTTCATCCAAATGTATCAAAAATATAATTTATCTTTAATTGTTCCCTTTTAATTGTTTAATTTTATATAATAAAATGTTGGAAAAATTCAAAAATGCATCATTGCCTATTTAATGCGATATTCAGCTAAAGATACTAATGCGATGAATATCGCATCAAGCAGTCATGCATTTTTGAATTTACCCTTACTTACTTTTGAGAATTCTTTCGAGTATCTCTTCGACTTTTTTATAAATTTAAAATATTCCTATTTTTGTATCTAAACATTTGATTACAGATAATTTTCAATGAATCTAAAATTGATTTTTATTATCAATTATCAAGTATGTCTTATTGTAAATGTGGTTTATTGAAATTCATAAGTATCCATTAAGCGAATTTAATGTCAATTTTATGATATCATATAACAAATCTTACAGTATATAATAAAATTTTATTATAATAATAATATACAAAAATGACACTGAATTATTCATTAGAAATTCAATTTACATTCTATGAATTTTGATATACCACAAAATGTGCCAGAATTATACATCCCAATCTGTATACAATATTTCCATTTCAAGTGCCATTTTAAAGCTCTTATTTAACGTAAGGGCTCCTATAATATAGATTTGTGAATTATTTCTCATTATACAATGTTAAAATTTTTGATCCTTAAAATTCCTGTTTTTTTCTCAGATACTCAGACTTTTAAATGGATTATCCAAATTTTTGTTTTTTTAAATTTTCTATGTATTTGTTTGTTAAGTATTGTGAATGATTTTCATGGTAATAGCTTTATTATCTTATCTAAAATAATTCTTTAAAGTGGAAAATCTTTTGTTCATTGCATATTTTTGTTTTTTCTTTTTCTTATTTTTAATTTGAATTTTATTTCATTTTTAGGAATGTTAAAGAAACGAGCAACATGTGGAAAATGTAAGTTATATTTTGTAACTAATTACTTGATAATACAATAACATAATACCTATTCTAATTGTGAATACTTTCGAAGTACATTTTTACTAACAATAATTCCCTGTTTTCTGATTCATTAGCGCATAAAATGATTTTTAGTTAGAATTAAAGAATTTTAATTACAAAAATATTCTTTATCAATTTATCACCTATACCGGATGATGTATAGACAGACAGACATTATTTTTAAAAACAACACTTACATCTTACAGACTATTACCATACCTATTACGTAATCGTATTGTCGTATACATATTTGATTATGATAATTACAATAAATACATAAATTGTTCATTTTCCCATTTCTTGAGAAATTTTCGATACAGTCAGAGTCAAAATAAACTCCCGGGTGCTTTTATTGTTTTTTTTTGTGGCCGTTAATAAACCAAAAAAAAAAAAAATCTTCGTTAAAATAACTTGAAAAACTGTATGATCGCCCACAATAAGCCTAATAGAAATTTTCTTTTCTCTTTGATCTGTGATTTGTTGAAACTGGTACAATTTATTGATTGTTTATGTACACACATATGTTTGAATTGTTTTAAAAAAAAAAAAAAAACAAAACGTAATAAAAACAATTTTAATTCAATATTTATTTTATGATTTGTAATCATGGAAGTCTGTAATCTTATCTGAAATTGTTTATTTAAGGTAAAAATATAAAATTATACGTATGCATTAATATCATGTTTATTAAAAAAAAATCTTCAGAAGAAAACTCCTACGTACAAGTAGCTATGTATGTGTGCTTGGTATGTATTCGTATATACGCAAATTAGTACACACATACTGGTTGTGATAGATATCCGTTAACATCAAGATTTTTGGACAAAAACATGAATAGTGGACGTAAAAAAGGTTTAGATATGTATTTGAAATATGTATTTTCAATGTTGATCGTAAAATTAATTTAAAAAAATTTTTTGTCATACAGAAATTATTGCGTATAAGTAGTCAATTAATTTTGTTTCCGTTTTTTAACGTGTGACTGTTCAAGAAAAAAAAATTTTTTTTTGTTTGTTCAGTGATCGTGTTAAAAATATCAAAGCGTATTAGATGGAATATGAGTTTATATTGATTTTTTGCATTTCTATTGCAATTATGTGAAATTATTGATCTACCGCGAGAATTATTCCTATGGTTGTTGGATCATGCAATTCGAATATTTCGTAAATCGAGGGTTAAAAGAATGTAGAATTTAAAAAATCACAAAATATTTTCAATTTTTCTTTTTTTTTAAAGATACTATAATCGTTTTAAATTTTAGGTCGTCTCATCAAAACCCGATTTTTCGATTATTTTTATTGAAAAGTTCGATAACACAAAAAAAAAACAAAACAAAATAAAACGGATGAGTTTCAAAACGCAGAAAAATTTATCGTGGCTAATGGACTGCATCAAATTCGTGATGCACTTTAGATGATTTTACAATACATTTTGTAACGATCTGACAATTTTAAGTGTTTGGATTTTGTAATTTCAAACTTTACATCGAAACGGTATTTAGATGTTTTGAAACTCACTTTCTGTAGTATAATTTAAAAAATTTTAAATTTAGTATCTACATTCTATAGGACAGATATACATACAAAAAAAAAAAAAAAAAATCTATTAAGTAAATATTTTGATCATGCTGATCTCATTTAACAACAACAAAAAAATATACATATCTCATTCACAATTTAAAAAAAAATAATACACATTTAGGAATGGTACATAACTGACACTCTTATTAAATTATACTACAATTTATTGAATATTATTTGAACGAGATATTTTTTATTTAAATATTGAACGTGTTATTTTAGTCTCTAAAATAACAGTATGTGGTATTATGTTCGCCAAAATAAAAAAATAAATAAATAAATAAAAATAACAGATAAAAAAATCTCATGTTTCAATATACCTCTACATTTTAATGACATTGACTTTTCTTACGACAGCAAAAATTATCATAAAGTCAAAAAAGATTTTAAAAAAAACATTTTCCATTAAATTCGTGCATTTATACATAAATTTATGCAAAATATTACAGAATAAAATTTCAAAAAAAAAAAAAGAAATGTCTTATCCAAAAAATAAAACTGACTTTTTTGAAAAAAAAAAATTTTTTTTTTTTTTTTCAATATTTAATTTTGCTTGCGTAGCTCATAGACCAGTTTCGTTTCAATATCCATGTAGATAACGTTTTGTAGTCTCATAAACGTGGCCTAAGTAATATTCTTATCGTAACGTAATTTTTTTTCATGTCTAATGTTTGTCTATATTTAAAATTTCGAAAAAAAAATTGTTTCGAAATTTCGAATAATTAAAAAATCTTCGTAATTAATTTAAAGTTTAAAATTATATGATTTATTTTATTTAAATGCAAAGGCAAGGTTTTATTGTGTATACCGAGTATAAATGATGATATAAAATATAAATAAAAATTCTATACTCTCTCTATTAATGATTTTTAGTGTATGGCTTACAAAAGTATGTACAGTCTTTTTTCGTTTTCTCATAATGTCTCATTACGATCTTTAAGAAGGTGTGTACTGAAAATCATTAAGAGATAGAGTATAAAATGTAAAAATTGTTTGTTTTTCAATGCAAATTATATGCAAATGTATACATCTGTGCATCCTGGGGTTAAAAATAATTTTTCTTAATAAATCATACAATATAGCTATAAGATTTATTGATCGTATTAGAACCAAGGCTTCCAGTGAACATATAAAAAATGCAGCTTTTAATTGTGGAATATTTTTAGAAAATCAATTACATATACATTTGATTAAATTTTACTTTTACATGTTTACATTTAATAACAATAATAATGTTTTAACTTCTTTTTTTTTTTGTGTATTAGATAAAATTTTACATACATATATACCTACATAAAATTCCTCGATCTTAGTTTCCAGTTCGTCTAGGTAATACCATTAGGTAGGTAGGTTAGTTTTAAATCAAAAAAAAAAAAAAAAAAAAATTGTATAAAATCATTTAAAATCAGTGAACAAAATGTTTATAACTTACGGCAATTTTAATAGTTTTTCTAACTTTTATATACCTTCAAAATGTAAGTATTTTATAGATAGACTGTCAGTTGATTTTAGCATGGTTTTAAAGTCAGTCGTATGTAGTTATTTGATATATCACGCTTTAATCGTTAACACAGTTATAAAGTTTAAAAAAAAAAAAACAAAAAAATAATAATAAAATTTTAAATTTTTGTATTGCATACAAAGTACACATTATTTAATGTGTAGGTGTGTGAGAATTGTTTGTTATATTAGATTACATGTATTTCTTTTATAATACATACATCATATGTACAAATATTTGCATAATCTCGTAATTAAATATAACATTATTTTCTTACATTGCAATGAAATATTATAAAAATAGATAAAATTTTATAAGAACAGTGTTGAAAAATGATTTTAAATTTGGTGTTGGTGGTTGTTGTTTTTTTTTGTCCGTTAATTTAAAAATGATTTAATTTTCAAGATACATGCAATGTAAAAAGATTTATGAATTTTAAAATTTTATTTAGTTACGTTCTATTTAATAAAAAAATTTAATGTTGACATTATAAAGTACATATATACGCACATGTATCTTAGCTTACAGATACACATGCGTATGTATATATATGTGATCGAACTGGGGTAAAAGTACATTTGTTGTTTTTTTTCTTTTTTGTTTTAACACAACAATTCATTTTAATTGCATATTTAATTCTTGCATTCACAATGTTATATGCAATCATTTTCAATTTAAAAAAAGACACGTAATGCATAAGATTGCAACTCGGTATGTAACATACTTATATGTATATAAGAAATAAGAAATGTTGATAAACAATTAATTATAATGATTTAAACGGAAATCAAAGTTTAATTGAAAGTCAATGACAACACATTCCTTTTATAGTTTTATGTTCTCTGGTTTTTGTTGTGTATTTTTATTTAATTTTTTTTTTTTTTGTTATTGTGAATAGAAAAAATTAAATATTAAACAAAAATATATGGTTGTTATATATATACAGAAAAAATTAATTAATTAATTTTTTTTTTTTTTTTGTTTTAAATTAACGAAATTATTGTGTTGATATCTGGTTCTAAGTTGAGAAAAAAAAATGTGAATGCTTGTCTGAATACATATAAAAAATGTGTATAAACAAATAGGCATTAATATCTATTAAAAATGTAAAAAAAAATTTTTTGTTTTTTAAATTACAACTCAACAAAATACGAAAATAATGAAAAAATTCGATGACAAGGTTATATGCTCTATAAAAACGTGTACGTGTATCTTTACTTATGCAATAAAATATGAAAAAAGAAAAAAATAATAAAAAAATTTGTTCATAATAGGGTGATGTAAAAAGTTACAAAGTACAAAAAAAAATAAAAAATAATAAAATTTAAATACAAAGTGAAATATAGGTACACAAAAATGGGTAATAAATCTGGAAAAACATCATCAGCTGATAGTGGAAATTTAAAAAAACGACGATCACAAAGTAAGCAATCGATTTTATTTAATGATCTATAAAAAAAAAAAAAAATTATTAAATTTTTAATTGAAATTTAATTATTTTGTTTTTGCTCGATTTTTGTAACTTATTTGCATACAGAATTGCGATAATGTAACACAATGCACATGCATTGGATGCTTATTTGGCATTAATTTTACGCTTCGTTTATCACACCTGTGCATACGTTACTGAAAAAAAAAAAAATTAAAGAGTAAATATCACACAATTTACAATAACAAAAATCGTCATGTTTATATAGTGCACTTCATACGTACACTTCGTTTGTAAATGCTTTTCAGTACAGGTCTTATGAAGGCAATACGTAAAGTAGTACCATTTTACATCTTTAAAAATGAATAATAAATAGCTTATTAGGGCTAATGTTCGATGATTGATATCGGATGTATGTAGTCATAGTCATAATCGACTTTGATATTATTTCGTAATTAATTTTATTATTTTTATAATTTAGACTACAAAATCCACACAAATGCATTTTTTAATTACATAATGTAAGATGGTACAGAGATGTCACTGGAGGTGCTCACTTTTGGGTACACACATAAGACATGTACTGAAAAATATTTTCAGACAAAGTATATTGTACGTAAAATATACATATCACTTTTTTTTTGTTTGGTAATTTATTTTTAATTAAATATTATCAGAATTTTACGGTAAGCCATAATATTCAAAATAAAGTCATTAAAAGAAAAAACGTTCTAATATCCAATAGTCATGATTTAACTAACGAAACAAAATGTGATGCAAATGAAAATAAATCCATGAATAGACCTAGATATTTAGAAAATAAATGTGTGGCATTTAAAAAAAAAAAAAATTTTTTTTAAAAACCACAAAGTGAAAGGGTAACGGTTCAATTTAAGCTTATATAAATAAAAATTAAATTTAACTCCACCTTTCAATGACCCATGTCGTAATTTTACACTATATTTAAATGAGATTAAATTAATATTGTTTTATTATGTGGGTGAAAAAAAAAAAACAATTTTAATTTTCATGCATGTACATTTTATATTACCTGACATTCATGATGTTGTTTTTCAGAAACAAAAACAATACATTCAAGTACATGTATGTTATCTTAGTACACTGTAATACAAAATTATGTGGACATTAGAGAAATGCAAAAATAAAAATTCGTTTTCTTGAAGACAGGTTTTGTAGGTTTTTTTTTCAAACAAAATCTCATGAGTCCGCATTTTTATTTTTTTTTATTTATTTAAGTCTTATCAATTTTTCTTTTTTTCTTTATTTTGAATAAAAAGAATTGGTAATTATTGCGATATTTTTGTTGAAAAAAAAATTTTTTATAAATTGAGTATGAAATATTCAATTCGAATATATCATTCATATGTTTTGTCGCATATGTGTGTACATATGAACAGGTGAACTTATTTATTGTGCTGTTTGAAAGTGGGTGGTAAATGATATTATGTCATACACATAGTATATGTACATAAATGTATTATTTATATTTTATTTTCATATACATACATTCACGTATGCTATATTCAATATAAAATAAAATTTTTATTACGTAATCAAAATAGAATTAATTAACAAAATTTTTAATTTTTTTTTTCTTTTCTAGTCAAAAAGAAAACAAATAATTTCAAGCTGATTTAAAAACAAAAAATTATTTTCGTATTTTAAAGTATTAATTTAAATTAATTTTAAACCTGTTTGGTTTTATAACGTATATGTATCTGTAATATCTTTTAAAAAAATGTATAGTTACAATATGTTATATTGAATATTTTAATTTATTAGAGACATCTTCTCAAAAAATTTAAAAAAAAATATATCTGAGATCTTGGATTTTATATAAAATTTCCGGATACGAGATCTTAACGTAACCGCAATATTAATAAAAGTATTGGAGGTAACATCATGTCATTTTTATTAATCTCTATTTCTCAATACGTACATACATATGTGTACATGTAACCTGCAACTTTTATTCGACCTTTTAATTATAATCAGTTTACATATCCACTATCCCATTATATATCTACTATTAGCTACTAGTTTTGTACATTTTTGATTATTTTAAATCAGGTAAATTTTTTAAATAAGTTAAAAATAATAAACAATGATGACTAACATTGATAATTCGTAGAATTAATAAAATCTTCATTGTTTACGTTATCGTACTATAAAAATACCAGATACATTAATGAAGGAAGATGCATTTTAAATAAGATACATTCATTCATTTAAATTCTAAAAACGTTTTCAAGTAAAATCATGATAATGAATAATTCTACGTTCATAAGATACATATGTATACATTTATTGTATTATTCATTTTACAAACGTGTGTGTATATAAGTATCTATTGTAGTACTTGCAATTTATTTTTACAAACTATAGTCAACTGTATTTTAAATGGTTGGTTTATCTCATTTTTTTTTATTAAGTTTAAATAAATTTTACTCTAATTTTCTGACTGCACAGTTTTTTTTTTTGTATTTTGTAACTGAAAACGAAAAAAATCGCAAAAGAACGACCTAAAACCATCAGCATAATATAAATGGTATGGCAACGATGCAAAATTTTTATGCTCAAGAAGAATACATTTGACTATGCTAAAAAATCAACTACAGTATGTTTTTTGTATATGAACAGTTCAATCAATTGACTTTCAATGATGATTATGTTGTCAATAATTTATTTTTATTGAATATTTTATTATTTTATCAAATTTTAGATCAAATCAATTATTTTAATAATATTTCATAAATACATAGACACTTTGAAATTATACAAATTATATCCTTAACTTTAAAAAATTTATTTTTCCATATTAAATTGGATTACAATAAGTACATATCAACTTTTCGTAATTTCGTCAAGGACATTTAAATAACAGTACTAAGGTTAAAAATGGATTTGCAATAAATATCACAGTGTCATACCTTATTATTATGTGTATTAGATAAGCCTTGGCTTTAATAAAAATAACGTGAAAAAGAAATTATTACATTTTTACTCTATCAAGCGCCTACGACACGGATATACATATACATAAATATGTAGATATGTAACATAATATAGCACATATGAAATAGATACTTTATAATCATGTTGATATATTTCATTTTGGCTTTTCAATAAAGTTCTAATGAGTATGTTCTATCGAAATAAAAACAAAACGGCATTTCAATTCTTTTTTTTAAATTAATAAAATGTTATATTACCAGATAACTAAAGTATTTTATTACAAAATATTCGTACATTACATGCATTCCATAGAATAAATAATAACACGTTTATAGATTAATTTTAGTAATATTAATTACAAAATGATAAAATACCAGTTTCATATATTGCTATATACATACATATGTACATATGTGCACACAGTGTACAATTTTTATTGATGATTTGAAGAATTATTATTTATAAAAAATTATTGAACCGTATGTGTTCCGATGTAAAACAAGAAATGTAAAAAAAATTTTAAATTACTCCGAACTAGAAAACTTGATTTATGATCTTGATTACAAAATGTTCTTGTAATTATTACATGTCGCATGTTAGATCTCAAAATGAACTACATTTACGAGTAGTTTAGACCTTTTTATGAGTATCTACAATCAGTATCTACAATCAGTATCTACAATCAAGTATAATGTACGCACGGTTGAGATAGATCAATTTCATTTTCATCCTTTCTATCAAGATATTATTCTGAGTTTTTCATAATTCAAGTCTGATCTTATGACAAATTTTTAGCGAACCAAAGTATCTAAACGACATTGTCGTATTATAAAAATTCTATTACACTGGATACGTATACGCGATGAAAAATAATTTGAATTTAAATTGGATCATCCTAAAAATTAGGATCATATTGTATGAAAGATCAAAATTAGAAGTTCGAATTTTGCCTATGCCTACGCATCTAAACTATTCAATTGTCACATAACATCTCTGTTATATGCTTCTGCTAAATTGAAAATTTCACACACACACAAACATGCAACAAAAATTTGTTGGAACTATCTCAAATTCGTGTATGTGATTATTAGTCTTGATTTTAGATACTCACCCACAAAACAATTGCCGTCAAATAAACAAATTATAAATATCGATCAATAATTATAACTTGATACATAAATGACTCAAGTTAAACAAAATGTATCATGTGTTTTTATTTTTAACAAATTTACGCAAATTTGTATATGCTCAATAACGTCATAATGATAACAATATTTTATCAGTGATCAAATTCAATGGAATTTAGATGAGTATCTAGAGTAATATTAATTTATCAGTATTAATTAGACTACGGATAACGTTAAAGCTCGTATATAATTTTGACTTTTTAATTTTTTTTTCGGAAAAGAAAAACAAATGAAAATTTTCGAAAGTATTTCACAAATTTTAATTTTCTTACAAAAATAATTAGTTAAAAAATTAAAAAAAAAATGTTATTTATTTATTTGTTTTTTGAATTAAATATTTCAGGTATTACATGGAGTTTTAGATATTCAACTTTGAGGAAAAAGACACCACCATCAGAATTAAAATCTCAAGAACAACCTCATCTTGATATAACGAAATGGCTAGAATTTTTAGATCTTAAACAATATGAAGGTGAGATTTATAAAAAAAAAAAAAAAAATTTCATAATTTTATCTTTAAAATTGTAAATAAATAACGTCTATATTATTTTAGGAAATTTTAAACAATTTTCTGGAGTAGAAAAACTTTTAGAATTAAATGAAATTGATATAAAAAAGCTTGGCATTAAAAATTCAGCACATAGAGCGCGTATTGTATCAAATTTAGTGGCATTACGTGAAAAACATCAGGAACGTATTAAAAATACTAAAAATGTTGGTGAGTATTTTGTTGATTGATTTTTTTATTTATTTATTTATTTTTTAATCATACAATTGTTGAGGTTGAGGCATTTGTTTAAGGTTCTGAACTTCTCTTATATGGTTTGTAAACAGAAATGGTTTGTGTGTTACATATTATGATGTGATTGAAAATAAAGGGGTTTCGTTACTACCATGTACCACTGTATATAGACATTCAGTATTTTTAAATCCTTAACTGCTTCTTTTGACTATTTTACTTGACTTCATTTGATTTATAACTTTCACAAGAGAAATAAACAAATTTTTTCACTGTTTAACTTAAATTAATGAAATTATTCGGTATTTTAAAATATTTCAAATTTTTCTCTATATTTGTTTCCATAGTTTCTACCTGTTCTCAGATTGAACAGTCCATACATTTTTTTTTATTTTACCTGTCAGGTCAGGAAGTTCTAATACCAAAATTAATTACTTTTCCTCTTTAAACGGATACACTAGACAAGATAATTATATAAATGTTCATGCAGATTTCATTCATAAAATCCTATGCTAATGGTATCGTTAATAAATATACATATTTACACATGTGTATACAAAGTACATAACGTACAAATAACGTACTTAGAAAAATATATGTTCATGCTCAAACAGTGTGTTTATTTTCTATTTGATTAGTGTTATACCTATTTCAGTAATTGATTTTCAATCTAACACTTAGGTTCTAATAAGTAAATACATAGATACTTAATTTGTAGCAAGCAAAATCTTAATTTAGAATTTTTAGAAAAAAAATGTTTTATAATGCAAACGTCTTAGTACATTCAGTTGTCGTACACAATAACTTGTAGCTGCTTGTAGTTATACCGTATTCGGTTGACTTTCAATACAATTTTTCCGTTTTTATTTCTTTCTCTTTATTTAATTAAAAAAAAAAAAAAAAAAAAAAAAAGAAAAAAAATATATAAAAAATATCAAAAGTATAAAAAGTATAGAAAATGAAAAAATATTTTCCATTTGTTCATGATCATCAACATAAAATTCATAAAATTCAACATCTTTGCTGTATTTCAAGTCAAGGTAAATTATTACACCTGTTAAAAAGAGTTTGCTCATTTATTTATTTGTACCATAATTATTATTTTTCCTACAGATGTTAATTAAACGAAATTCATGGTTATTTTACATAATGAGTTGAACTTTCGTATATAGTTATAAGTTACATTGTTCATTTTCAATAGCTTTTGTTTTTCCATTAATTATAGATACCATTTTTTTTTGTATATTATTAAAAGAAGAAAAAAAAAATTTTTTTTTAAATTTTCAACATAAAAAAAAATCAATGAATTATGATTGAAAAAAACAAAATAAAAAAAAAAGTAACGACATTGTCTTTTAAATTCTTTATACAGGAGACAATAATATTGCAACAAAAAATGTTCGCAATGGAAATATTGAAAATACTTTACTACAACGTCATAGTATAGCAGCTGTTGATACAGGCAACAATCATCATCATCGTATTCATAATGAAAATCAAAATAATTCAAAGGACAATAATATCAAGAAGAACAAGGATAATGGTAAAATTGTTGATAGTAGCAACAGCAACATTTCAAAAGATGAGGAAAGCTCGTCAATGTAAGTACATAGATAGATATATGAAATAATTTTTTTTTTTTTTTTTTTTTGTAATACTAAATAATAATCAAAAATAATGAAAAAAATATAAATGAAAAAGAGGGAAATATCTTGAAATTATAATCACTTACAAGAATATCATTTTTTAATGGTACATTGTATGTGTGTGTGGAGGTTAGCATGTATAATGAAAGCATGTATATGAAAGTTAAAAACGAAATTATGAATTAAAGAGGGTAGAAAAAAAAATTATTATAAAAGTACAATGAACTAGAAGATTCTGAATTTAATCTTAGGGTTTTGGAAAGGAAGTAATCATTGTTTGACATGATAAATGAAAAATAATTGATAGTTCTCTGTTTGTTTGTTAATGAATTTGCGAAATTTATTAAATCAACGAGATTTTATACATAAAATCTTAAAATGTAACACAAAAAACTCGTAATTTGATTTTGTTGATTGACGTTGACGATATATAGCATTCGATGCCCGGTGTTAAATTTTTATCTTCATATACATAAACAGTATAGATTTAGACAACAGGCACAATTTCTATTGCATGTATAGTAAAAATTCGTTCATGGTCTTCGATTGCCTTTGCAAAGCAAATTTGACCTATATATTTTAAGTTTGACCATTCACCTTTCCTTAAAACATTTTTAGTTGTCTTATCAATAAACAACGTAACGTTTGAAACATTTTCTTATATATATTCAGACATATATGTACATACAAATGTGCATATTATAAACAATCACACTTACATTACATGCTTTCCGGTATACTTTGATTTTCAGTCCTTAGCAGAAATATCAATAAATTTGACTATAGATATCAATATACATAAATCAAGTTGAAAAGAATTTTCTCTCTATTTTATGAAATACATATGTACATATATCGAGTGTACGCAACTCCTGATGTTTTCAAAATAACAAAATTTTCTGTTACTTTTATAAATATTAATGGGATATACATTTAAATCATGAATAAACATAGAAAAAAAATTTTCTTTTTGTATCATATTTAAAATTTTTGTATTTTATATCAACATCATTAATAATTTTTCATATTTAACTAAAACAACCACATAATATTAAAGGTACATATCTTACAAGGATACCACAGGGAAAATGAATGTTAAAAAAAATAAAAAATAAAATTTTGTTTATCTTTTGAAAATTTTCATTTTTATTTTGTTATAGTAATTTTTCCTTTATTTCTCCCCTTATTTTTAAAGGTATCATTTTGTGAATGCGTTCATCTACGAAATATAAATAAAAGGAAATGAAAATATACACATTTTTATAATCAAAAAAGATGAAATAATGCTGTGTTTTATTCTACTACAAAAAAAAAAAACGAATTTTTTTATTTTATTTTATTTTTTTTTTGAAATATCCCTTGAAGTACATCTAACCCCTTGCAAAGGTAGACATGTACATAAAAGAATGATTTTCAATGTTACGCTAAGGCCACTTGAATGTGGTAAAGTAGATATCTGAATTGAGCATAGTATAGTAACGAAGGATACCGCCGTATAATACATTGATTGTATATATGATTGCATTTTACACGTGTGTGTTTTATTTTCATACATATTTGATTATAAAATGTCCTTGCGCTGTAGGAAGTATTCCTGCAATGCCTGTATATATACCAGAGAATGTATTTGTACAACTTTGTGTATTTGAAAATATGTATATGGATAAAATATCTGCAATGATTTTTGTTCTATTCAAGAGTTACCATTTTAGAGTATTACATTTTTCTTATTTTCAAAATAATCACAAAAAATTAAAATATTTTTAAAAAAATGGACAATAGTAAATTACGACCTTGAAAATTCGTTATTTCGTTTAAAATTCAAATTTTTGTTAATTTAATTTTTAATCTTCAATAGTATTTGAATTTTTTTTGTTATACATGAGTGGTAACACTTTATTCAATACTCATTCATTTTTCTATATATGTATGTTAATAATAAATTCTCAATTCTCTTACAATTTTTTTTATTCAAAATTTCCTCTCGTATCGTATATATAAATCAAAATACAAAAATTATTAAATCTCGGAATACCGTTTTATATTTTCATTAAAAAAAAAAAAAAAAAAGAAATGTTTGAAATAAATGAACCACAACACATACACATATGTATAATAAAAATTGTATCTCAGCTATGAGATCACATATATAATAACCGGCATTAAGAGAACTTCTAAAAATATAAAAATTTTCATTTTGATTAGAGTAAAACGGTTCAGCTAAAAGAAAGCATTGCCTGTCTGGTATCGTATACTACACAATATTTGCATTTATATATATTTTCAGTTATATATTATACAGAAAAAATGGAAAAAAAAATTTTTTTTTTTTTAAATAGATTTTTTTAATTCGTGATTTTTCTTTTTCAATTTCAAAAGTATCTTAAATTAAAATAATTAATTTCCATCATTTAAAAAAATTTTGAGCTAACATACAAAAATTTTTCAAAATAGAAATAACACTTTTAACTGTGTAACATTACAAAAAATTTTCTTTTTCAAATATATATAAGTATATAGTCAATAATATACAACAACAAAAAGCAAGTGATTATGTGTTAAACCGTGGAAAACAAAAATCATTTAATTTCTTTTATGTGCATAAAAATATCAAAAAACAAAGAAAAAAAAAATTAAAATGTAATTATTCTTAAGGATAATTAAATTTTAACATTTATATCCTTTTTATTGTTATGTACTCTATCGTACATGTGCGTGTGTAATTTCAAAGCAAGAAAAAAAAAAACAAAAATGCAAAATAAACAAACAAACAAACAAATGAAAAACAAGAAAAATTATATCGGGTCAAAATGGAATTAATTTTGTTTTGTAAAGGACCTGTTTTTCTTTTATATTGTGAAAGCTTATAATTATGAAAATGTATGAAAATGGGCGTAATATAAAATCCTTTCTCTCGCACCTATTATGTTAGCTTATAGCTGATATATGTAAAATTACCATCTACCACATGCACAGTTTATGTGTGTTTGTAATTTGAAAAAAAAAAAACAAAAAAACTTTTTTTTTATACAAATTTGTTGTTGTTTTTTTTTACGTTTATAGGCGAATGTGAACTTTAAAAGTGGTATAATTGTGTGCTTATTTTTATATATACTATATACATGTTAAATTGTTATTGTATTTGGGTATTTATTTGTGTATGTGTGAAAATACACGATATACATATATTCTTGGAAGAAATTGTGTATAGTAAATGTGTGTATATGACCGTATAAATATAATAAATGGTGATTTTGAAATACTCTTCAAAATGTGAATAACAATCTCATTTGGCGGTAACAGTAATAATATTTTTATTTTTAAGAATTTTTTCTTTTTTTTTCAATTTAAAATAAGAGTACTTTTGATTTTTTTTTTTTTTTGTTTTTTACTTTTCTATTTTTATTTACTTTCATTTATTTGATTTTTATTTATTTATGTTTACATTTCTGTTAAGGAAAAAGTTTTGAAGAAAAGAAAATTTTCTTTTTCTTTTTTTCAAAAAAGTTTTTTTTTACCTTTGGGGCACCTTTTCTGGTTATCCTTACACACTATATACAAACACACATGTACAGTGTGAAAAGAAAAACTGCTTCTAAGACATTTTTATATACATAACTATATTTATCGATTTTAGAATATATAATGTCTTGTATAATAAAATATATTATATCTGCGGTTGTCGGTATATATATTTTACATCAACATAAAATAAAATAAAATTTCCAAATTCTACACATACAGTATAGAATGTCAACAAAAATATCATGGAATGTAATTTATTTTCATTATATTTACATATATGAAAAGTGAATTTTCTTCTTTAAGATAGAAATTTAAACCAAAATAAAATAAAGAAGTAGAACATAAGACGCGACTTTCCTTCTACGCTACTTCATGATATTTTTTTTTGTTTTTAATTTTCTTAAAAAAATAAAAATATCGAAATGGAAAAATAGAATGATTTTATTCAAAATGAAATTTTGCAGTGAATTTTCAAGAAAATGGAAAATGTAAAAATATAAGAAAAAATTTAGAGTACATAATATTAGGTATATATGCTTAGATCACTATAGATTCTTTTGTATTTTGTATAATATGGTGAATTCCAAAATGTTTAAATATCGTCATGATGCAAAGTTGAAAGTTCCAAAACGTATTGTGAACGCGTCGAAAACATATTATATTCAAGGAAATCAAATATCATGAATATTTTTTTGATTCAATACATCAATGCGGGCATTGTATAATTTTTATGTGAAAATTGTATCGCATTAAATTTGTTAACATTTTGAAAATCATCCACATTTTCTACATATTTGATTTTATTATCTGAATTCTTTATTCTTTTAAATCAAACGAAACAAAAATTTTTTTTTTACATAAATATAAAACCTATAAAATACGTTGGACTATGTACATGTGCATATACTTAGATACATTTACGTACATATGTATAGAAATAAATGGCTAAAAATTTGATGCGCTCTTAAAAAAATAAACAACCAAATAATATGTGTATTGTTATAAATACAATAAAATACATTGCGCCTTTTATTATTATTATTTTTTATATCTTTTGTTATTTCTTATATTTTTGAATATCTAGAAAAACAATAAAATAATGTAGAAAAATAGAGTTTTCTAACCTGTTTTGGTTTTCTTTTAATAGTTTTCTGCTAGCTTTTGTTTTTGGCTTTATTTTTTCAAGTTTTTGTGCTCATTTTTTTCACAATAAACATTTACATATAAAAAATCATCATATGCTATTATCCGTTTAAAAAGAAAATGAATTGTTTAAAAGCATGCAAAGGGCGTTTTTCTAAGGACTCTATATTTTTACTATACTTGTGTGTACATATATAACATGCATGGGTATGTGTATGTGCATTTTATAGTCTTTTATATTTCTCATAATAGAACAAAATAACATATAGAGATACTAATTTTGCAAATTTTCTCCCTTAGTCCTTTTTTTCCTTATTATAAAATGAACAGATACCGAACAGATCTGTATAACTACAAATATATGTTGACTTTATTTTTTATATTTTGTTTTTGTTTATGAATGCTCCTTTTATTTCATAGATAATGGCAATTAAGGTAGATACATGTATGTATTTGTTCATATCATAGAAATTTAAAGTGTTCTTTTAAACAAAAGTATTGTTTATAAAATATAAATATGTTTATAACCATGTATGAATGTACTTATACTATTTCGAAATAATAAGCTGTTGAATTTTCTTTAAAAGACAAAACACAAAATTTTTACAAGGACAATCCAAAAGATTACAGACGTGCTTATCTAGTATAGTTGTCTGATAGAATGAATTTCTTTGAATCCTTTTTTTCTTATTAAAAATTAATTTAAAAGAAAAATATATATATTCTAAAGGTAAAATTTTTTTAAAGATACTACGTCTGTGTCATTCAAAATTCATGATATAATGAATGTCAGTTTAGAAAATTTATATAATTCAGCTTTAATTTGCATTGGTATGTGATTCAATTTTTTTTTCTAATTTTTGAATAAAACACGGAATTTTCTACAGACCCGAAAATTCCATTCATGAATTTTGTAATAATTTCTATCATACAATTTGTCATTTATAATGTTCTATATATACCTTAATTGTACTTGTATAAACTTTATTTGTATAATGTACTTGACTTGACAACCGCAAGGAAATTTAATTATTTCAAAATTTCATTTTTATTTTTTCAAAAGACTAAAAGTACTCAACGTTTAACGAACATATGATGAGTACTTTACATTTGTTTTGTTATGTATTTGTATACTCTGTCTATTAACGTCTAAAGATATTCGGTACATGCCTAATGGAAACAATTGCACTATTAGGAAGAAAAAAACAAAACAAAAACAAAAAAAAAATCGAAATTCTACCCGTATTCTCCGTGCACTACCTATAAAACCTGGCCGCCCTTCTCTAAATGCAAAAGGCAACTGACTGAAGTGAAAAATTATCATTTTGTTTTATATAAATACAACCCCTAATATGAGTGCAACCGGTTTCCATCCACTTGAAGAAGTAAAGTTGGTTGATTCGCCTGAGTGTGATGTGATCTATGTATGAATGTTGGATAATAACAAAAACAAAAACCACAAAAATACGTGTACATGAGAATTAAGGTTGATACAGGTTTGTAACACATTTAAAATATTTATTCGATTTCGTATGAAGTATTTAATCATTTTGGCAATTCTACCCTTAAAATTCTTTTATTAATACACGTTAAAAATCATTAATAGACAGAGTATATATATGAGATGAGCATATGAATGTGTATACATACATATATGTGTTCATAATTTAACTGTTACAAATAAACTGAGGGTTTTTAATTTTATTTAATTACTTAAATTTAGACTTTCTTCAAAATCAAACTTTTATAGAAGATTTTCGCAGTCTTTGACATTAATTCATTTCTCATATTTTATATTAACTCACTCACACATACATATAATGCTTGCTATATAATTAATATATGTACATACGTATCTATAATATATGGACGATATATTTGAAAGCATGTACATATATGTATATGTGAATTTATTGATGCTTCTAATTAATACAAAAGAAATTCTTTAACAAGAAAAGTAAATAGATACTACACGTTATTTTAAGTACACCATTCAATATCTGCATGTACATATGTATGTCTATGTTTTAAGTACGTATACTTGCTTTGTACAGATAAAGTATACATACATCATATAGACATATATATATATCGTATATTTGTTGCTTTTCATTGAATGTTTTTATTCGTTTATTTATCATGTTATTAGTTGTGAAACTTTTTATTATACAATGTACAATTTCTCTTTTTGATCAAAATAATGTATCTGAGTAAGTATATAAGTACTGTATACTGTATAGTATAGCTATGTATGTAATATCTACATATATGTATGTATTATGTATACGGCATATCAAAAATTTCTAATTAAATAATTTTCAAGTGGAATATTCTTGAGCCTCTTTTTGGGTGATTGAACCCATATAAAGGCTATATAACTACATTCGGTTACATTGCATCTGTACGCATATGTATATACACACACATGTACACACACATCATAAGATCTAGTTATCCATTAAATGAATGAAAATCATCATCTGCTGCTTTGGTTCTAATTTCAAATTAATAAATTATTACTGATGTGTACACACATAACAATATTAAGGGCTAATCATATTTAAAGGCTAGCCTGGGAATGATATTCAGACCATATATGCATCCACATATGATTATCATTAATTTTTAAAATGTATTATGATGTATGGAAAAATTGGTTTTTTTTTTTTTTTTTTGAATTGTAACCGCATTCCACATTTTTGAAGAAGAGTTTCAAATTAATCATCTTCTTCATGGTTCAAAATATAAATTTTAAATATAAAGATACAACTCAGACAATCGAATAATCAAAGAAAATGCAATAACTTATGGACTTACATTTAAATAATTGCATGACTTTTTTTTTTTTGAAATGGTTTATTTTAAATTTTTTGAAATGATACGTTATGATACGAGGCTTATCCAATTAAAAGTTCATGTATCATAAAATTGTTCTCATAAATAAATTGTTCTAATTTTAAGAGTAATTAACAATGAAATTGTTTTCTAATGTTATGCATTGCATTATGTATGTATGTATGAAATTACTAAAAATTAAAATTTTTAAATAGTATTTGAACTTTGAAACCACTATAGTTATTGTTTAATTTGAATAATAATTTTAAAAGTCACGCAACTACAAATGCTATGAGTCAGCTATACAAGATGGATTAGATTAGCCGCAATACATGAATACAAATATGAACCACAAAAATTAGGTATATGCATAAAAAAGTTATTTGTATTTGCAAAAAAAATTTTTTTTTGAATTCCAAATTCAATCAAATTATGCAAAATTAAAAAAAAAAATAGGCGGTAGATACTTTTATCGTGATATTTTCGACTTTTCAATAAATTTGATTGTCATATTTGATTTTTTAATCTGAAAGTCAATGTTCGGTCTAACCAGCATACCTTTTCAATGAATAATAAAACATAATTACATATCATTTTCTTTTTAATTTTTTGTTATATTTTAGTGTGATTGACATACACATACATGAATTTTTTGATGAATTCTTACAAAATTAAGTACTTTGGTCACTTTTTCAACTTTTTTAAATAAATACGTATTCCAATACGAATGAACGACATAATTCATTGATAAATTTCACTTTGTTTGCTGGAATACAGCTGATTATGAAAAAAAAAAATGATTTAATATACGGTCCGTTTTTTTTACATTTTGATTTCCCTCGTGGTGTAAAAATCACCACTAAATTAAATAGCTGACAACTGACAATAGCGACGACGAAAAAAAATTCGAATGAGATCTAATGAGAAAAATTCGTTGTAGTCTTTTATAGTCGTCTCTCGGATGCCTGGACATATCGATTTGTATAAAATTTGCAAGAAAACGAATATTTTTTCATTTTATTCATCTGTCCTAGAACTAGAATTGTTTTTCCTTGGTTCTGAATTTCCTTAGTTTTTTCTACATTTACATATTAAGCTCATAAATTTTATACATTGTGTTATTTACTTTCCAAAGACATTTCCCTTATATCCCATGAAAATTTAAAAAAAAACCCTTAATGCTTAACTTATGTGTGTGTACATACAATTAATATGTACGTATGATAAATAATGTAACATAGACTAAGCACGTGCTTACTTGCCTCTAGTTACATTATTTATTTACATTGCTTGCAGCATGTAAAAAAAAAAATTATTATCAAATGCTGCTTCAAAAGTGAAGTCTAATGAAGAAGCTTTTTATCTAGAATAGGTAACTTCAGTTTTCACAAGAACTTCAAGAGATCTTGCTTCTTGATATCCGTTTATCAAGCTTCTTTGATTCATACATATATCAATCATTAAAATGTTATCATTAACCCAGATGAATTAAAAACGCTTTTGTACTTTAGACTACATGCATTAAAAGTGCACTTTATTAAAATAAAAATAAAAAATAAATAAAAATGTTCATAGACAGATTAGTTACGTTACGTATACGCGTAATAATCAAATAAGTACAGAAAACTAAACATGCATGATTAACATTTTTTGTTTTAATTCCAAAGAAAGAAAAAAATTAAAATTAATTCTTTTTCAAATAAGGTGTGACAAAAAAGGTTATAAAGGTTATAAAACATAAGAACTTATTAAAATTTCAAAGTTTGAAGTGGTTTTAAATATTCAAAACATCAGATCAGAACTGCTAAACATCAAAGGATTATTTTTTTTCAAATGCTAAAATGAATTACGTAAAAGCGAGTTTCTATGAGAATTAAAAGCGTTTAAAAAAATTTTTTAAATAAAAATCTTCAAGTATGTATCATATATAGTATGATGGTTCAGTCTAAAGCCAGTACTCCATTATTGACGCATACATTCGATTATATTTTAATGTCTTTTCACACCAAACTGATTAATAGAAAATTTTTGATTTTTTTTTTTGTCCACACCAGAGTATGTCCTTATCAGACATATTCACAGCCTTATCAGTTTTACTTCATGCAAAACATATTTGATACTTTTGTTATCAAATCATGCAGAAATCAACAAAATTGTGATTAAACATATTTTCGTCTCAAATTTCATTTATTTAACTATATTTATACAAACAAAAGTTACTTCAATAAATTATATTATCCCTTTAGCCTTGATATCACCCTATATTCTAGTGTTACAATGAACTTCAGATTCACATTAACTAAGTGATGTAAATGTAACACCCATTGGAAATCTTTGATCCCCATTTTGTACAATGCGTTCTTTGGTTTCTTATATTTTTGGTAACATTTTTCGTATCTCTTATGAATAAACATTGATTCGTGGAATAAATAAATAAATATTTATTCTTTTGCTGAATAATGGTATCTACCCTTCTTGGTTTTTCAAAATTTCAGTAACTACCAAAAGTAAATTTTCGATTACATGACGTTGTACTATGATGTAATACCAATATAGCTTTGATATAAGTAAAAATGTATGTGAAATTTCAAATTACAACAAAAAAGGAGAAAGGATTTTAGCTATTAAATAATTTAGTAACCATTATGCCAGGTTTTACACATGTGCTTTATATGACTACATACGAAACATATATGCACATTTGATTTTGTATGGACTCGTACATATCACACTTGTAAAATGTTAACTTGGTACCTACAGATTAGTAAAATATTTTATATGTATGTGTACATCAGGGGCCAGTATGATACACATTTGTGCATACATAACTCTTTATCAATAGTCCTCCCTCATTGTCCTGTAATTCTATGCCACCCTCACTATAGTATATGTATGTAATCGCACGTAGGCGATTTTTATTTATTTCATAAACAACTGCGAAACAAAATAATGACCATTGACACCTGGTCTTTTTTATTTTAAATAAAAAGGGGGAAAATGCAAAGCAAATCATATGTAAATGAAAACAATAAAAGAAATAACAATAATTAAAACTGAATAAATTGCTAGGTACAGAGTTTACGTTTAGGTATTCAGATAAATCCTCTACTATATGAATAGTATAATAATAATTATAATAATGATATTATTGGTTTAGTTGATGGAATAGTGTAATCCACCAACAGTTCATTTTAACCACATTTCAAATATATATGTACATATGATGCGTGGTACATCAATGATGAAAAAGGATATTTTTATTAAAAGCTATTCCACTGTGCTATAGTATCGTTTTTATGTACTTCTCTGTATGCACACAGAATATATTGTAGTTTGGAAAAATGATTGAAAAATAAAAAATAAAAAAAATTGAAGATTAATTGAATTTTCGAAGTCAATGAATTTTTATCATGTAATAATGAAAATAGGAAATGAAGTTACTTTGTGGTAGGACATTCAATGAAATGAATATCCTGTACTGTCTCTACATATGTATATGAAAAACTTTTTACATGTATAAAACAAAGAGATGATCGTATGTTACCTTACATTATCTGTTGGTAATGTAATTTTCATTTTGATACGTGAGCAATGCAGCAGTGTGAAAAATTTAAATATAACTTTCATCTGTTTTTTTTTTCGCAATATTTTGCAATATCAATTTTTTTTTTTTTTTAAAGGTATATATTTAGTATTTGCTTGAAGCAATTTTGCCTTGACATCGAGAAGATAGAAAACTAAGGAAAACCGATCCCAAATAAATTGGATACATTTGCTTTATTTTGATATAATAATAATAAAAAAACTAAAAATAAAAAAAATACCTATTGTCAAATGAATATTCCAGGCAGAAACAATACAAAGTATAAAAAATCTTTTTTGTTTTTTTGTTAATTGTCATTTTGAGTACGTCGTTATTTTAATTTTACTCTGATTTATTTTGAAAAAAAAAAACAAAAATTCTTACAATTTTATAAAAAGTTGAATATATTGTGTATGCTCGTTTGTAATTGTGAACACAAATAATTTTCCCATTTTCAACATAATTTCTCATTGAAAATGATAAATGTAATAATAATTTGAACCATTTTTTGGTTTATTCCTATCTTTTATTTTTACCATCATATTCATTTAATTTAAATTATTTTTCTTTTGAATTTTTTTTTGTTTGTTTTTTATTTGCCTCTACATACTCTACAATATTTGCAATCATTTATCTGAGTTTTTCATATATAGTTTTTGTTTTTTTTTTTTACAATTTCTCATTTTAAATAGCATTTATAGCAACATATGGTACTTTCATTACCACAGATACAGTACGGTTACGTGAATATTTGTTTGTACTTTAAAATATCCTTTCATTCAAATGAATCATATTACAGAATGTACATAGAATCTTCAATCATATAATCCCCATTCTCTATAACTTGAACGTGTATATATATATCCTACTTTAATGGTTACAATTAAAATATCTATTTAATCTTTTCTATTTGTATATATTTTGGGGTACTTTTCATATGATTTCCGTCTGTTAAATGGAAAATGAAAAATGTGTATATATCTATATAGGTATTTATATTCATTTGCAGATTATGATGAAAATATTTATATGATGATGATAAATATAAATGCATCAGTGCATTTCTCTACCATGTCAAAAATGAAACAAATGAATAAAATTATGATAATGTCAATTGTGAATGTGTATTTTATTGCTTTAAAATTTTACATCATGATATTAAAATGGTATCCCATATCAGTTGTATATACTTTAATAGGATATATGCTTATTTGTACAACTGTAAAAAAAAATATGTATTTTCACCTTTTGTTCACAAACGATATACAAATACGAATATTGTGTGAATTATACATGTATGTGAATACGGTGTATATATGCGTTGAATATATGTTTGTATATAAACACTTACGTACATGTGATTAAATTATTTCACACATTTGAATTGTGAAAATCTTCAACAGAATGTTATACATATATTATATCAAAATCATCTGAGTAAAATGATCTCGAGTGATGATATAATTCGAATAAATTATATGAATGGGAATAGAATATATATTTCACAATGAATAACACACATACATACATACATGTATGGGTATAAATGTGTACATGTATGAATATGAACATATAGAAACAATTGGTACAAAAGGATTCAATTCTTTTCAATATATGTATGTATGCAAAAATTTCCATCATGAAAATTTCATTTTAATGATTGTCAATTTGTAAAAGATTTAAAATTTTATTTTTATTGTATTTTCAAATATTCTGATATTTAAAAAATTTTTGAGAAATTAACGAACTTTAAAAGCGGTTGGTATATTCATGTTTTTTCTACTGTGAATATACATATGTACGTGTCTATTTCAAATTGATTTTATTTTTTTAATCAATAGGTTAACATGCAAAAAATCAAATAATGAATGTGATATACTAAAAAAATATCTTTAAAATTTTTCAAAAAAATGTTATTTAAAATTTAAATTTCGAAAACGTAATTATTTTAAGGAAACAATTTATTATATCGAAAATAAATAGAAATTGTCACTCTTAGATTTAAAAAAAAAATGTAATTTCTGTAATATGGAAATTTTAATTCTAATTTCTGTTACATGTTACAGAAATCTGCTATAAAAAAAAACTTAAAATAAGGTATCACAAACTGTATGTAGATGTATGATTGTTTTACTTTATTTGTTTTGTTTATGACTTAAATTGTCAGAAATAAAAAAAAAAAAAATAAATAAATAAATAAAACGGATTTTTATGTTTTCAACATGAATCCTTTATTTTCCGTTTTTATCCTTTATTTCGTATCTTATGTGTTTTTTTTTTCTTGATGTATACACATAGTAATGTGTGTATAGGAAAAACAATATAAAAATAAGAGAAGATAAAACAAAAAAATTCCAATCATAAATGGAACAGAAATGAGGGAAAAAAAAATCTTAATTTATTTGCCAAAAGGCAACGACCCTTATTTCTGTAATTCATTTGTTGTTTATAATATTTAGCTGGAATATAAGGTCTCGTATAACAAAACAATGTTCATTTATACAATAAAGTAAAAAAGCCATGTTTTGCAATATATATTGTAGTGTATAAGTTTGTATGTGTACTTGAATACAAACAAGAGCAAGAAAAAAAAATCAAAAAAAAAAATAATAGATATTGGATAGTGGCTTATTTTTAAATAAAAAAAATTGAATTTGTAATTATGTATTGAAAAAATCTAGAACTTTGACTTCTATAGAATAAAATTAAATATGAGAAAAAAATTACTAACCAACCCTACGCAAAATATAGTTAAAATGAAATCTGTATATGTATGTACTTAAAAAAAAAATAAAAATTAAAAAAAAAAAGTAAAATTAATGGGGAAAATAAAAACGGAAAATTGTTGAAATGTAATTCTAAATGTTTTAAAAAAAGGGGGTTAATGATATAGATTAACAATATCCTTTTCTGTATCCTTGTACACGTATTCATCGTGATATGAATGTCTATACAAAAATATTATGCAAAATATATCTGTATAGGTTTATGTGTATTTGTACTTAATCTCACATACAATTTCATAATCGACCCCATCAAATCTCCATTAACTGCTATATATATAGTAGGTATTAACATTTAAAGAACTTAGGAAAAAATGCCCTGTTTTTTTGTTTTTTCTAAGTAATTTTGTAACTGGAAACCACATAGTAAACAATAAGTTTAGCTATAATGGCTTAAGAGCAAATGTATATGTACGAGTACATATCAGTAATGTGAGAACTGAACATTTAAAAACCTTTCATCCATACATATGTACACGTACATTTGAAACATGAATTTGTAACATAATAACTTTTGTACGCTCTTCCAATTTAATTAGACATGTCATTTTCAGGACTCGTACGTTTATGTTTTGAAGATTAAATTTAATTTTCAAGTAAACAGATAATTTAATTTTTTATTATTCAAAAAAATTTAATTTTTTTTTTTTATCAATAATGTAGGTAGGTAGGTAGGTAGAGGTGGCCGCCCGCTCATTCCCAAGCAAGCACACTTAGGCCAGAAAGGTCCATTGTGATACCACACCAGGAATCTCACAGATCGAACCACCTCGAGCGCTTCAGAAAACCCAGAAGTCTCTTGACTGAGATCTCCCCTAAACTAGAGAGATCTTGAAAGAAGGCAGCCCCAAGAAACATTTCTCTATTTCTAGAGAGCGCCATACAGTGACAGAGGAGGTGTTCAACACTTTCCTCCTCCTCTTCATCTTGACATGCTCTGCAGAGGTCATTATAGGGAGCATTTAGCCTTCTGGCATGTTTGCCTATGAGACAATGCCCCGTTAAAACTCCCACTAGAGCACTAACTGTTCTCCTATTTTAAATTATGTTCAAAATTTTGAGTCATTAGGATTTTGTTTTTTTTAAATTTTTCATATTTCGTTAATTAAATTTCGTTTTGTACATACATACATATGTACCTTGTGTTGTATTTTGGTGAATGCAAGTTGTTCGCTAGGCTTCCCAATAAGTTGTATTTTAGTGAATGCAAATTGTTCGCTAGGCTTCTGAATAAGTTGCATTTTTATACATGCAGTTGATGACTTCATTTAAATGAAAGGAAAAAATTCTATAAAGGAAAAATTGTGTATTTTCATTCATATGTTTTTTAAATAATTAAAATTCAATTTTTATAATAACTACATACATCAAATTTGAAATTCATTCTTTCTATAACTATATCCATTGAATAAAATCACTTGAATGAATACAAAAATTTTCAATTGATTGAAAAATGTATAAAAGTGTCTTGCTCAATAATAAAAATCCATTAATTTTCATGTCACTTTCATCTAACTAAATGACAGAAATCATAATATATTGAATAACTATCATGTTTATTACAACAAATACATAATACATGTATATATATACATTCATTTATTTAATCAAGTAGAAAATTTTCGTCCTTGATTTCCTATTCAATTTACGACTTTATTTATTTTTTATTTTTATTTTAATTTTAAATAAAAGTCATAAATTCAAAAAATAAATTGTACGTTATATGCGAATGCACATACAATCAATAAACAACATACACATTTCACGTACATTACAGTATTTAATGCAATCTAAAAGGGTGATTGTGAACTTCAGTAAGTAAGTATGAACATAGATATAAGTATGTTTGTACATAGATAATTAAATTTGAACGGATAAATCCTTTTTATGAATATATACATCACGTACATGTGAACATTTCATACATAGAATATGATTTTAACTTCATATTTTTAAATTTTTCAAGTACTTACGTATATATCATAACATACGCGATGAACAAAAAATTCAAATTAAAACAGGATCTTTCCAAAAAAATTGAGATTATCGTTTATGTATGACCAAAATTGGGAATTTTCTGTTTCTCCAAAATTGGGAGTTTCAACTGTCGATTTTTACCGTATTGAATATTTGCCGTATTTGAAAATGTGTGGGTATTTTCAAAAAATTGAAAATTATTTAGATTTAATCCAAAATTCGGATTATCAGTTTAAGATTGGTATAATCTAAAATTTGAATATATTGGGATTACATAGATGTACATATGTAAATATATCCATACATAGAAATCAACTGTAGACTGTATAGCGCCCATCACAGTCTTTAAAATCCTTTTTCATACAACAAACACATATTTGTACATATGTATGTATGTACACCCTTTGTGATATGTCGTTAAAATATTTCATGAATTTAATTTTCCTCTTCATTTATTCTATTTTTATTTTTAATTGTCATATTCGTCTATTGAAATTTTCGTTTTTATTTTTTTATTTTTTTATAAAATCAACATGTCAATCATATATGAGTACGTAGACATTTGCTTATACGTACATATATGCAAGTAATAACAATAAGATGATAGTTGCATTTAATGAAAAGCTTACAGGAAAACTTAAAAAAACGGAATGTTTACATATTTACTAGAATGCTACAAAGGAATGCTTCACTATGCATAGATACTTCATTTTTTATAAATTCATTTTTAATAATAATTTGAATAATAATTGAAATACACATAATGTGTAATTTTAATGAGACCATTCAGACAAAAAATGAACTGTTGTTGTCGTTTTTGTTTTTTTTTTTTTTTGCGTGATTATTATTATTTTTTCTTTTGCACAGTTTCGTTATTCAGATTCTTTTCAATTTTTTTTTGTTATTTTTCATATTTATTCATTTTATCTATAAAAAAACAACAAATTATTTTTTAGCATTGAACCATAATATTACAAGGTCTAGTGTAATATGTATTATCTATCAAATTGTAAAATGCAGTCAAACTCATACTATAGTATAGTTTTTTCGCTTTGAACAAAGTGCCTTTGTGTTCACTATACCTAGTACTTTGAAAAATAAAAGAATATTTTCCCTTTTGCTGTTACATATTTTTGTTCCTTTTTGTAATTCAAAATAGTATAAGGACGACAGGATAATATATGTAAGTGTAGACTATATGCATGTGTACAACATAGAGCATATATGAAAGCTGCTTGACTAGACATTTTTATGTATGTATATATGAACATACAAAATATGCTTATACACATGTGTATGTATTAACAAATAAACAGACATTAAAAAAATTAAAATTAAAAAAAAAAAAAAACAGAAGTAGAATATGGAATCCTAGGAAAATCTATTATGTAAATTATGTTGGTTAACAAATCATACATGGAGAATGTTCAAGTATAGGATGCTTATACCTGTGTGTACATTATGTACGTACGTACACTAAAAAATCCACTAAAGAATTTTAATAGTATGAATTTAGCATAATTGAAAACAGCACACTTTTTAACTATATGCAAATATTTAGTACACAATGTTATTAATTCAAACACTCTTAATTCCGGCTTCTAGAATTCATTTGTAACTTCTGTATAGGGTGGCTTACAAATTTAATCTTTTACAATTACTACAAAATGAATTCAGTATAAGAAAATCTTTGAATAATTTTATACATATATCTTTATCGATTTGTCTGTTGCATGATGCTATACGACACACATACATACATACATGTCCTTATATCATTCTTCAAATAAAATTTTTCCATTTTATTTTTATTTTTTATTTTTAAATTTTCTTCCCTTTTCTTTATAGCTATGAAATTTTAAATGTTGCTGGCTCAAAACAAAGTAAAAGTTGTGGTGATCTACTATCGGACAACAATATGGATTCAACATCAACACAAGAAGCACAAGAGGCAATTGCCTTAAAGAAAGCACTTGAATGGGAATTAAGTCTTGATTCAAGAGATTTACGTTCACATGCATGGTATCATGGTGGTATACCAAGGCAACGTGCTGAAGAAATTGTACAAAAAGATGGTGATTTTCTTATACGTGATTGCGCTAGTCAACCAGGAAATTATGTTTTAACATGTAGAACAAAAAATTCTGTTCTTCATTTTGTCATTAATAAGGTAAGTTCAATATATGTATCATCAAGACATCAATATTAATTCATACATACAAATGTATATGAAATAATTACTTTTTGGCCATATTTTTTGAAGTTCTCATCACTTATACTTGAATGAATAAAAGGATCTCCTTTAGGAATTTTTAAACAATTTTTTTTTTTTTTTTTTTTTTGAATACAGAATAAACGTGTAGTCCTACAGATTTTCATATTTTAATATCAAAAAAATCTCAAAAGAATTCTAAAATTAAGATTTTCAAGAAAATTGTATTACAGTTTGTGTAGTACTTATGTTGTTTCTGCTTGAAATATTCGAAATATAAAAGATAAATACTTAAAATTTTTTTTTTTTTTGGTAGTATCATACTTTATATACTTATTTTCGAGTCTGTTTGGGCAAGAAAAATAAAATATGTATGTTATTTGCGTCCTCATTCTAAGATATAAAATAAATATTTACATATACATGAACGTATATACAACTGAGTAACACACGTATACAAGTTTGCATTTAACTTATTATGAATGTAAGAAATAAAAATCTTAATATTTCCTTAAAACTTTATTTCTCGCAATTTGTATTTGGTGAGTTTCAAAATGTCAAAAAAAAAAAAAAAAACAAAAAAAAATGTCTGCGATAATACTGCGGTTTTCATACAAAAATTATAAAATGCCATTTGATGCATTGTATCAGAAAAATTTATTTGCTTAATTAATGCGTTTCGCATACCTTAGCAATACGTTTTCTAACTTTAGATGACGTTGCCGTTTTGAATGCTATCGTTTTCAAACTTGAAATTCTGTATCAAGACGGTATTTAGATGCTTTGGAACTCACGAATTTAATCTAAATTTATCTTTACTTTCCCTTTTTGAAATTAATATAGGGTGTAACAGTATATCAAATTAAGTATTTGTAAATGCACTTCATATTATTTAAATGATTTTCAAGAAAAATAACGTTTAGTTTGCATACTAAACAAGTAAAATGATGTTCTAGATAATTTATATGATATTTGATACACGTACATATAGTATACGTATAATGAATATATTTTTTTTGTTTTTAATTATTTTAATGAAAATGTAAATGATCAGATACCCTTTACATGCTTATATGATAAATATACAAAAAATAAAGTTTACTGAATATATACATACGTATGTATGTACATAACAAGAAATTTGAAATAGATACAAAGATAAAAAAGAATGAGAAAAAAGAAAATATTAAAAGGATATAAAACATCCGGCTTTGAAAATTTTTTATATAGCACAAGTACATAATAGGATAATGCAATAGCCTTGCATAAAAAATGCAAAACTTTTAACAGCATTACATGTACATGCACTGAACACATATACAAATGAATTTTAGTTTTGGTTTTTGGGGTTTGGTAGATTTAGCGGTTCAGCTTATCTATAAGATGAATTATACCAGATAAAAAAAAATTCAAAAAAAAAAAAAAAGAATTTTTTTTTTCCCTTCCTAGTTGAAAAGGAAAAGAATTTTCCTATGAAAAAAAAAAAAAAAATCTAAATACATAATTATGATGAACAGCTAGATTATAAAGCGAAATGGAAAAGCTAACAACCAACACATAAGGATTTATCAATACAATGTGTACAGAAATGGTACTATATTGCACAGATGTATTTTACATGTTCCATGTACGTGTGCACAGGATTTACCTAAAAAATTCCATGAAACCATCAAAAGGGAAAAAAAAATATATTTATGGCAGTTATTATTAATGTAGATGAGGTTATTTACTATAGAGGCTTTTCTTTTTTTTTTCTTTCTCTCTCTCTTTTTGAATCTAACAAAAAATCTCGTGATGAATTTTTTTTTTTTGTTTTGCCAGATTATAAAAGATTAAGCAAAAAATCCTAGATATCGTAAACGTATATGTATATACCGTTCATGTAATAGATGGAAGAAAAGAGAAAGTTTAATATAATGTATATAGGGTGATAGTAATTAAATTTGATCACATTTTTAATGAACATAAAAAAGCAAGAAAAAAAAAAAAAAAAAAACAAAATTAGAATTGAAATTGAAATGCTCATTCTAAGATTTATTAAATTAAATATTTTTCTGTCGATAGGTAGGTCGATTAACAGATGGATATTATTCGATAATGTACCCGTCTGGTCATCTCACTTTCCTGATAAATGAAATTTTTTCATAATTAAATGATTTAAATGACTTTCATTTTTAAATTACAACTAAACTCTCGAAATAGTGGTTAGTCCTTTTTTATTTGGCACCAATCCAAGACAACACATGACCACGACACATGAATACATACATTTTAAGAATCGTTAAAAGGGGGCAAAAATTTGAAATAAATTCTCATAGTGCATACTTGGCTCTCTTAGATTAACACTGATTCTTACGAATCTGTATTTCTAATGAATTCCCAGTCCCACAGAATTAAGTTATATTCTCATCAGAACCTTTAAGTCCCTTAAATGAGATTAGATAGCTAAAATTATTTAAATTTTTCAAATCATACATATATACATAAATCGTAATAATGAATTTATATTAACATCATTTCAGATTTTGTTACAACCAGAGACAGTATACGAAAGAGTTCAATATCAATTTGAAGATGATGCCTATGATACAGTTCCTGATTTAATTACATTTTATGTTGGCTCTGGTAATTTTCAGATTCAAACGATTTAATTTTTTTAAAATCTTTTAATTAAAATATTTTCAAATGTTGTGTAATTTCATTTTGTTTTTTATTGAAGGCAAACCAATTTCTGTTGCATCTGGTGCAAGAATTCAATTTCCATGTAATCGAACATATCCATTATCATTTTATGGAAATAAATTTAGTGGTAATCAGCTTCATCATACACAACATCAGCTAATGGCTGGAATTCGTGGTGTAAGTCCACTTAATTCATCATCTTTAATTAATTCAAATAATATTGGAATACGTCTTACACCATATAATAATCAACAGGGTAATTATAATAGTTATCGAAGTCCAATGTCATCACCACCAAGAACGAAACGTGAAACACCTCCACGATTACCATCAAAAAAACAAAGATCACAATCATTAACACCAGTTCAAGCTACAATTGCATCAAATATACATCATGGTGTTGTTGATAAATATTGTAGTGCTGATGGTATAATACAAAATTCTACAGATGCCAATAGTCTTCCGGGACATTTGAATGAAAGCAGAAGATTAATATCAACAACAGAGAAATATTGTAGTGCTGATGGTGTTATACAACAGACTCAACAGAATGGTAGCAGTAAAGATATTATGATACGTTCTGTTGATGAAAAATCAACTAGTGCTGATGGTATTATAAATCATAGCACAACAACAACTCAAGTTATGTCACGATCTGCTGGCGATCCTATAACAAATTTGAAATTCACTTCACATTCTACAATACCGCGTGCTATATCAGGAAATCTTCGATTATCATCTTCAAGAACTTCAAGCTTGAATCGTGATATAAGTGATACATCGTTGAGTCCATGCCTTGAACAAAATCATTTTGCTGAAAATGATGATAAACCACCAAGTCCTCCACCTAAGCCAGCTCGAGTACCAACAGTTAATAATCCAAAGGAAAAATGTACGAAAGATGCCCCTATTGATCAGCATCCATTAAATCGTGTTGCTTCTTATCATGCAAGTGGATCTGATTCTGGCAATGGATCTGGTGATTCAGCACAAAGTTCTGCAACTGGTGAAGGTATTGAAGTAACACATCATCGAGGTGTGGTCATTAAAAATCCTAGATTTATGACTAATTCAGCATCATCCGTAACATTGAAAAGTTTTAGTGATTTTGATGTTATGAATGCTGAGCAAGAATTAGCAAACATGGAAATACCAATTATAGAACAAGTATTGACGTTATATTTTTTATTTTATTATACGCATAATTAAATGAATTTAAATATGATCACATTTTATTAATTTCTATAGGTCTCGAAATTTGATCTCGAAAATTTTCATACGCTTCTTTTACCAGCAGTAGAAAATAAACCCCTTGATAATAGTGCATTAAATACTATTAGAATGATGTTAGCAGAAACTGGTCCTAGAATATTAGCACAACATTTAACTCGAATTGATATAAAATTAATATTAGATGATACAGATAATGTTGAAGATAAAGATGTTCTCGATTGCAGCGGTTTAGAATTATTAACTTTACCACATGGTCAAAATTTTAGGCAAGATCTCATTGAAAGGACACAATGTCTAAAATTATTAGTTGCTGTTACAATATTAACATGCCAAAGTGATTTAGAACGAGCTGAAACGCTTAATAAATGGATTCAAGTGGCTGTGGATACTAAAACTGCTTTAGGAAATTTATTTGGATTTTGTGCTATAATGCTTGGATTATGCATGCCTCAAGTAAAAAAAAATGATTCAATTTATTCGATTATTAAATGTAACAAATTTCTTCTTTCTCTCGATAGATTCAAAAATTAGAACCAACATGGCATATTTTACGGCAAAAATTTACAGATAGTGCATTCACTTTTGAAGCAAAATTACGTCCAACATTAAAATGTATGAACGATTGCTCAAATCCACAAGCACCAAATACAACTGTTCCTCATTTATTACCATATATTTTATTAAAAGATCGAGGTATCGATGATATTTTAATGTCATCAGCAATAAATCAGCAAACATCATTAAATACATCATGTATTTGCCCATGGGAAACAAATGCTGATGATTTTGGTATATCAATATTATTTTCACATTTAGATTCAGCTAGAGGATTTACAAAAAATTTAGGATTATATAAACGAAATGCACAAATTGTTATTGAAGATTTAAATTCAAGATTAGATGAATTATTACTTGATGCTTTTAGGTACAAAAAAAAAAAAAATTTTTAATCATTTTAAATTGAATTTTTAATATTTGTTTTTATTTTTTTTTTAGAACTGAATTTCATATAAAATTTTTATGGGGTAGTAAAGGTGCTACAGCTGCAGCTGAAGATCGTCATTCAAAATTAGAACAAGTACTTGCATTAATGGCAGAAAAATTTTGTAGTAATGATCATAATGGAAGTAATGTGTAAATTAATTTCTATACTACAAAAAAAAAAAAAAAAAAAAAAGAAAAGAAAAATGAAAAATCATAAAAAAATAACAGAAATCTCAGAATTATAATGGAAAAAGTGAAATTCAAAAATTTTGATACAAAGTAACCATTATTATATGAGAATCAATCTAGTCAAGAAAACAAAAAAAGGGAAAATTTTATTTTCATTTTTATAATTTCATGGAAAAATAATTATGGTACCACAAATTAATATTTTGTTATTTTATTTTTGGATTTAATTTTTTTTTTTAAAGGTATTTCATTTTAATTCTTTTGTACTACAAAATATGATAACTAAAAAATTTCCTTAGGAAAAGCCGTTACTAAACATAAGATTTTTTTTTTTTTAATTTTCGAAAAATTTTTTAATTTATTCTAAAATCCAAAAAAAGAATCATAATGGGTACATTCGAAAATTCATCATCATCGCAGTAGTAGGTTAGTCCACCGTAGAAGATTTCAATCGGTGAAGCCTTATCAAATTGGTTAGCTAACCAAATAATAACAACATCAATTTGATATCATGGCGAAATTTCGAATATTGTGACCATTTTGCCCAATATGATTATATTAAGACTTTCTAACAGAACAAAAGAATTAAATGTGTGAATAAACGGCTTGAATTTTTTTTTTTTGTTCATTATGGAATTTATGTTAAAAATTTATTCATTTTGTGATTTATTGATTAGAATTTCAATTAAAATTTATTTTAAGTTTGTTATTAATTTGTTCTAATTTTTAATTGTAAAAATGTATGTATACATTTTAAATAAATTTAAAAAAAATTTTTTTCTGATTTTAATTTTGTTTTTTTTTTTTTTTAATTTTCATACTTTTTTGTTTTTAATTTTTGTCTTTTATTTTTAGTTGTTATTTTTATAATTTGAAAATTTGAAAAAATAAATTACATTATTCACATATTCACCAATAAACACACCAAACCAATAAGTGGAATTACATAACGAATAATAATTTTTTAATTTTAAATTAATTTTCTAATTTTAAATTAATTTAAATTAATTAATTACAGTGTTTTTATGGAAATATCTATACTTCGTCTATAAATGTATTTCAATACAGGCCTTATGGAGGTAACATGAAAAGTTGTACTATTTTACATCATTGTACATAGTTATCATTTTAAAATGATAATATAGCGTATCATATCTAATTTCTAATTGTTGATATTGGATGTAGTCATTTCATGATTAATTTTATTACGTTCGTAATTGAGACTTGTAATAATTTATTTTTATTTAAAAAAAAAAAAATCTACTCACATGTAGTTGCTTTACTATACATAATAGAAAGTGATATAGAGGTTACTGGAGAGTGGACGAATTCGCCTTTAAATTCACATTTGCTCCTATAACTCATAAGACATGCACTGAAAAATATTTATAGACGAACTATAAATGATATATTATCTCTTCATTTTCTGCATCATACGATTTTCATGTGATTTTCACGCGATTTTTCAGGTGAGAAGGGTAAAGGGTATGAAATGTCCCATGGGTCCCCAATTAAATGGTGCAGAAATGAGCATTTTTGATCATGAATATTTTTCTACCTCGATATTAATTTAAAAAAAAAAAATAATAATAATAAAATGTGATTTAGATTTTTTGCATTTAAAATAAAGTTTTTTTTTTTTTTTTAAAAAGATTTTCATACGTTTTATAAATTAAGTAAATAATAAGGTGTATTTTATTATCAATCATTAATTAAAAATTTCATAATTAAAATAATTAGGATTTATACTTTGTATGATTTTAACAAGATCCCAATAATATATTATTTATTTATTTATTTATTTTTTTTTTGTTAATTGAAAATGATTATTTTCAAATTGTAAATATGTACAATTAAAAACCAAAAAGGATATACAACCTTTTTGTTGTTCAATATCATGTATATATCACAGTATTTGTTTTTTTTTTTTCTAAATACCATTCAAAATTAAATCACAATTATTAACGTATGATTTGAATTAAATTGATCACATTTTATTTAGTAATTAACAAAGAATTCTCTACAATAAAAAAAAAAGAAGAAAATTGTGGAAAATTTTCTATATAGATAAGAATGTATACAGAATCGTGTTAGTCAGCAATAATTAATTATTACGTCGATTTTAAATTTATATTCGCTTAAATACTGAATTTAAACCATGTAAATTAAAAGGACTTTTTTTTCCCATTGATAATAATCAGAGCTATTCTCATCATAGTTAACGAAATCTGTTAACTACGACCAGAACAGCCCTGAAGATTTAAATATGTATAGATTTTTTTTAATGCTTTTTCGATTTTTTAAATTGAAATTCTTAGCCGTTTATTTTGAAAGTGTTCCAAGTCCATTATTTAAAATCCTGAAATATTATAAGTTTTACATATGTTTGATTTTCCTTATTTTTAATCATCATAGAAAGGGAAAAGCTTGACTGCTATAAAGCTCATTATTTGCAGATAAGAATAAACTATTTTTTTGATATCAGAAGAGACATATCCTTGTTATAAGCATTATGTGAAAATTTTGATTTTAAAAAATTTTATACTAGTCCCACTTTCAAAATCAACAGCTCATTTTATTTAAATAATAATAAATAATTAATAAAATGTTAATGTTCTCAATCTTGTTGTATAATTTCTATAATTTCAAATAGGATAGGTATTTTTGGTTTGGTCGGATATCAAATTGAAATAAAAAGTAAAAAAAAACAAAAATTAATAAATAAAAAATCTATCACTTCGAAATAACGAAAGGTAACAGAAGTGTTCCGTCTATAACACAGTAGATAGGAGGATAGAAAAAAAAAATTGAAAATAATCAGAAAAGACCAGACAAACTTGCAATTGCACAAATACTGCCAGATTTAAATGTGAAAACATTTACAAAAAAAAAAAATAATAATGCAAAAATTTGATAACATTAAAAACGAATTCAAATCAAAATTTCTAAATTAAAATAAGGGAATATACATATACATACATATTCAAAGACGAAAAATAATAATAATATATTTACGAATTTTTTGAAAACAATTTTTTTTTTTTTATACATAATAACGTACGATTACGCATCGTGTTCTTGAAAAAATAAAATATTTAAAAATATGAATTAATAACGAACAAAATACAATTAAGTTCCTTACTTCTTTTGATATAACTTTATATATGTACAATGAGCGAAAAATAAAAATTTTTGTATGAACGTTTATAAATTAAATAAAAAATAAAATAAACATAAAAAATTGCAAATAAAAAAAAACAAAATAAAATAAAAAATTAAAAAAAAATTAAAAATGAAATTAAAAATTTGTAAAATTAAAATTATGGAATAAAATATAGAAAAGCAGGATTCCAAAAAAAATTCATTTATTTAGTTTACTATAAGCAGGGGAGAATGACCTGCACGACATCGAAGAAGAAGAAGAAATTTAATACACAAAAAATATCACAGATACATATTTAATTTTATTTGCAAAATTTAATTTTTTCATGAGCTATTGGGCCTCTTTTCTTGCCGGGTTTAGAGACGACATAAGATATAGAATTCTTCTATTTTGCTTTTCTGTATTTTTCAATTTTTCCAAAAAAAAAAAAAAAAAAAAACTTTTCATCAACATTTAAACAAGTCTGAAACAATCAAAACCACACCCCACCTTCAAACAAAAATTATTTTATTTTTTATGATTATTTTTGTGAAAGAAAGAAATTTAAAAAAAAAAAGAAAGGAATTCAATATTAAATAAACACCAAGTACTTTAAATCATGAAAATAGGACAAAAATATTCAAATAAACGTTTATTCCTCTACACGTATACAAACATAAGAAGAAAAAAAAACAAGTAATATTATTAATAAAAAAATAATAACAATAACGTAAAAAAACTCAAAAAACCCTACTCAAGTAAATTTGCAATAATTATGTACATTTTAATTTAAAAAATGAAAAAAAAAAAAATTTAAAAGCAATAAAGTAAGAAAAATAACTCCTATAACTCTGTCTCCTAATATTATGCACTTAAGGTCTTATGAAGATTACTTAAAGTGGTACCATTTTACATTACTACGTATTGATATTTAAAAAATTCATCTGATTTCTAATAAAAGCTTTGTGGATTGCAGTAATACTGCTCGTGAAACAGTCTAATTAGAAACTATAAGAGAAGAGAAAGACATATGTATTCCCATAAGACCTTAATTGCATAATATTAGCGGACAGAGTATAGTTGAATTAGTAGACAGACTATATAGTAAAATTAGAACAAAAACAGAAGTGTTAAAAACAAAAAAGAGAAATAAAAATAAATAAAACTGTGATATGGGTAGCTAAGAAGCTAATGCTCCATGAAAACAAAAGCAATTGAGAAAATTTAATGTTTTTCAAACGAATGAAAATGTGAAAAAAAAAAATAAGATAGTATCGAAAAATTCATTAAACTGGCTATACTGGACCATTGGCTTCTCAGATCCATTCATATAAATTTTATCATCAGGATAAAAAATAATTTAAAATATAAATACGATAAAAATTCCTTAAAAATAATGTTGTCATATATAAAAAAAAAAAAAAATTACATATTACATAATAATATTAACTATTACCGAACTGAATAATTATTTATAATTATAATAAACTATAATTATTACTATGTATTATTATTATTATTATTATTAAAAGCACTACTATTAACGCATTCATTTGTAGAAATATAAATCATTTATATCGATTTATTAGTAACGGATTTAAGTATTTAAAAAAAAAGAAGAAGATATTAACTTATATATATACCATTAATATGTTATGAATTTAGATTACAATAAAATATTATATAAAATCAAAAGCATTAATTAAATTTAAAAAAAAATTAAAAATAATTTAAAAAAAAAATAAATATAAATAAAAAATAAAAATACTTTAAAAAAGATAAAAATAAAAATTATACATACATAAAAAAATCAAATCATACACATTCATAATCATTATATATATAAAATATAAAATAAAAAATTATATATACATATACTTACATAATTTATGGTAAATTTTTAATCAGTTTTTATATTTAGCCTGTTGTTTTAGTCCGAACTGAACAGTCTTCATCTTCAATCAGTCTTTAACCTGTTGTTTTAGTCCAAATTGAACAGTCTTCATCTTCAATCAGTCTTTAGCCTGTTGTTTTAGTCCAAATTGAACAGTCTTCATCTTCAATTAGTCTTCATCTTCAATTAGTCTTCATCTTCAATCAGTCCTCATCTTCAATCAGTCTTCATCATTCCATTAGGGCCCTTTTACATGAAGACATTTATGAAAGACATATGAAAAATTGTGCTAAGAGACACCGGGTGAAGGAAGGTACGTACGGTATCACCGGGTTACTTTCACCCGTTACATTGAAAGTACTTGAAAGTGTCATTTCATTTGTGTCTCTTCATGTAAAAGCTCACATTGAGATATTTTCACAAAAAAAAAAAAAAAAAAAAAAAACTAGTTGAGTTTTCAATCCAATTGTGTCCTTGATATATTTTTGCGGGACTTTACTGCCAGTTCAAGAGTTATGTAATATGCCATTTGAGGTATGTATCACAAAAAAAAAAAAAAAATACATCCAAATCCTTTAAACATTTAATTTTTTTTTTGTTTTTTTTATTCTTATTTTTTTTACATTTTTTTTTTTTTTCAATACACTTAAAATAAGTAAACTTGAATAAAATATTTTTGTTTTTGTTATACAAATATCTGTTTTATCTTTTTTTTTCTCATAACAATAAGGCGAAGAGTAAGGTTTTAATGAAAATGTTTTTTTTTTTTGTCATTAGTACATCTTCATAAGGATCTACTTTGAGACTTACCAAAATGAAATTATTTGGTATATAATTACAAATTCAAGAAAAAATTATTGAAATTTTATATATCGATAATCGAAAAACGCAAAAATTAAGCCCGAACCGACACTAATTTAATTAAAACGAAACGAAATAAAAAATTATAATGTATAAAATATATAAAAACACCATTATTACGCGTGAATATTATAAAACACGTCCGATCGGATAGTCCATATTGAATCAATCTACTTAATTTGTGAAATTTTGATGATTTTACGCGCATTTTTCGTTTCGTTTTAACTATTTCAGCGTGGGTACACGATAAAAGAAATAAAAAAAGAAAACTGAAAAATGAATTATGCAATTTCCAATTTATTTTTGTATCTTTTTTTTTTTTTTGTATTTAAGAATTTTTCCAATTTCATTCAAATTAAATTTATGAATTTATTTTAAAACCGTTACCATAGTCTTTTTCAATTTTCATTTTTTATTCTGTTTTTTTTTTTTTTTTTTGTTTCTTAGAATTTTATATAATAGATAGGTAAATACATATTAAATTCACATTAAACCTAATTTATAAAATTTATAAATATGTATACATATGTGTATATATATATAAAAAAAAAAAAATCGAATTTTACATTTGTGGTAATTGTTCAATTGGTGTAGCAAATTTAAAATCTTCTGGAAATAATTTTGATGCATGTGGATGCATTAATTTGTACACTTGTCTTATTGTAACATCAGCAACACCAGCAATATCACCAATTTCTTTTTGACTTCTTTTATGTTCAGATGCCTTTAAAAGAAATATATAAAATTGAAAAAAAAAAAAAAGTCATAACGTATGGTAATTTTATTTTTGATACCTGTGAAGCCATGTAAATAGCTGCAGCTGCAACTGAAATTGGTGAACGTCCAGGAACTATATCCATTTCAACAGCTTTTTTAGCAATATGTGTTGCTGCTCTTTGAACCGTATTAGGTAAATCTAAAATAAAAATACAAAAATTATTTTTATTTGTTCTTAGAAGACGAGAAAAGAAAAAAAATAATAAATAAATAAAATAAAGTACCCAAATTCGCACAAAATCTTGACATAAAATCAGCTGTTGTTATATGATCAACTGATGTCTCTAATGCTTTTAATGTTAATTTAAAACAACGTCCAATCTCTTTTTTACTAATTTTACTGACAGCACAAATTTCTTTGAATGTTCTTGGTACACCTTCTTGACGACATGCAATATAAAGACAAGCAGATGCTTTTGCATCATTTGAACGACCTTTCAAATTTTTACCATCATGTACCTAAATAAATAAAACAAAATGTGTGTAAATAACAAGTGAGAATGACAAAAATTTAAATTACATACTTGCTTAAACAAATTATTTGCTCTGTCTACAATTGTTTTTGGTAAATTAATTCTATCTGCCATTGTTGATATTTCTTTAAAAGCTGAAATTAATGCTCTATCCGAACTGCTCATAGTTCTACGATTTTGATATTTTGGTGAACCAAATGCATCAAATGATGCTGCACCAGTACCAGGACCAATCATTGTTGAAAGATCACCACCACTTAATAATGGATTTTCTGGACCACCAACACGAGATGGATCAACGCCACTTTTTTCATTGCTAAATGTACGCCATTCTGAACCAACATCTATAACACGATCACCAACAACTAGACCACATTCTGAGCATATCATATCCCCAGCACGATAATCTTCAATAAGTGGTGCATCTGGATGAGCATAACAGCAAACTTTATTTGATGCGTCCAGTCTATACGAAATGTTTATAAAATATATACATAAATGGAACATCAAAATGAAAAAAAAAATAAATTTCCATATTTTTTTCGAAATCCATTGAATCGCAATTGAAATGATTGGAAATGTCAAAATATAATAAATAAATTTTTACCTTGATGAACTGGCCATTGCTCTGTTGAAATTAATACGATATCCTTCAGTAAATTATGATAAATATTAAATAAAAACAAATTTTATAATTTGTTGATGACGATACGATAATTATTTCTATTTCTACCTTCTTCTGCAAAATATTTCCTAATCAAACAAAAATTAATCAAAATTGAAGGCTTTTATTTTTTCAAATTTGACATTTGGAAATGGAACATTTCTATACAAAAATGGAAAATATTAACAGTGTTACCAATGCAATTATAAATTGATTCATTCCTTGTTTTTTCCATACTGGGAATAGAAGGAACAGAATAAGAATAAATGATTAATTAAAATGGATGAAGAACAAATAATTTAATTTTTTTTGTTATTGGAGAGATAGGCTGCATTATTATTTAAAAAATAATAAATAATTAAAAATAAAATAAAATAGTGTAATTTATATATTTTATTATGTCATAACCCTATTCAGTCTTTCACTATCTTTATTTGACAGATTACAAATCAAAAGTAGGGTTTATTTCATCATTCGTCTGGGATTATAAGGAATACGTTCTGGATATAAATATACTCATGATTTTAGCAAAGTTTGCATGATTTTAGCAGTTTATGCATGATTTCGGGCAGAGTTATGCATAATGTTATGTAGAGTTTTGCATGATTTCATGTAGAAATTTGCATGATGTCATGTAGAAATTTGCATGATGTCATGTAGGGATTATTCGATGCCATGCGGCGTTTTGCATGATGTCATTTGAACGACAATTTCAAAATTACATTGTGTTAGAATGAGTTCAACTGTATTGCGAATGGATATAAATTTGCGATTGACGTTGCTGTTGTCGTTATATCTTCAACATCAATTTCCAAATCTTTGACAACATTAGGATAGCGCATAACATTATAGGAATTGTTAAGCGTGAAATACAATCAACGCAGTCACACAAAATTATGCCACAATAATTAATATGTGTCATCGGAGTATCGGAGTACTCTTACTGAAATAGGAGTAAAATACTCCGATCGGAGTAAAAACGGTAGCAGTGGTAAATCTTCGTAATTGTCATTATTGACATTTTATAGGTTATGTGCTTGTGATGAAATTTGAACATCAGAACGTTTGTTTTGTTTATTAATTAATAATTACAAAATAATTAAAAATTTAATTTAAATTACGCATATTGTCAAAAAACTAAAAAATGGTCAGTGCAAAATTTTTATTTAATTTTTAAATTCTGAAATTTACCAAAATTTGTTTTTATTTTTGCAGTTACCGCTTTCACTTCTTAAAACGGCACAAAGTCATCCTATGGTAATGTTACATTTTTAATATTTGGTTTTTTAATTTTTAATTTTATTGAATTTATTAATTATTTTTGAAATTTATAGTTAGTAGAACTTAAAAATGGTGAAACATACAATGGACATTTAGTTAGCTGTGATACATGGATGAACATTAATTTAAGAGATGTCATTTGTACATCAAAAGTAAATAGTGAACTTTCTATTTTATTCGAATTTTATTAATAATTTCTTTTTGTTACGTTTTTTGATTATTCTCAGGATGGTGATCGTTTTTGGAGGATGCCCGAATGTTATATTCGTGGTAGTACAATCAAATATCTTCGAATACCAGATGAGGTAATCGATATGGTAAAAGAAGATACTCAAGCAAAATCAAGAAATCGTACTGAAATGAAAACTGGCCGTGGTGGTGGTGGTGCTGGTGGACAAAATCAAAGAGGAGGACGTCCTGGTGGTCGTAATACATTCGCTAATCGAGGTGGTGGTGCTGGTGGTGGAGGTACGGCTGGTGGTAGAGCATCATCACAAGGAAATAGACCATTAGCGCAAAATGCTAATAAAAAGAAATAAAAATTTCCTTTTTTTATTATTTTAAGATCAAAAGATTCTTATAATTATTCTTTAAAAAATTTTAGATTTAAGGTAAAATAAATAAATGTATTAATTTTAATCGAATCTCTAATTTGTGTTTTAAATTGTGTCCATAATCAGGATTTTTTTTTAGAAAAAATTTGTTCCTAGACACATGCTGCTGACCAAATGTTCCTATCAACATTTGATTTCCAATACAAGTTGTGCAGTCAGTTGTTACTGTCATTATCCAGATGATTTCAATTTTCAATCATATGTTCATATTCGAGTATGTAAATTGTAAACAAGCATAACCGCAAATTCTTTTTCACGAGTGTATAAATAAAAATATTTAAAAAAAAAAAAATAAAAGTGATTTTTGTGTTTGAAATTCTGATGAATTTATTAAAATCTACATTTAATTATTGGGTAATTATTTTTTAATGCAGTTGAATTTAAAATTTTTCATTAATAAAAAATTAAACATCGGATGACTTTTAGTACCAGAGAACGAAACATGAAATTTATTTTTTTTCAAATGTTTGTGTGCTAACAAGATGGAATTTAATTTATTTATGGCGGCTTTTGTTTAATTAGTCTTCTAATTCATTCATTAATATAAAAATTTTGAGTTTTCTGGCTGATCTTGAAATATATTTTTGTAACTTTGATCCTTTTTTTTAATGAGCAACTGCAGGTGTTGTTTTTTCTTTTGGCGCCACAGCCCTAGCTAGGGCCTTCGCGGCTGTAACAGCTTTCCATTCATTTCTCTCTTTCACTATTTTTTTTTTTTTCCAACTACCAATTTGATACTTTTTAAGTTCAGATGTATTTCGGTCTACCATCTGCTCGTCGGTCTACGTCTAAGTCTGGTGACATGCAAGTTTGGCGGGTTCCGTATCTCCTACTTACAAGTAGGTCTTGTCTAAGTCTAATTTCTTCGATGTATGATATTTTATCTACATCACTTGTTGCTTTTCGGGTTGTGATAACTTCTAACTACAAATCAAAAGGATGAATCAATGAGAATCCTATGTTGTCCATCAGTTTCATTTGTAGACTACGATAAGATTGTCTCAGTAGGTAGGTAGATCTGGTCGCTTGCCAAATCCCAAGCAAGCACACTTAAGTCAGTGAGGCCCATTGCGTACCACACCAGGAACTTTTAGAGAAATTTTGTATCAGTAATTTAAAAAAAAAAATTAAAACCAATTTCTAAAATCTATTCCCAAAAACAAAAAAAAAAAAAAAAAAAAAAAAAGAAAAATTACACAGTATTGCAAAAATTTTTATTTTAATTTGATTTTTTTATTTTTTATTTTCAGAAAATTCAATATCATCTAAAAAATTTAAAATTCCATTCAAAAATTGTATCATCTTCGGTGATTGCATTTAATAATAATATTGAACCAAGATTTGTGAAATTTTTTAAACGATATTATTTTAATAAAATATTTAATAAATTCTTATTAAAAATGTCTCAAAGTAAATTATTACGTTGCGCACAAACTCAACACGGTGATTATCGTTCGATTGATGAAGAAAATATAATTGTATTAAAACGATGTTTTTCGCCGGAATTAAATTTTATTAGTGTAAAAACTAGTGGTGATAATAATGATGAGAAATGTTCAAATTCTATTAATACTGATGATGTAGATGATGATAGTGTTAAAAATGAAATTGAATGTGTTTGGTTTTATGATTTCAATGTACCTGAACAGGACGTAAAAGAAGATCATGAAAAGGTAAGTAAATGGACATTTGAATACATGATATTTTATAATTTAGTTTATTTTTTAATTACATCTTCTAGCATTTATTAAAAATATGCACAGATTCATGTGTACCAAATTGTACAGCTTACCAGCATTTTATGTAAATTTATTATGTTTATGCAACGCTTTAAGGTAAAACGATTTAAGAAAATATTTATCCGACTCGAGTTAATTCACCTTCAAATAAGTCGAATTGAAAACAAGAATACCAATTTTAATTTTTACCAAACATGCTTATCATGCTTATTAAAAGCTGATTTTATGTTGTATTTGACATTATTGAATAAAAATTTGCTTTTTAACGCGGATCATCGCTTCATAATTGATTAAAGCGGTTATGATAATTGATTTATTTTTATCAATTTGAAATTTTTACATCGAATTTTACGTATTTATGTAGTGTTCTAAAGCGCTTTACGTTAAATCGCTTTATTTTAAAATGAATTGATTTCATTGCATATTCATACTAAATATACATAATTAGTTTATCTGAACATGATAATCAAATATTGATGACATAAATTTGAATATACTATTTCAGTTAATATTCATCTGTCGTTTTCACTTATTTTGTACATTTCTCCTTTAAAAGAGCATTTGTATGGTTACACATAGGGTTTGTGTGCATGTATTTTAATTAAAATCCCATGATGTTACAAAACTGAATTAAGCACCTTGGAGTTATTTGGATGACATAACTTAATAATATTAGTTTAACTGCAATTTCTAGTTAAAAATCTAAAAAAAAGGAAAAAACTTGCATCGATAGCCTCCTGCAGTATCGGTTATTGTAAGTGATTATTGATGATTGGGTTACCTCATTTCTGTAAGTTATGTACATACATTTGTCTGTACATGTTATTATGTACTAATTTACAATAATAGAAAAAAGATTAATTTGAAAAAAAAGTCAATCATACTATGAACAGTGGATATGGCTAGTTAACACTTAACACTATATACACACAAACACACACCAACATGAATATATTTTCAATTTTCATTTATAAAATCGATTTAAGTTTGTAATTAAAAAGTTTATCTGCAACTACAACTTTTACCTGTATGTGTAGACAAAATTTACACTTTACGACAAAAAAAAAGGTAACTTTTACTTTTATATTTTATCAAGAAAACCATTTCCATCATTTTTGTTTTTAACTTGTGGCTATGATCTGTGTTCTAGCTCTGTATTCCTTATTGAAAATCTAAGGCTGTATCTACACTGTTTTATATGTTTGTTTGATTCAATGTGGGCTATCCAACTTAATTTCAATATGTTTTACATATATATTTTCGTTTTAACGAATTTAATTACAGATTTAGTCTAAGGTAAGATTACGAACGTGTGCTGTACATTTTAAGGATACTTTTATCCCTTTAAACAGTATTGAATAGTCCATGTAGTATTGTGTAATTTCGGTTTTGAGATGACATTACAGAAGTGATTTATCTGTCTTAAATTTATTTTTGACCATTTCATGGTCGTAATTTTTCTCTTCATTGGTTACTGATTTACTTTGAAACAATGAAAACAGTTCGAATAAAATTCTAAATTCATATGAAAATTCAGAATGCAAAAATCCTTTTTTTTTAGCACTGACTGTATATATATACAACAGATCAAAAATACTTGTAAATACATATTTGAACAGAATAGATTTCGTATTAAAGGATTAGATTATAAAACACATATGAATACAATTTTTTCAATAGAAATGAAAAACATTTATTATTATTTTTATTTTTCTATTAATTTTTATTTTTATTATTTTTTTTTATTTTCGTGATTTTATTTTATTTTTTTGTTTGTTTTTAAATTAAGAATAAACAGAATGTTAGTTTATATATGATATTATGTAGATGCATTAGATATGTAGGTGTGACTGTGTGAGTGAATTTCTGGTACACCCAGGTATAAAAATATATATTGTTCTTTATTCTACATGTTTAGGTTCACATTTATGCATTTGTGTACATATGTAGTACATACATGCACATTACATACATTTTCCATTCATTTTCTTAAATGTTATTTTACTTTTATAAAACTTATTATTTATTTTTCTATTTCTGTACTCTGTTTTCTTTTTTTTTGTTTGCATTTTATTTTTCATTTTCTTATTATTACTTATATATGTATGTTGTTGATGGCAGTTAAATTGAATTATATTTATACGTTCATATGTGCAATACTACATAAAATGCTATAGAGATTAAAGTAATAAATAAATAAATAAAAACAAAGAAAACAAAGGAAATGAAAGTGAATTGAATTGATGAATAATGTCAATAAAATAAATGTTCTACATATATTCATATAATATGTACTCTGATATTACATGTGTACCTCAGTACGTGTATAGCCTGGAACACACTTGAACATTTTCAGCATTTAGTATTTTATTTTATTAATTAAAAAAAAAAAAAAAAAAATCTACAAAATTCATTTTATTGATTTTGTTATTTATTTATTGCTTATTTTAACTGGTCTTTACAGCCCAGTGAATTTAAAATTGCATAACTGATTATTATTGAGAAAAAAAAATTAGAAAGCTTTCGTTTTTCTCGATTTTGGCTTTTTTTTTTTTAAATTAATAATTAAAATTGCATTAAGGATAAAAAAGGATTGTTCTAATTTTCAATTATATGTATATATCACAGTGATTAGATCCTGATAAATATGTAATACTAATTTAAATACACGTGTCTGTACCATGTGTCCAAAACAAAATATAGAAAATAAATACTTTATGATTAAGATAAGGTTTCTAAACTTTTCGTTCACGAAATTGTATGCGTAAAAATTAAAAAAATAAACAGAAAAAAGGGTAAAACGTGATAAATCCTTAAAAATATAATATTCCACGCATAATATTATTGCGTTACTATATCATGAAGACAATCAGCGACAAAATGGCGTTACCATTGTGTATGTAAGAATGGTGAATTCCAAGACTTGAAATACATGTTCGATGCAAAACGCATTATGAATGCATTTAAAAGGTGTTGTTTAAGCAAATAACACATTATGCAATGCATCAGTGGCATTGAATTATTTTTGTATCAAAACTGTATTCTGATTTGCATCACAAGAAATTTTTTAACGTTTCATAACTCACCAGTAACCATAATTGAGTAAGAGAAAATCGGAGTAAACTCATGTTAGCCATGTTATGATACCAGATAATCAAGCTATACATTTTCAAATTGAGACAAGTTCAACATTTTAATAATCAAACTAAATTTTTGTTACAAGGGTATATTATATCCTTTGGTGTCGGAAAAATGTATGCTGAAGTTCTAAAAAAATAAAAAACTTTAAAGTAAGTATTCAAAGTTTTCCTTTTCTAAGAAGTTTAGAAAGGAATTCAAATATAAAATCAGAAATGTTTCAAGAAAAATCGTCTTGCATTTGTGTTAAAATGTAAATGGCTCATTTTTGTATCGCTCAATGTAAATACATGTACACAAGTTTATTAAAATAAATAAATGAAACGTAAATGTAAATGTTTTCCTTTTCTTTTTTTTTTTGCAACGTGAAAATTGCGTAGGAGAATATATGTATGTACATATTTATATATAAATTAATTTTTAATTAAATTTCATAAAAATTATTTATGTATATAAATTGAAGAATCTTACGTAAATTAGCTGTACTCCTACATACATATGTATGTACATACGTATAGCCCTTATATTTGTGAAAAATTTAATTATGAAATTTTTAAATTTATTATTTACTTAAATTTACACAGAATTGATTTATATAATTTATATACAATACCGAACATTTAGTATATAAGCATACATGTATATTATGTAAATTTTCTTTTCAATGGATATGGATTTTCCCTTTTTTTTTTCTTCAATTTTTTTTTTTTTAGTACGCTCCTTAATAAAAACAAAAAAAAATTATATACAAAATATATACAGTAGATAGAATAATAAAACGGAAAATTATGTACATATACATGTATGCTTATTACATTTTAAGATTTTAGTATACGTTATATTATGTAATACAAAATTTATTACAACTATGAGCAGAGACAGTCATATTCATATGTGATTACGTGAGAGAAATTTTAAAAATAGAAAAATTAATTAAATAAATAAATTTCAAAAATTATCCTTTTAAAATTTAACATACATACGTACATATATATGCATGTATGTGTGTGTGTGTATTTTGATTCTTTCTATGCTAATAGTATATAACACTTGAATTGTTTGGTTGATGAACAAAATAATGGACGAAAAATTTAACTTGATTAAGAAAACAAAAAAAAAAAAAAAAAAAAAAAAAAAAAACAAAAATAGTACGTGGTAGATTTTTTGATAAATGTACAGTCATTCAAAAAACAATGTTGGTATACCCATATAATTTTTAGATATGCTGGTATTTGTCTCATTTTTATGTACATATTTTTTTTTTTTGGTCATAAATTTTCAGATATTTTTATGTTTGAATCGAAATAATTTTAGTATGGTGCGACATATTTTAATGAAATTTGGCAATAATGTTAGAAATAAGCTAAAATATCGTATAATTATTAATTAAAATAAATTTTACTTCAATTTAGTTTTATTTTTCTTCACTGTAAATTAGAAAAAAATTTATGAGAGTGCTAATATACTTTTTAGAGTAAGTGTTCGTACGTACAAAAATATATGCGCGTATTTACGCATTCCAAAAAAAAAAAAAAATTTTTTTTTTGTGACATTGTGAGACAAAAAAAAAATGAATGTAAAATTTTTTTTTAAAAGAATGATAAATTAAAATTTCATTACACGAACAGGGAATATAAGAGGGAACATATGAACGGGCATTTAAAGGGGAATAGAAAATTTTGTTACATATAATTTATATTAAAATGAAGTAAAAGAAGAAAGATTATCGCATTTAATGAAATGGATTAAAACTTTTCTCTTATTAATTTTGTTATTTCAGAAACAAAAAAAATCAAAAAAAAAATAATTTCAGATGTGACTTAAAGCAATCTAATTTTAATGTTTGTCTCTATGTTACTTAATGTATATTTTTACTTGATTTTCTGAAAAAGGATAAACATTCATAATATTCATAATAATTTGGATAGCAAAAAAGTTTTTGTACTCGGATTTTATTTATTATTATTTATTTTTTTCTATAGTAGAAAGTATGAAAATATACACATTACGAGTAGAGTACACGTTTCATTTCGTTTTTAAACAAGGATTAAAGGTATTAAAAGTGAATTAAATAAGGATTCCACAATGAATGACACATAATTGTATTTCATTTAATCTATGTATGTATGTAATGAGAAAATTATAATACAGGATGCCTAAGAATAAATGTTGCTATTGTGAATTTTCTTAAAGTTCATTTAATTTTTTAGGAGAGAGGATCATTCGATTCTGCTTTGGAACCACTTTTGATATCTCTATCCTGTTGATTTTAAATTAAAGCTGAGATTTCGTTATTAATTTTTAAAAAGGACTTTCTTGGAAATTAAATTTCATATTTTCTAATTTAAATTAAAATCATTACAAAAAGTAGAAAAAGTTTCAACAAACGTTTTTCCTAAGGGAGTGCTATTGAAATGAAAAATGCGGTTCATAATACCAAATAAGATGATTTTTTTCAAATTATTATTTTCCTTTATTTTCTTTTTGTTAAATTTACGTAATAAATTTTTATCGAAAAAAAAAGAAAATTAACTTTTGCTTTCGCGTATGTATGTCATTAAGATGACATTATGCGTACAAATTATCGACAAATAAGAGTGGCAAAAAAAAACCAAAAGAAAAATTAATTTCCTCTTCTACTGATTTTTTTTTGTTTTTTGAAAATTTTTCTGTAACTGTGTACATTTGACAAAAAAGAATTTTGGCACGAATGCTTGTATGTGTATATACCCCCTAGATAGAATATTTTCAAAAATGATTTCATGTAAATTTCATGTGATAATGATAAGTATAAGAAATAATTTGAGGGTTTAGAATGTAACTGAGAAATTTTCTTCTTTTTTTTTCGTTACAATCACGCAAAAAATATGAAACATTTTTTTTTGTCATACGAATTTTTTTGTAAAATTTTTAGAAAATTTGGTAACGGAAATCCTGTTGTTGAGTTTATTGATTGACATGAAATCAAGACAAACTTACACGTGCCTGTACTACAATGGCTGCGTTAGTAAACCACAACCTTGAGAAGAAAAAAAAAACGATTAATAATGAAATCTAAAATAATTTGAAAAAATATAAAACAATCTGCCAATTTATGTGTATAACATTTAATTGACGTAAAATGAATGTAAATTATTTATTTTGTATTACATACCATTTATTTTTCTTTTGTTTGTACATATACTTATAAAATATCCACGTATAGTTATAAAAAAAGCCTTGAAAATAAAAAATAAAGGATACTTAGTAAAAAAACAAAAAATTTTTTTTTTTTTATTGAAATCTACAGGAAAAGGAACTTTTATTGGTTAAGGATACATGCATATGTCAGATACGTATCATCGATATCACACACATACATATTTTCATGTGTGTATTTTTTATTTTTTTTTTAATATCATTATTGATGTTTGTATACAATACAACGTTTTCGTTTTTAATTTCGAATTGTTTGTTTATTTTATTGTACAAATTTTTTTTTTTTTTTTTTTTTTTTTTGTAAAGAAACAAAAAAATTTATGTTTTCCATTATAATATATTTTTTGTTATAGGAAGTGTATATGATCTGCTGTACATACATATATATACACAAAAAGTACCCATTACATATACACATATAGAGTGTATACACTGTACTATAAAATATATATAATATGATCTTATACATATATATAATATGTGAATACCATATGACCCGTGTATACATAAATCCTTATTTAGTAGCTGCTCATTCGTTTCGGATATATTCCGGTAAATTTATGTTATATAAAAAATTTTCCGGGCAGATGTTCAATAATTTTACGTTTTTTTTTTTTTTTTTTTTTTGGTTTTCTTTTCCAATTTTCATTTTTGCCTCTTGTGGGTGAATACATGAATATAACATATATTTCTGTCATTTTTCCTTTTTTTTTTTGTTTAATTTTCTTTTTTTTTTTTTCGTGTTTTCGTATTCAGCTTGTAATCAGATCATTTAACAAGGGATTGCATATGAAAAGAAGAATAAAAAAAAAACAGATTTGTTCCGCTTATTATTTTGTACATAAATGGTAATATGGTATTCTTATTTCGATTTCAATGATAAGTTTTCATTTTTTTTATATTCATTTTATTATTGTTATCATTACCTTTTTTTTCTGTTTGTCTTTAATGGAAGAGCAGAAAAAAAAAATATGTATCGGAAAATATTTAATGAACAATTATTTTATTTATTCAATTAAAAATGTACAATTCTGTCCATAATAATAAATTTATGGTATATACGGTAATATGATACGACATAAAATGAAACTTAATAAATGATATTACATGAACAAATAAAATCTCATTTAAAAATGTTATGTGTCTTTTTTTTTTTACCCCGCTATATAACGAACCATTAAAAAAAAGGATTGATTACTCTTATTTGAATAATGAATTTTTAAATAAATATATTTTAAAAATATTTATGTATATATGTATATGTACATGCATAAAACATAATTTTAATGATTTTGTTGTGCTTAACAACCTAAATTTTTTGTTTTAACCCTAGGATGCATCACAGATATATTGGGAATTTTGCACATTTTTAAATTTTTATCAGATTTTCTGCCAAATGATGGCCAAATATCATTTTCATTTCATTTTTCCTTCATGGTAATATCATGAAGAAGAATAAAATTGAATAACAGATTTATTCATTTGTTTTATTTACTTATAACGTTATTTCAATCGAAATTTACTGATTGGCAATGAAAGAGAAAAGAAAAAGAGAGTAAAAATAGTGAATGAAAGAAAATAATATTAAAAAAGAAAATTCATGAAAATTTAACGAATTCAAAACCCATGAATGGAGGGAGGGCGGACTATCTATAGTTGTCATTCATTTCAATCTCCTCATTCATGTGATCATGAAACCGAATCTTATGAAAATCTCATGAAAATTTTGTAACGTAATTACATGGATTCGTATACAATCTGCACGTAAAACAAATTTTCTGTTTTTTTTCTTTTTTTATTTATTTACGCATCCTAGGGTTAATGTTTATTTTATTATATACGAACACCTGTAGATTAATTCCATTTTATACCATTTCTCATAAATACTATGAATAAATGAAAATATATCCCACAATTTAAATTTTAAATAAAAAAATATATCCCTTCTATTAAGCATAAATAAATAAATATATTTACAAATATTTATTAAAAAATTTATTTTATTATTTATACACAATAAAAATATTAATATTTTATTATTGCGTATATAAAAGCTATGAATTCTTTATTTACAAGAAAAACAAAAAAAAATTATATATGTATATTCCATTGAAAATAAATATTTTCCTCATGTTTTCCTCACTTGTGTTCATTGATCAGGTCTTCAGAGGGATTTGTTCTTTTATTTTTATTTTATTTTATTTTTTTCAAATATTTTAATTCTTTAAATTCAAAGGATTCATAGTTCTTTAAAATATTCTCAAAGGATTTTACAAAGGATAAAAGAGCAAAGAAATTCTTATTTAGATTTATTCTCAGATGGTATAAACACAATTACCATCATTAAAATTTGTGCTTAATATCGATTGCATGAATTCGCTGTTAAACAGTATCTTGTTCAGGAAAAATAAATCAATAACTAAAAAGTCTTATTACTACATTTTTGATACAGTTATGGTACAACATATTCGTACATCTGTTTCAATTTTAGACATTTTAAAGCTTGTTGTATTGTATTAATATGGGATAATTTGTACATTTCGGAATTCAAGGATGATTTTCGTTAATCTCAACTCTAGGATACACGAATGTACATACAACTTGTATGAAAATTTAAAAATTTTTCATTCATGCATCGTGAAGTTAAATAGTATAGAGTGTGCATTGTTTTTTTTTTTACTAGTTAAAATTATTTAGTTTGAATTGATGAGCGTTTATTATTTTATATGTTAAATGCAATATTTGTATAACAATTCTTTTTTCTTTAAAATGTTAAATACAAGTGTTGAAAAAATTAACATATTTTTCATATTTCTGAATAATTTTTCTGCAATTTATTTTATTTGTACGCACATAGTTTCATTCGTATTCATAACGTACACGTGTGCGTTGGACAAATGTATTCTTACAAATAAAAATAAATGTAATTTTCTTTTGAATTTATTCATTTATGTTTTGTTTTTATAGTTTGAAAAGTTTCATTTTCACTGACTGAAAAATATCGTTTTTCATATTTTATTTGTTAAATATTGATTTTTCTGATGAAATTACAGAATATAATAAAAAATGTGTTTACATCTACTATAATACACGCGTGATATCATATATTGTGGCAAATAAGAAAATTCTTACATTCCTCTTTCGTTAGTTGGACTGTTAATTTTTAAAGTGATATAAGTCACAATTTATCAGTTTTTATTACAAGGATAACTTTGATATTCGAAAGAAGTTTAGAGGACAATTTGAAAAATATTACGAATTTCTTAGCAAATGAGGTTTGTCGTTTTCATCGAAGTTCAATAGGGAAACGCAAAGTTCAAAATGTTTTTGAAATTATAAAAATGACTTATGTCACTTACAAAATAAATGGCTCAAGTTACAACAATTGCTGTAGCATAAACAAGGAGGCGTTGCATAGACCACACCGGGTCCGTCATTTAAAGATTACAAAGTTTTTAATCAGGCCTCTTAATTGCATTTTGCGAAAAATATATCAAATACGTTATTTAGGAGTAAAAATGATTAATAACAAAAAAGAAAGAAAATATAAGAATCACCTAAGGCGAATGACATAGAATTCATTTATATACATACTTAGTTTTTTTTTACCCTATTTTATTGTTTTAATTTTACAGCATTTTCCTTTCGTTTCACAAGAATCCTTGTGCATAAAAATTGATATATCTTACATTTGAGCATAAGAATTTCCTTACTTGTATGTGTATGCGTTTTACATATGTACATATAATTGTTTGTTTTTTCTATGATAATCCAAATAATTTTCTTTTCTATTTTGTCTGTGTACTTTTGTGTGTGTGTTTTTTTAAACTGTTTTTGAATATTTTGTATAACTATTATTATATTGAAAACCGCTGTCGGCAATAGACGCATTTTCACATATCATTATTATTATGGTGCATACACGTTTATTTATAATACAAAAGTAAACGTATATGTGCTTATAATAAAAGGATATAAGGACATTATATAGCAGACATGTGTACAGTATTAAAATGACAATTTTTGTAAGAAAGTAAACTATTATATATATACGTGAGTATGTAGATGTTTATACAAATATAGATACATACATATGTAATTGTAGATACAACCATACAACGTGCCCTGGTAGATAGAAAATCATCTACTTAATAATGGGAGGGGAATGAAGTGTATAATGATATTCGTTCTAATACTATTTCCTTTGAGATTGAATAAGTATCAAGCAAATCATCATTATGACTTTTTCGGTGACTTTTCATCATTATTTTGATAATCATTATGACTTTTTCGGTGACTTTTCCAATAACTATTTCAATGACTTTTTTCATGATATATTTTGATATGTTGCTTACCCATATAAGTGTAGAACTGGTTGTCATGAATTCACCAATGAAATGACTACATGTGTTCTACTAGGGTACATTTTTACATGAATATAAGAAATATAATATGTATTTGCAATTTAACTCTTCTATAAAATGTTTGAGAAAAACATTTGTAAACAGTATAAACAATTGAATAACGTATTATAGAAAATTAAAAAACAAAATACAAGAAAAACATTTATTTCAGTAAAGTGAGAAGAATGACAAAAAGTTCATTTTTATTTTTATTTTTTATTTTATTTTACTTTATTTTATTTTTTTTTTACTGTTCAGTTTTTATAAGAATGTCAATATGTGCATGATACATTAAACAGATGTAAACACATTCATGCATTAGAAGTGTATGAACGAAAAAATGATCAAAAAATTTTTATGTTTTTAGTTTTAATAACAGTCAAAATTTAAAATAATTTTTTTCTTTTATAGAGATACATTGAAACACGTTTAATAGCATTCACATTAAATAATGTATGCATTATTATTCGTACATGCCTGTATGAATTGTATGTAGAAAAATTGTAAAAAATACAATCAAACCATTTGCTTATATGTATATATACAAAAAATAAATATAAGATTTCCAACTTATATTTATTGTTCAAATTTTGGAGCATTAAAATTACATGAGTATCTTTGATAATAAAATTTTTGTATAATTTTATCAAAGCGTCAAATAACATTCTCATACATATTTAATTGACTCCATTAAATTTTTAGATTATTTTTATTTTCAGTAATTAAAAAAAAAAATTGTGTGACGTAAAAAATAGTAAAACCTCATGGCTTTAATCCTTGGTATTTGAATTATTTTTATTTAGGCTATAAAACAGTAAGCTTTAAGGATAGAAAACAAAGTAATTATATAAAATAGAACTTTGTTCTTTTTGTTTCATTTGATTTAAATAAAAATAAATACATATATAAAAATTAACAATAACAATATTATTAAGTAATATTTTATGCTTTGATGTAAACCTACTTTTATTTTTATTTTCATAAAAAAAAAAAAAATAAAAAAAAAAAAACAAAATAAAATGAAAAATAAAACTAAAACAGTTTCCGTTTTTGCATATGTATGTTCCCCATAGGTTTTTCCTTTAGGAAATTTTATATATTTTCTTTTATGTTTTGTAATTCTTGTTTTATTACTTTTGTATATATTTTAAAAGTATATTGAAATATAAAAAATATATTTACTTATTCCGGAACTCATGATTATCATCGTATACGTATACCGGTACATCGTATATGCATTTTTACATTATATTACTTGTACCCATACGTAAGTAGATTTAATTTAACGTATGATTCATTTCAATAGTGAGTATTATTATGACATTATGATTAACTGGTATTGACGGGTGTAAAGTGTACATAATATGCAGCATGATTCAAACCAAGGTCCTTTTTGTATAGAGATTATGGCAATCAATTGCATTGTACACGAATGTTTGATAGTCCTTAAATAGTCCTTTGTATGTATTTCATTTTATAAGTTTTATATTGACGACTTATTAGTGTTTGTAATTCGGTTCGTTTCTATGAAACACCTTCCATTAACATGTACCAGGATGTTTTTATTGTATAAAAATCAGGATATTATTTTATAGTGCTTTACTTCTTCTACAGATAATTTTTTGATATATTCTTTCATGTCCTTATTAAATAGATTTTTTTTTCTTTGAAAAATTTCCAACGGAAATTACTCAAAATAGGAAGTAACACCTTTTTTTTTTGCTTTTCGTTCGAAATAAACCAAAGTAAAAATATAAAAAAAAAAGAACTCAATTAATAGCATAACAAACATAAAAGCGCACTATACGTAGGTTATTTATTGTTTTCCTTCTAATGGAAATTTTTAATATAAACTGAATTTGAACACATTATATGACATGATGATGATGATTACACATTACATATTGACGGGTTGTACTACCTGGGTCGAAATTGTATCGTAGTTGACATACCAATTTTAAAGGCTTTTCAAATGGTTGAACAAAAATGAAAAAATTTTTAATTTTTTTGTGATCGGATTTTTAATTTTTTAATTTTAATTTTTTTTAAAGAGAGATTTTTAATTTTTTCATAATTTTTAGCTACAATGTTTTTAGCCGCTTGCAGAAGACAGGGCAAATTGGTGGACAATTGTTGCGGAGGCTAAAATCCACCACGGACTGTAATGCCAGAAATAATAATTATTTTTTCAACAATACGAATAGTGTAAACATTTTTTTCGAATTCGAATCAAATCATTGTAAAACATGTACAAGGATCTTAGACTATGATAAAATATTCAAAATTATAAATGTTTTCTTTCTGTAAAGCCAAAAGACAAAAATGTTGAAAGCTACAATTTTATAAATAAATCACAATTCATTGAATTACACATTTACCATAAATGTTTAGTAATTCATGTATTACATAAAATGCATGCATATATACATATATACTGAATGAAAATGAATGCAAAAAACGATTAAAAATTAAAGCAATTTTGTTGAAAAAATATCCTAATTTGTATGAATAATTTAAATGCATTTTAGCTATACGATAAACATTTAATTGGGGGTTTTTTTATTTTTTTAATTTTTTTGAGCAGGTAATGTAATTCATTTATTTTATCTGTATTTTCCGTATTTTGTTTGTTTACTTATTTTCAAATTTAATGAGAACGATATCATTATTATTAGATTTTTTAATGAAGTAATATTTTTATGCAGTGTTTATATCAATTTTTTTTTTTTTACATTATGTCATGTTCCACTGGCGCAACAGCTCGATGTAAGCCTGGGCCTAATCATCATTATGATGATTTTTCATGACGATGATTTTTTACATTATATCATACATGACAAAAAAACAAATAGTCCAATTTATACGTAAACAAAGGATTAATATGTAAACTTTGTACCTATACATCATACACGTTATGTGTGGATAATTTATATTAGTTGCTTTTATTCCATTATTATTTTATATACAATATATGTATATAAATTAGACATAAAGTAATAATTGCTGATTATTATCATATGATATTTATACTCTACACTAAAATGTACAAAAAAAAAAAAAAAATGGTATAGATACATTACAATCATATCATTTTGATTGTACATTAGTCTAATGAATGTAATATCATTATATAAATAATATGTTACACATACGTATACATACGATCGTTTATAAATAAAATATTATTTATAAATCTATGAAATAATTACAATACATTAAAAATATTTGAAATGATATTATTGTACTTAATTTATAATGTATAAATATTTACATATTAAATATGAATTTTATACAGGATGTTTCGTTATTTTCATTATTCAAAAATTAAAATGTTTGTTTTCTTATCAAAAATAAAATTATTAAATTGATTAGTATATCGTTACACGAAATACGTAATATTGAAAAGATGGAACAGCTGCAAATCACACCTTCAACGACGTGTCTATACTTTATACATACTTTAAATATTTTCACTACATACAAAGTATAGTACATAGTCTATGTTTCCAAGAGGAACGCTAAAGGCCTAATGATGATAATGATGAATATATCGATTAATAAATTTAGTATAATCACGAATATCCTTTTTTGTCTTTTAATAAAAATTCATTTATACACACTTTTCAACTGAAAACAAAAATTTTCAATTTAAAAAGAGAACTCTTAAATTCGAGTACGCACAATGTACATATACACACATACATATGTATATTTTTGAATTCATGATTACAATCATTTTTAAATAATGAACCAATAAAACAAGCCTCTATATATCCTTATATGTGTTTAAGATAGAGCATTTAATTAAAATTTTTCATCTTAATATAATTTTCCTACATGTGCAATTAAAATTTAATCCTCGTAAAAAGGCACAATATAATGCATCATGAGTTTTAATGTATGTTTTGTAAAATTTTTAAGATTGTGTTGATAAAATAAAAAAATTATCTCACACATTAACTTACATACCTCCTTGAGTTATTTAATATGTAAATGGGCACATTCATACGTGTGTTATATAGTATATGATATACACTGTAAAAACCTTAATTTGACAAAAATTATATTGAATGATAAAGTCTGCAACTAAGATAGAATGCTTTAAAAATTTTATGTTCCATGTAAAAATTATTTATGTTTCATATCTTGTGCAATAATTTCGCATAATAGTGTATACGTTGTATTCTACATACATATATTGTACAGGGTGATTATTAGAAAAATAAATCATCTTTTTGTCTTTCAAATACAAATTTAGATATATATACGTACGAGCATGTGGTTCTTCTGATTTTTTTTTTTTTTTGTGAAACATCCTGTATACAAACATCCTTGTGTAAGTACACATCCATAAATATCCTTGTGATGCTTATAATATCTTTTTTGTTGTCATGTAATATATAAAATAGGTATCACTCTAAATTTTCATATAAACATGCATTAAACATGTACATACAAACATTTTTTATTTCATGATTTGTTGTCATTATGACGCCGCTAATGGTAACTTAATTTTGCAAACACGCCATGATATCAACATTAAAATGCTATTCAAAAGTTAATAGTAAAAGTACGCACACATTTATATTTATTTTGTATATTAAACGTACATACATATATACATATACGAATATATAAGACAAAAAAACACAAGCTCATATGTACATGATGTATACATATGCGTAATATTAAAATTTACAAAAAGCGTGTAAGAGCGATTTATATGTTATATTTTCTAAAAATCTCAAAATTACATGTTAGTTCACACATATGTATGTACTTTTATTTTACATATCCATATGCAAATACAACTATACAATCGCTATTAGCAATCTTTACACATACATATACACGATATATGTTCAAATAATATTTAAATATTACGTGTATAGATTAAATTAAATGTATTAAGGACAACTACCTTTAAATTGTGTAAAATCATAAAATCTGTATATATATACGCTATATGTACAAATAATACACATATTTTGTAAGGAATATTATCATAAAGCTTGATTTATTCATAAATACGACAATTTGCATGACAAATAAACATTAGTCCTTTAATTCCTTTTTCTGTTTATGTACATATATACAATAATGCATATACGAACTCAATTTGTTAAACGTACATGTACGTTATTTAAGTAATTAAAATAATAATAATTAAAAATAAAAAACACAAGAACAAAAAATTTAAGTACTGAAAAACAAACAAATATGTAATGAAAATACACACATTCATGACAACATTAAACCTGTATTCAAAAACATAATAACTTCTATATTCCATACATTAATTCGATGCAGTTAAGGTCTTATGGAAATTACATAAAATAGTGCCATTTTACATATATTATTGATAATAAAAAAAAATTAATCTTGTATTATGAGATAACTTTACAGATTGTGGTAACACTGCTCGTAACTGGTGAGATGATCTTATTAGAAATTACGAGAAAAGAAAAATGACACATATATTCCCATAAGACCTTAACTGCATCGAATTATTGTATGGAGTATATCTAAATTTGAAAATACAGTGATGTCAATTTTAAAAAAATATACAAAATATTTATTGCATAACCCATACATGTAATTTGAAATGTGTAGATGTCTTCAAATTTTGATTGAAAATTGTAATGTGCTTTTGTATTTAACTTTGTTAAATAATAAAAAAAATTTGTGTATATCAATGTATTTGCATGTAACACATTTGAATAAATTTTATGATTAATTTGATATTTGAACATTTTATATGGATTAAATTGGGTGGTAAAATTTCATTTTATAAATGCTAAAAATTATGTTATTTTATTACTTACAATTATTACAGCTAAAAAGAAACTTTAACCCTAGAATGTACGGATATGTATGCAATTCACATGTAATATTAAAGACACACGGGTAAAAGAATATTTGTTGGCTTTTTTTTTTATTCATGTATCCAAAAGTTAGCAGTAATTACTTAGACAAGAGAAATTTGAATATTTGAATATTCACAATTATTCTATTCGTAATTTATAATTTCGATTTAATTTGATATTTTTCAAATGTTCAAATGAACGTTTATTTTTTTTCTTATTCTTATTTTTTTATTTATTTTTAAATTTTTTCAAAAAATTTATTTAAAAAATTCTTATGATTTGTAAAATTGTCAAAAATAAGATAATCCTTTTTTAGAAAATATTTTTCATATATAAAATTTATTGGACTATTATTTTTAAATTGTTTAATATTTTCAAAATTCTTCAAAAATAAATGATAAAACGGTTACATAATTTTTTAGACTTAAAAAAATAAAATCTTATCCTTATCAAAAAAAAAAAAAAAAAAAAACGATTTTATTTAAAGTTAATAAAAACGATTTTATTTAATATTAAAAATGCCATAAATTTTTTTTTTTTTTTATTAATATTATTAAGTTGCATTTAAATCTGTTTTCCTTTTACTTATCGATCATTCTTAAAATAAGTTACAAATAAATTTGATATACTTTGTATATATACATGAATATACTTAGAAATACGTAAATATACACATACATACGTATATATGAGCACTCTGGGGAAATAAATATGAATATTGAATTTAATTGAATTTTTTTTCCACTATAACGTATATTCATCATTAAATAGGATGTCTATAATAAATACTACACATTACATAACAGAACATTACAAAAGTATTCGCACATTTATACAAACGCAGTACGCACACATATGTACATATGTACATGGTATGCTCCATCCATAAATATATATTTTTAAGTTTATGTAGTGGGTGGTTAATAAAATTTCAATTTACGCATATGAACGTATATAACCTATACATATATATTAGCTATGTAGGTATACTACATAGCACATTAATATGTACATCAGCTATTTTTATTTTGATGTTATAAATTACGACGAAAAGTGCTAACGTAATAAAGGCGATTATTTACGTTAAATAGTCCTTTATTTTATTTTTGAGCTGTATTGTAAATATCCTTAAATTTAATACGAGGCCAACCTTAATAAATTTTGAAAGTAGAACGAAATTTTCTAAGTCAAAAAATTTTTTTGTAATTAATCAGCGCCAAAATATTGTTTATTTTTTTCCTTATTTTCTTTTTGTCTTCTTATTCTTCTTTTTCGTGTTTTATATAATATTATGTATGTACATATGTATGAATCCTTAGATTTATTTTTGATAATGAAATTGATTTTATAACAATTCAAATTATATCTGGTATAAATGTAACATAATACTATTACTACTGTAATGTTTGTACGTTATTTTTTTTTTGTATAATATGGTAACTTGGACCATTCCCATTTTTAATACAAATTTAGTGTATATTTGACTTGTAGATTTTCATTTTGGTTTCCTTTGGGAAAATATATTTGAAGCGCTAAATAGAATATTATATTTTTGCTTTAGAATATGAATTGTATACATGTGTACCTAAATAAGTATGGATAATCCGCAACTTGTGTGTGTGTACGGGTACTCACACGTAGTTGAAATAAATTGTATAACGGCAATAAAATATGTATTAAGTTTTTACAACATATAGATATAATTTTTTGATTTGCTTGAGGTCAAATATAGGCGCTTTAATGTGCTATATGATGTACATATATGTACATATGTATGTATGAAATATAAAATTTTTAGGAAACATGATATGAAACATGAAATTTCGTAATTTACACAAATAATATACCATAAAGTAAAATACACAGTACATCACGTGTAGTTGAATGTGAAAATATCACACAGAATGAAAAAAAAAAAAACGGCTTCAAGAATTTTGAATTGAACTATACTTGAAAATTTTATTCAATCAATATTCTTTTCACGTTTTCCATCATATGCACAGATTTACAGAAATAAATAAACATGTAATATTTGTATACCTGTACGTGTAACGCACGTTTTTATTTTATTATGTTTATAAACTTTTAGCTTTTAATTTTCAATCATTTAAAACGATATAATTTGAGTTTTATCGTCGCTTTGAGCATATTATGATACATACATTAAAAAAAAAAATCGTAAAACCTAATGTAATAAGGTGTGGTTGTTAATTAAAAAGAAAAATGGAATTCATTAGAGACTAAACAGTTTTTTTTTTTTTTTATTTACACAAAATGACAATATTATAAACTATCATTAAGGTTGCGTGAACAAAAACATATTGATGTAATTTAATAATGTAAGGCTAAGGATATTAAAATAATTTGTAATAGGCGAGTTAAATAATAATTGTTTATATATTTCAAATGTACAGATTTTCAGTATTAATTTTTTGTTTAGTTTGATTACGTTACTTCATGATTGTAAAAATTATGGCCTAAATGATTAGAAAACAATAAGGTCGTAATTGATATTTGGTCAAAACCGTATTTTTGATTTTCATGATTGAACTAATTTAAAATATATGTACGTTACGCGTGCTAGTAAAATTTTCTTTTATTTAACAAATTTGATATAGAAAGCAAACGTCCAAAAAGTAGACCAAGAAATAGATTGTGTGACTCGGTCAGGGAAGGTCCTGATCACAGGAATAAAACTGTCGGTTGTATGCTAGCGCATCATCTGTACATACATATGTATACTTGTAAATGTGGGAAATCAGTAAAATCAGATCTGAATTGAAGTATCAAACTAAAATCTTTGAAAGAATGATGACAATGATTATATTATTTTTTTCCCCCATATATGTATCTCTACAAAACCTCTTTATTGATCTAAGGAAAATGCATTTTATTGTTTCTTATTTTTAGCATTATTATTTTATTTCATTTTTATTTTTTTATTTTTTTATTTTATTACAATTTTAAAATATAAAGTTTTGGTTGTAAACGTTTTTATTCGCGAATGTTTTCAAATTTATTTCCCTAGGGATACATTATTTATACAAAAAAAAAAAAAAGTTTTAAGGAACATAAGGTGGCAGTTACAAATAGTTTCACGAATCAAATGCAAAAGAAAATAAGAAAACAAAAAAAATTAGAAATTCAACTTTGAATTTTAGAAGTTTGCAGTTAATTTCTTTATGAATCCTTTCGGAAAACTAAAAAAGACTAAAATTGAAATAATTTTCTTTTTTTGAATCGAAAAAATAAAACACCCTGTAAAAAAACATTTTATTTCCATTGTAGTTTTTTTCGTTCCTTCAAATGAATTTATCCAAAATGTATTTTTGAGTACATGTGTATTTTTTTTTTGTTAAATTGCTTTTGAAAGAAAACGTGTACATGTTGTATTATACAAAAATACTATATATTTGTGATTACGTTGCCGTATTTTTTGTTTTTTTTTTTTTTTAAATTTTTATTACTTTGTTTTCTTCTTTTCCAATAAAAAATGTTCATATCCAATTCATGTCTATTCGAAATTTTTGTAGGTGTACCTGTTACAAAAATGTCTTCGTTACCATTTCGTATTAAAGAAAAATAAGAAAAGATATTTTGTATGCAGATACTCATAAGAATTATTGTTGGATTGGAAATAAAGTTTTTCACTATTCGGAAAGAGAAATTTAGTTTATTTATTTATTTTTTTTTTATGATTAAAATGTGAAGGATATATGTGGAAAATTTTATACACAGGTTGTTTTGTAAGATTCACTTTTAAAGTTTTTAAAAATATCTTAAGCATAAGTTAATCTACAAAACATCTAATTTCGAATGATTTTGATACCAGGTTGTCAATGTCGTTGCTACAGTCAGTAAGAGTGATTGAAATCTCTGATTAAACTCTGCTCAACCAAAAAAAAAATTTTGATATTTTCCAACCGTTGATCAGACAAAAATTTTCAGTGACTTATCTACAGACTTGTTTACAAAACGGTTGACATCTGCGCTTATCGTTGGTAGGTTTGAACAATCTAGAACACGATTCATTCAACTACACAGTACATAGATTTTATAATATTTTTAATAATTTAAAAAAATATTTTTCCTTAAAACATCATGCATACCCCCCTGTATATTGCAAGGAACCTTCTTGTAAATGAATTCATCTTATTATAAAATTTTATTTATTAATTTTTTTATTTTTCATTCGTCTTTGAAATATTTTTCGATTTGAATTTTCTTCTATCATGTCATTATTTAAAGTGTATGTATTCATTTCTTTTTTTTCGGTATTACATTGTAAAAGTTTACTTTTATTATCTTAAGGTTATTATGAAAGTTTTATAGTTTATGTAGACTTTACATTTTTTTGTTTTTTTTTTTTGTATTTAAAAATTCTTTTGTTTCTTTACATTTTGAAATTAAAATGGAAAATAAAAATTCCATGATAATAAAATAATTTATAATAATTTAATAATATTAAAAAAAAAAAGAAAAATTAAAATTTGCTATAATTACTTTTCATGTCTAATAAGTTATCGTATTATTTTGTTTCTTCATAACTTAATTTTTTTTTTCTTTCGAAAATTCATAACTTTTATTTTATGTGTTGGGTATATATATACATGTGAATATGTATATTCACCAAATAATTAAAAATATGCATACATAAATTTTATTGCTCAAAATTATACAATTTGTAAAATTTTTTTACGTTGTTAAAATATAGAAAAAAAAGATTTTTCATAAAATTTTCATAATATTTCCGTCGAAGGAAAATTTTAAGATAGATGATAATTGAAAAATTTCGAAAATATTTATTTTTTTTTTACAAAATTTTTTAGAGTTCGAAAAGAAAAGAAGATCAATTGCTTTATTTAAATTAAGTAGAAAAATTTTCAAAATATTTTAAATTTTCGATTATACAGTAAAATCTTCAGGGAGATTTGAAGACAATGATAGGGAACATCCTTTTATGTAATTTTCATGAAAAACGACATTTTCATCAATTTCTATAATTTTTTTGTTGACATGAATTTTCCATACGAAATTCAACCATTTACACATTTATTATTTTAAAAATAAACAGTAAATTCCAGAAATCAACAAATTTCTATATTCTTATCCCCAAATTTCACAGATATACACATCATACATACATATGTGGGTGAATCAATTTAATTAAATTACATTTAATATTAATATCAGATAATTAACTTGATTTAATGAAAATCAAATGGATAATTAGATGATTATTAAATCGTTTCAGATTTCATTTTCTTATATATATGAGAAATGTTGTAAAATATAAAACAGTTTTGTCCTGGGTGACACTGCTGTGATTAATAACATTATGTACATGTCTTGGAAAACTGAGTTCAAAGTATATTAAGTTTTTAATATTATAAATTAAAATAATACAGTGAAAATGAAATATCATTAATTAAAAATTACTTTCTCACTAAATGTTTAATTAAAATAAAACACAGTAGGGGCAAGGTATTCCAAATTTTAATATAAAAATCTTGTACATTTAGAAGACGGTGATCACCATATTTTAGTACATAAAACAAAATACTTATACCATAAACTTAAAGATTTTTACAATCCATCATTAACTACCCTAGTTTCTTCTTTTTAACTTTAAACAATTTTCTAATGAATGAAAAACATTAACTGAAACAAATATTGCAAATGTGAAATGAATATGAATTTTTCATTTGTCATTTATCCCTTGATCCTTTTAAATTTGAAAAATATCAGATGAAAATATTCTAACCGTTACATTTCTGTTTCAGTCTCTTTTTTTTTTTTTTTTTTTTTGTTTTGCGTATAAAAAATAAAGTATTTTTTGTTGTTATTGCTTTTCATTTAAACTGAAAATTTTCAATATCCACTTTCTAGAAAAGCCACTTCCTTTTTTATAGAATAACATAGACTTGCATATGTATATCACATGCATATATTTACATTTATGCAATTTGAATAATATTTCATCGTATATAATAGTGTGCATAAATGTAACCAATTCATATCCTATTTTGAATATTGTAATCTTTTGACATTGACATGATATGGGTATACAACATGCGGTATTTCTTTTGGGATACCTGTTTTTATTTGTAATTTTTTCCTTATTTTGAAATATGTGTCATAATATATCTCTTTTTTGCACTGATGTATGTAGGATATATATACAATTTTCTATTTAAGTAAGTTTTCGTTTTCTTAATCTTTTATACCTCGTCTATAAATATTTTATTTACCAGAAATACCAGGTCTTATGGAAGGAATACGTAAAGTAGCATCGTCATAAGGATAATTTTCGATTTTTGATTATTGATCTCATAAGATGTATAGCCGTAATTTCAATTTTATTATTATTTCTTGATTTATTTCATCATGTTCATAATTAAGACTTGTGATAATTCGTCATTATAATAAAATCTATTCACATGCAATTTTTTAAATTACATAATGAAAGATGTTATGGAATTTACTTGAGATACTCACTTTTGAGTACACATGTACTTGGCTTGGATTCCCTCGTGTGTGACCTGTGAGAGACATGTACGTCTACGAAATAATGTTCTAGATTCATACTTGAAACTTTATTTTTATTAATTTATTTATGTACACCTAATAATAATTAGTGTGTCATCAAAAAGAAAATACTTGCATTTTTTTTTAACGTAAAATGCACTGAAAATCTTCATAGACAAAGTATAGATTCTATATGTAATGCATTCACATATAGAATTCATTTTGCATTTAAGAATTAAAAAGGAAGGGAATGAGACTTTTTTAATTTTCTTTTATTTTTTATTTTATTTTATTTTTATTTTTTTAATAAATACATATACAAATGTAGATATTTATTTTAAATACCCATACACTTAAGTGTTTAAATAGGAAAATCTATGCATGTACATATGTTCATGTGTGTAAACATCACACACATGTGCTTTTTATATATATGAAATATACATTTTTGTTACTTTATTATTTCTAATATGACATATTTAAGACATTTAAACATGACTGCAGAAAATACACTTATACATGTGTGTATATATATGTACATAAATAAATGTACAGATAAAGAAAAACAAGACTTATTATAATTCTTAACATGAATTTGAAATGCTTACATTCATTATGTGGATATTTGTTTTTATTGAATAGTTTTTTGTTTTTTTTTTTTCTTTTGTAATAAAAATGTATATTTCAATTTCAGTACTTTCATTATTATATAACGTACACAAATACAATAAAAATGGATAATGTATTTTTCAAGGATGACATATTTTTATGTAAACTTCAAAGTTTTATTTTTTTCCTTTTATTGCATTTTATTTTGAAAAACAATAACATAATGTGCATTAACTGTACAGGTATTTTTTTTAAACTTATCCACAGTTTGGATTTTATGAAAATTGTCTGTAATTAATTTGAAAAAAGAAATCAAAAAAAAAAATGACGTCTAACAAACGTCTGTTCTTTATTTCTAGGATATAAAAAAAAAAAGAAATAAAAAATTAATTTTATACATAATTTATTTTCTATAAATGTGTAGATAAAAAAATTATTATGCATTTGAGCATGAAATGCATTAATATAAATTAATTATTATCATTGAATATTTCCATTGATTTAATTTTGGAATTATTTCAAATTGAAATTAATTCCATTTCAATACTTTCTAAATTTAAGATTTTTTTCTCTTTTTTTTTTAAATATTAACCCAATTGTTAAATAACATATTTGTGTACCGTGGTAGAAATACATGGCTAATGCAATGTAACGACGAGTTTCAAAATGTCAAAAAAATTTTCTCAAATGCAGTATTACTAATGTATTGTGTTCTGAAAAATTATATGATGCATCATTTACTTAAATAATGCGTTTTACTATTACGTTTTGAAATTTTAGACAATGTTGCCATTTTGACTATTAGCATTTTGAAACTCTAAATTTTTGCATGTTGACTGTACTAAAACGTTTTGAAACTCATCGTAAAATCGTTTATTCTAAATATTATTTAGATTTAAATTTGTATGTGTATGTTTTTAAATTTGCTTTTATATCATTTATATATAATGTATGTATGTATGTAGTTACATATGTACGTGTTTTTTGTATAAATCAATACATTATACGTATCTGTAATAGCAATTTAATGTTGTAAATACTATATATTAATTAGATTAATTAATAGTGGAAAATCAAGAAATTAGGTCATTTACACATTTTTATATGAACAAAAATATATAGATACATCTGTATATAGTACATACATTTTGTATGTGTATTTGTACATGCGTAAAAATGCAATAATTGTTCAATTTTAGCATTTAAATCTAATTAATTAAAATATTATCAGAATATTTGCCACAATAATAAAAAGGTAATGGTGTATGTACGAGTACATGACCATATTTCAATATTATAGCAAATTAAAAATTTTGCTTATAGCTATAAAATTCATTTTGCTTATTCATTTGTAAAAAAAAAAAATGTATCCACAGCTATAAATACGTTATATTAGTTTGTATTTGAAATTGTTAGGCTAAATTTTTGTTTTTTCAAAATTTTAAAAAATTAAATAGAAAAAAAATTCGTTACAATTAAAATTTTTTATTTAATTTTTTAAAATTTTTTAAAGTCCGAAATATACTAAATTACAATGTTATGTAATAGTTTACCCAAGTGATTTCAAATAGTACCGTTTTTGATATCCTTATTGTATGGCTATAACGAATGATACGTAATCGATAAATTTGAAGGACATATTTTTAAATTAATGTGTTATTAATAATGTATACATAAATTATACTCATATACGTATATTTTATTTAATTCAGTGTGAATTGAACACGTATTGCATATTTTCATCATTAAGCAAATAAAAAAAAATGTAGATGACATTCATTATAGCACATGTACATAGTCCACATACAGTACACATATAAACATAAATTATATGTATGTCACCTGCTGCGAATACTCAAAAATTGATAAGTTGACATAAACATTAATTTCATTTTTATTTTCACTGTTTATAATATGAGTACCAAACATAAAAATTTTTAACAAGTACACATGTATGTTGCTTGAACTTTTATTTATTTGATTGTCTGCGACAATGTTTGAATGCATTTGTAAATGTGTGGGAAGTGCTATTTTTGCCCTATTAATTTTATTAGTAAGAAATATAAGTAAATAATAATTTTTTTTCTGCATTTTTTATGTCTTTTCAAAGCGAATTTAATACACTTAAAAAGTGAATTAAAACCAATATAATTCCTTTGGCCTTCCACAACATGATTAAAATTAAATGAGGATCCATCCCATTCCCTCAATATATTTAATATTTTGAAAATTTATTTAGAAGTTTGTATGATTCATATTTACATAAATTCATCAAACAGCGAGTAAAACAGGAGTGAAAATAAAAACCCTAGATAAAAACAGTGGAAACATTTCAAGTGGTTTTGTGACATCCTTATGCTCTTTAGTAAAAATGATAAAATATTATTAAAACTATGTGAATACTTTAGATCAACAATTATTACAAAATGGTTAGCTATTCATGTTTTCTATTTTAATTAGTTTACATTGAAAAATATCCTTATACGTATATATCCTTTATAAAATGAAATTTGTATAGATAAATGAGACCAAAAACTTTTAACCACTGAATTGAATAAGTTTCTGTCTTTTTCAAACAAGTTAAATTGTGGTTTTGTTTAATATTGTAGATTTGTTTATTTCAGTACTTTTTTTTTCTCGTATGAAATATATGCGTATATATGTACATATACAGATGTATGACACATTTCGTTAATGTACATAATTAAAAAAAAACTATAAATATACAATGTAAGATAGGCATTCTTTTACAATAAATTGAGTGATAGTATATATTATAGTCTATTTTAGTAACAAATTTATTCTATACAAAATCAGGAAAAGATTTAATTTTATTTTGCTTATATCACTTTTATACATAAAAGGACAAAATAAATATAGATTGAGTTAAAAAGGCTTTTAGTGAAAATCCTATTTTATCTTCTTATTTCTTTGAATTTTTACTTAGTACATGCATATAAACACCAACTTGTGTTTTTTTATACATATATTATTCAAAAATAAAAGATTTAGTTGTTGTGTACTTGAAAGCAGTATTTGTATTTTAACCCCAGGATATTTGAAATATTCCTTTAAGTACAAATTATATACAAATTTTTACATTATAGGGTTAAACTAGGGTTATTCTAGGGTTAAACAGAAATTCTTAAACTTTATTAATTGATGATGGTGGCAGTGGTTTTGAATTGTGTATAAATTTCAATCTAATTATTATATTAATATTACAGTATTTTAATTTCAATTTGAAATTTTGAATTACATAAAAATTTCATAGATGATATATTGATTTCAATTTTTACGATAATTTTCATTTTTGATTTTATTTTCTAACAAAATGTCTGTATTATATTGTCCTTAAATACGTATAAATGCATATGCATAAATATGTACAAATGTAAATATAAATTAATTTATTTTTTTAGATTTTTATTATTGTATGTATAGATGTACAACATAAAAATATTGCAGATAAGCAACACATAGTATGTATGCGCTTTTACGACCTAGAAAATAAAATAACCCAGTGATATCGATTAACATGATTAAAAAATGTTACACGTATATCATATCTAGTATTACTAGATTTTATTATACATAGTTTCATTTGTTCATATAGGTATATATATATTCTTGATCGTAATATGTGTCGAACTCAAATTTACGTACACGCATACGTTAAGGTTGAGATAGGCATTGATTGAAATGTGTATCATATGCAAAATAGCCAGAGGATCCTGAATTAATGATCCATTTAATAAAAGGTGTCTTTCCATACATAATTAACGGCAAACGTCTTGCATGAAATTGATAATTATCCTAAATACTACATGATACCTTTGTAGTTTGTTTATTAATGATATCCAGTTTCTTTTCACATAGCATACCAAACAGAATATCAGTCTAGCAGCCTAGTGTCAATACTCAGTTGCCTTTTGCTTCACTTTCATGTTTCGTGTACACATAGAAATAGCACATAACATAGACATAACCGGTAGCATACAAATGGTGGTTTACAATCAGTATTAAATTCAGTTGCATTCTAGACGTGGTAGAAGACGGGTGTGGATACAGTGTCTCTTGAATTTTATTTTCGTATAGTATGTACTGAAACTCATTGGTAGACAGATTGTAAGTATATTAAATTTTTAGCCAGAAGATTTTTTTCTTGTTTTTTTTTTTTTTTTTTTTTGAAATCCTGTTTTTTCTAAATTTAATCGTTTAAGTATAATATAAATGTGTATATTTACAACACTTTCTATGTTTATCAATTCTTTTGTAATATACATAGTTATATGACCACAGATAATGTATGCATATTTGCATTCATACATATACATATGTATATGTATGTACCTTGTAACAATTTAAATTAAATCGTTTACAATACAATTCAAAAAAAACCAAGAGATAAATTCAAAGTTTGTTGGAAATTAATTAAAATTGATGGATAGATAATAACCTAAAGCGGTGATTTGTGTTATTACACTACAGTGTAATAACAATAATAATGATAATGTAACATGTAACATTATATGTACGGTAACAATAAGATGATGATGGTATTATTACATTAAAAAAATTAAATTCAACTAAAATGTAAACATCTATGTATATATGCATATTATCTTTAACTAGGTTTATATTATGGACTTACATGCATTATTATGTATATGAATATACATATATCATATTTTGTTTTGTATAGACATCAAGTGTTGTATGAAAATTAAATTTTAATCAGTATTATTGAATCATATAATTGATCCTGAGGCTCTAAATAAGTGTCAATTAAATTTACAATATATTTATCCTTTCTTGTCTTTTTTTCTTTTTAATTGAGATTTGTAATGAAACATAAAAAAACCCTCCAGAGAATAAGAAAAAAAGAAAATGAATCGATTAGAATATTGAGAAGATAAGAAAACAAAAAAGAAAAAGAAAATAAAGCAAAATAATAGTTTAAAATTCCTTTTATTAAATATTAATTGAAAATTGTAGGTAATAATAAAAGAAACTGTAGGTTTATGCGATGCAATCAATTCATTTTAAGATAAAGCGATTTAACGTAAAGCGCTTTAGAATTCTACATAAACATCAGTTATGTCATAATATCACATCAGTATGTCAGTTATTACATAAATATCAATTAGATGTAAAAATTTTAAATAAATTTTCATAACCATTTTGATCAGTTAACAAGCAATTTAAGGAAGCGCATAAACACTTGATCCTTATTAAGGACACTTTTATTGCTTTAACATTTTTATTAAATAAATAAACATATGGAATTAAGTAGTTAAAAAATAAATTTCGTATCCTTATTTTCAATTCAATTCATTTTAAACAGGCGAATCAAATCATGTGATATAAACGTCCTATATTAAAGCGGTTTAATTGCACCATTTAAACGTACTAACTGTTCGGATCAATTTAGATTAATGTATAAATTGATAATTTCAAAAATTTCCTTTTTATTTTTATTTATTTTTTTTAAATTTGAAATCATAATATTTTGCTTTTAAAATTTTTTATTCCCTATTCAATTTGTTTACATTGATTAAGCATTCATTTCATTTATTTTTATTTATTTATTTTTTTGTGATGATCCTTGTTTTGTAATTCTTTTTTTTTTTTTCTCTTTATTCAAGTTCAATTGTTGCCGTTTTGTTTCAAATATTTATTTAACGATTTTTTTTTTCAACTTGAAAATAAAAAAAAGAAATGAAAAAAATTTCTACTTGACTTTCAATAAATTTTAATCAATCGTCGATAAAAGCTCTTTTCATACAGGATATTAAATCTAAACCAATTTGGCATAATAATTTAACGCTGTATTAATTTCCTTTTTTGTTTTTGTTTTAAGGAAAATGCAAATAAAGATTTTATTACAAAATATCCTATGAAGATTTTTGTTATTGGCAAATTATTATTTATGACTTTTTTATTTTATTTTATTTTTTTTTTCAAAATGTAGTTACAATAATTTTTGTTTTTAATGATGACAGAATTTTATTTTAATTTATGAGTTTTTGTATGGGTTACATATGCCATGTTCATTGACGTAAATAATATAAATGTACGCGCTTGCATATATATAACAAATTACATAAATAGTCTGTTTTAATAGAAAATTTCAATAGAATGAAAAAATTTTCTTTATGAAATGTTGTGATTTGTATAAATTTTTCATTTAAGTATCGTAATAAAAATGGATAATTCAAACAAAGCATTCAAAAAAATAAATAAATAAATAAAAGAAAAGAAATGCAAGAAAAATAAGTGTACATTTAAAAAGTTTCTATTTTCAGATTTTCTGAATAATTTTCCTGTATACAAAATGTACATAATTATATTTATATACTAAAATGTATAGTTTTTATAGTATGTACGTATGTACATACATACATATATGTACATATTTGGATATGTGAATATGTGTACATACATACGTCATAGTTATTTAAACGCATTCTTTTATATTTTAAATTTTAGCCTCAACTCTATATATTACATGTTAGATATACTCCCGTCTGAGATAATTACGTATGTGTACAAAAAAAAATATCTATTATATTTAAAATGTATCTTACAATAGAACTGAGCAATCATTAAAAGTGAAAATAAATATTTTCTGGGATTGTTGAAAATTAAAATTAAAATTAAAAAAAATAAAAAAAATTGTTTTTCAAAATTTTCAAATTACTTCTTAAAATTACTACATTTAATGTACAATGAAATATTCAAGAAATTTCATTTAATTTAACTAAAAATGATGATTTGACATTTGAAATTTGACAATATAATGTAGAATTTTTTTTTTTTTTGAAAATTTGTATAAAATTTTCACACTTACGTTGTATAAATCTATCGCATGTGAGTAAAGTTGAAAATTTTACTTCATTTTGTGTTTACTGTACAATATTTGGATACTTGTTACTTAGATATTTAATAGAACGTAAACCAAATACGATGAACATTTTAGCGCTAATTTCAGTGCCGTGTTGAGAGTAAAGGTTTTGTATACAAATAGATCTGAATCTTGAAAGTAGGAAAATATGCCCATTTCAAATACAAAACTTCACAGATGCATGTGTGAACAACTTGAATCTTTACAATCTTAAGAACATGTGTAAATATCTTTTTTTTAGTACATTGAATGAAATGTTCATCATAGATGGTACGCATTCTATTTAAAAATTATTGTACACAAAATACTTATTTACATGTGTACCGAATTATTTGTATAGTACTAAAGAAAATCAATTATTTTTTGTTCATTAGTACATATGAAATTTTATTATATATTATTTTGGCAAAGATATACTATTTATTTTTATATAAATAAAATTTATTAGAAAATAACCAAATGTACCATATCATAAAGAATTGAATTTAATGAGTTATAAAAATTTAAATTTTCTTATTTTATTTAAATTGCTTTTATATTTAAATTTTAAGTATATGATAATTGTAATGTATGTATGCAAATTATATTTATTGTTCCTTTTCTATTCTGCTAAAAAAAAAAAAAAAAGAACGTTACACCAACAAAAAATGAAAATAAAGTGAGAAAATAAGAAAAAAAATCAAAGAACCTAGGAAATATATAATTGCTTGAAATAATAGGACCATTTGAATAATAGGACAAGGATGAGTTAAATAAAACAATATAACAAAATTAATTTAAAAAAAAAAAAAAACAAACGGTTTATGTTTTTAAATGCATAAACAAATTAATTATTTTTCATTTTTAATTACTATATTCATTTTGTGAAAATTATAAATTAAAGCCGTGTACGTTATAATAAATTATTTCGAAAATTTATTATGAAAAATTTTTGGGTGTTACATGTTTAATGGTATCTTTTGTAAATTATAGGAAATTAGCTCAAATTTGTAATGAATTTGTTTTAATTGCTACCAGACTGTGAAAAGTTTTGAAAATTTTTCATATCAAACAATAGATGAATTATTAAACAAAAAAAAAAAACGGTTATGTAAATAGCGTATTAATAATTAATTAAAATTATTAATAACATTATCTAAAATGTTCAATAGCTGAATTTCTATGTATCTGATAAGGTTTATGTATCGCTAAATTTTTGTTTAATTTCAAGAAGGAGTTTTGCATGAATAACAAATATGTCCTTCATGCTTCAATTAGTTTTTATCATACATGTATACAACACAGAGTAATTTAGATACATTGTGTACATTATTAAATTTTTTAAAAATATTTTTATCTTATGTTCCCAATAAAAATCTTTAAAAAGCATATACGCATTTAATGTGCTTGTATATATACATACATCTTACAAGAAATGTATGTATGTGTGCGGTTTCAAGAAATTCCAGAATATCTTGTAGATTTATTTTATTATTGAATTGTTTGATATTAATTTTTGTTGTTGTGAGAAACAGGAAAGAAGTAATTTATCTCAATTAACATAGTGGTTGACCATAAAGTTAACTTAATTCAAATTAAAGATTGTAGTATATATTTTATATGTGTACATATAGATATGAATAAGTATGCTTATAGTCCATATACGCTTGGCATCATACATTAATACATTATATGTATTTGCATTCATGTAAAACAGAGTGTCTGGTTTCTCTTTAATAAATTATTATATTATATACAAGTCAACTAACTTGACCTTACACTCGACTGGCCAATATGTATATTATTCGGATTTAAGCGCCAAGATCTAGAAGTCACCACAAGCTGATGAATCATGTTGCAGAAAATTATATCTTTGTATTAAAAAAAAAAAAAAAAACAGGGTTTAAATTTATATCGGGCGTCCAATAGTATGGTCAACTGTCAAAATCAGGCTATCGCCCAATATAAAGTTGAGCGTTTTTGTATTATTTTTGGTTTTTGCAACAGTTTCAATAGCGTAAATAGTAAAAATCGAATATATTCGATTTCGGCATCAACATCAATTGCTTTTTTCATTGGGTCTACTCTCACTTGATTTGGTTGTTTTCAACTGTTGTTGACGGTACCATTGGATACTCGACGTTAATTTTCTATTAACAATTATACTTTAATTCAAAAAGACTGTAATGTTATTAGTACATACATATATTAACTAAATGATTACATTCGATATGCATTTGCATAGAGTCATATGAAGTAATTTCATATTAAAATATATTTAACATTGTTATAAAATAAATTTTAAGTCATTACAATGGTAATATGCAATTTAAAGCATGTATATATAGATTTTACCGTATATTTACCATAAAATACACTTTAAATATATAGTGACAATCTATGGTGTTTTAAATGTTTAATGCGTAGGTTGACCTAAATTACATTATATTGCAAACATTTATCATTTCACTAATTATAAAGTTACATTACATCTAGGGCAGGTTAATGTGAAATTTTTTTCTCAATTTAAAAAAAAAAAAAAATAAGATTTATATTATAAAATACAAAAATTTGTATCATTTTCGACTTCTCTCAAGACTTTTTTTTTATTAAACAATTCTTTAATTTTTTTGTTTTTTATTTTTTTAAATCTATTTTGAGCACATTTTTTTTCAGGCTAGTTTATACTAAAAATTATGTCAATGCTTTTTTTTTATTGTTTAAATCAATTACATATGTTTAAATTCATTTAAAGAAATCTTAAATATCTTAATTCATTCAAAATATCTTTTAGTATTCTGTTTCTCTAATATAGCATTAAATACTCGTACATACATGTTTGTCTGTTTATATTTACATATGTCATTTTTGTTCATAATTTGTAATAAAGTTTAAAATAAATTGATAATAAATTTTTAAATTGTCCACATGTATTCAAATCATATTTGCAACATACATATTTACACTAATAAATAATAAAAAAATGTTTTATGTTTGAGTTTTTAAGTAGTATATTTATATATAAAAGATAAACTACGAAAAAGGGAAATTTAGTCGTAATAAAAAATGATGTATCACAGCTGTTAGGATTTTTGTTTTTTTTTTAATTTAATATTAAAACAAAAATAAAAGCCATTAAATAATTTTTGGTTTTGTTACATGTCCTATAGTCCGTTTTATAATGATTTTCAGTTCATCCCTTATATGAGAGTAAATGCGTCGTTTTTTATTTAATTTCTAAACAGAGTGTTTCAGAAGCAAAGCTAATGCTTAAACGAAAAAAAAATACAGAAATGAAAAAAATTTTTTTTTTAATTTCATGTAGCACAGCAAACCCCCCCTTCCCTCCACACATACATTCATCACTCTCATTTCATGTTTTTTGTTCCTTTACATTTGCACATTATCCAAGGCCGACTCAACTAGTTTTAACCTACTATAACTTCTGTTCCTTGTTCTAGTTTGTTGTCCTGTTTTTTATTTATTTTCATACACTCAACCAGATTAGCAGAGCAGTAGCATAAATGGACGTTGATAATGATTATCCAGTTTAGTTGCCTTCTAGACGTGGTAAAAGACGGGTACTGGCTCAGTGTCTCTTAAATTTTATTTTCGTAGACCGCATATAGAAAAAATTAATAGAATAACGAGGTATTTTTATTTTTTCATGTTTTCTAAATAGTACAATATCAATGAATATTTCTATAAAACATGCACTGAAAATTATTGGTAGATAGACTGTATTTTTATTTAATTTAATTTTTATGATTTTTTTTTTTTATTAAGAAATTCTAAATGTATTATGTCAAGAAGGGTCAAACATCTGATTTAGATTAACATTGTATACAGATTAAAATTATTATTTCGTTCTGTTTTTTTTTTAATATTTTTATTTTATATTTCATTGTTTAACTGATTATTAAATAAGATATGATTATATATTCTTTCAGTTTATTTGATAAAAATGAGCCCTTGATATTATATAATTTATGTGGCAAAGATTTTTCTTTTTTTTTTTTTTTTTGAAATAAATTGTGATTTATGAAACACCAATATATAATGAAAAACACCTGTTTGTAATAATTTTTTTAATTCTGTTCAAAATGAGTGGTAAAGAATGAGAAGTACATATTTTAAATACATCTTTATTCTTTTTAAATATTTGTAATTCTTTACTATTTCTCTAATTTATTTTCTAATTTTCGAATTTCTTTTAAACGTTACGCAAAATTCAAAAAAAAACAAAATTTGTTGGAATGTACTTAAATTTTACTGTACTAGATTTTTTCTTAACCTCAAAGATCACATTTTCCTCAATTAAGGACTTATTTTTAGATTTGAGTATTGCAACTATTGTTGAAATATGAATAATGCGGTTGTAGTATACATATTTCTTTTTTAAACATTTTTCAAATATAATTTATTTTACACCCTTAAAATTGAGGCCCTAATTTACCAACGAGGTTTCAACGAGGCTTAAATTTAACGCGAGTTTAAAATAAGCTAAATCTGGTTGATGATAACGGGCCTAAGTATGATAATAAAATGAAAAGGTTTTTTGTATTAATTTGTAGTCCAATTTGATTTATTTTCATTTTTAATAGATTAATTTCCCAAAATAAATATTTATGTGTACATGTACATTACTTTACGTAGTACATAATCGGAAAATCTTTCACTTAAAGTAAATTGATAAATTTTCATCTATTAACGTAATTAACAAATATTATTATCGTTATGTATCATGACGAATAAATTTAAAGGTTTGACTTTTAAACACTCCTATTTGGATAATTTTTACTTAAATCATATCTGTGTCGTAAATTCTGATTTTCTCATCAAAAACAAAAAAAAAAAAAATTTTTTTTTTTTTTTAAATTGAAAGAATGACAACATCGTGCATATTTTATTTTGGCTGTCGATTGTGATGATACAAAAAAAAAAAGTTTGCTTTCTTTTTTCTTTTCAAAATATATAAAGACACAAGAAAAAAAGAAAAATGAAAATTTCACTTACTAATGAAGACTTTTGTTGACCTAAAATTAAAAAAGTTTCTAAAACAAAGAAAAATAAAAGGAAAATTCTAAAACAAAAACAACAAGTTTTAAATTATATAAAATAAACAAAAATTATATTTCATTAAAAAATATATTTTTTCTTTTTTGAAAAAAAAAAAAAAAAAAAAGAAAATTTTTTTAAAGAATAGCTACATTTATTTGTATTTTCTTTGCAAGGAAAAACTTTGAAAATTTTCTTTTTGATAGCTTCCACGCTGCTTTATTTCAAGCTATGAAAATGAAAAACCAAAAAAAAAAAAAACAAACAAAAATGAAAATGAAAAGCAAGAGCAAAAAAATATATAAATAAATTGAAGGTAGTGAAAAGATGTATGTATATACAATATTCGTTTTATATGCTTGAAGGGTTTTAAAGATGTTTGGCAGCGATTATATTACAGACGTACATATTTTTGTGTTAAAATTAATGGACAGATGAACAGATGCGTATAAAATAGAATGTAATACAAAAGTAGAAAATTTCTATGAAAAAAACATTTTTTTTGGTATTTTAAAGTAAAAGAAAATTAAAATGATTGACAGTATCTCACGTATTATGGTCACACATTTTGAAATTTGATAAATTGTTATTTAAAAAGATTTTCGAATGTACAAAATGGTTTATAGTCATAATATGTAACGTAAATTTACGTCAAGAATTTTTTTTTCTTCTTCCTAGTAAAGTATTTTAAATTAGTTACACATGTCTTTATTTTGCTTGGTTACACATGTATACCTGGTGGAAATTTTCTTTTCAAATTCTACAAATAAATAAATGTAAAATTTTTGTTTGTAGCGATGCATGTTGGTCAAATTTTTTATAAAAACCTCAATCGATTACTTATTTTTAATTAAATTTTAAATTCTTTATTTTCTCTTTTTTTCTTTTTAATTTACTTTCAGGTAAGTGATTCATAGATCTGAAGTTGAATGAGAGTTTGAGACAATTTTTTTAAAAATTGCATCGTAACAGGTAAGTTAAGAAAATATAGTTCAACGAGTTTCAAAACGTAAGAAAATTTGTTGTTTTGGGATAATATTACGGTTTTGAAACAATGTCACTGATCCATTTTGTCATAAAAATATTTACAATGCGTCATTTGTTTAAATAATGAGTTTTGGATGCATTCACTATAATTCTACATTTTAAATGTTGAAATTTGGCATTAAGGCAGAATTAAAACGATTTGAAATTCAAAGAATATTTTTAATTATATTTTATTTCTCATGGTTTTCCTGTTTAAGAAAATTAAATTTAATCATTTTTAATTTATCTGTACTTGAAACCCGTTTACAATTTTATGAAATGTGAACATCGTTTAAAAATGAACAGAATTAAAAGTAGTTAATTGCTGCAAGTATTTGCAAATAGGTAAAAAATATGTAAACAAAAAATTGTTCAGGTTTCTATGAAAATAAATGTAAAAAACAATAAAAGAATTGAATTGTTAATAATTTGAGGAAAATTCGTGTGGAAAAACCCAATTCCATTTAGAACTGCTGTTTTTTTTTTTTTTAAATTAATAAAAAAATGAGTAATTATATTTTCTGTTTTTATTTTATTTAGTTTTTTAAATTTTATTAATACATTAATTTTTATTACACAAATTATAATATGCTTGAATATTATTTTTCTACAATATTCATAATAAATTCAATCAAATCATTGATCTAAATAATTGAGTTTGTATACATATACACATTAGTGTACCATTTAGAATTTTTGCATACACACATACATACCTACATATGTATAAAATTTTTTTTTATATAAGGTACAACGTTGAAATTATATCTATTTAATATGTATTAAAATTTATGATCCAATGTCATAATATACATACATATGTATAGTGAATATATTATAGAAAAGGTAATTTTTCTCAGTTGACTGAATTTAGCATTGAAAAAATACATGTGTGTGTGTATGTACATATGTTGCTTTGATCCATAGCTATATATTTTACAGGACGATATATTTGTATGTATAGTATTAAAAATATTCACACTTGAACATGTGTACACGTACATAAATATATCATAGAAAACTGATATGGTAAAATATGAATCTGCGTTTTTTTTTTTTTTTTTTTTATCAACTATTTATTTTGAAAAATGACATTCATATTGTATGCATGCATGCATCATCTCTTCTGTTAGTTTTTATAAACGTAAATAATGATTTGAATTGGTATAAAATATGTACGTGTAGACAATAATATATGTATGTATGATAGAAGTGCATTTCGAAATTCAACAATTTATTTTGTTTTTTGGTTTTTTTTAAAGTCAAGTAATAATTACTGGATTTTTTCCATGATCCAATTTATATTGATAAAATTCTGATAATATTGGAAACGGGAATGGGGAGATGTACTGCGTTCTCAATTTGTCAATAATTTTTGTGCTAAGACTGTACCCAAATGCAGTTTAAACGAAGTCATTTAGATAGAAATTAACTTCGACTTTAACTTGAAAATTTTCCTGGAAGACGATTTTCCAACTGTAAAATCTCATTTCTTTTTTTTTTTAACTTTTTTTTTCTACTCAATTTGTTCTATCATTTAAGGATTAATTTACATTAAATTTTCGTCTCAAGGTTGCGGTGAGTTTCAGAACGTCCAAAATTTGTTTTAATGCGGTATTACGAATGTAAAAATTGTACAAAGTCACTAAAATTTTGTTTCAGATACGTCATGAATTTAAATAATGCGTTATAGATGCGTTGACAGTATATCTTGAACTTTTAAATTCTACTTCATGATGGTATTCAGACGTTTTGAAACTCACGATTGATTATTATTTATATATTTATTTTATAAAATTCAATGTTTACATAAGTTTTTGACATATGTATTTTTTTTTCTGTTATTTTTAAATAAATTCAAATAAACTACATTCAAATTTGATAATAGTTTATTTAAATACAATGTGATATATGGATAAATTTCCATAATTTCATTGAGCAAATGATCTAACTAAATGATATTATTAATCATTCTTATAAACAAATTGACAAAATGTATATAATAATGTTTATTATGTATACAATGTATGTACGTACATATATACAAAAAAATTGTACATCAGATAAATTACTTATACCATATACACTCTATATGATGTGTTGTTATTATGTGTCCGTAAATGATAAATGAATGAAATGAATTCAATTTTCCACATGACAGCTACAAAATATCTTAATCGAATAAAATAAATAATAACAGAGAGTGTATACTAGAACTTTTGTTTATACACTAATCATGGTATATAATGTATATGTGTGAATTAGTTGAAATTATATGTATATAAATGATGTTTTATGTATACATACGTGTATAATTTGAATAGTATATAAAACCTTAATTATCCTTTTGTGTTAATCAGTTTTCTTTTGATGTATATGTACAATATATAAATTGTGTTTTTGTAGATATATTTGAAATGTATGTTTCAAGATATTCTTTATGTTTTAATACATAGCATTGTTTACATATGTAGATCAACGTACATCTGAATAGCCACAAAAGTTGGATATATAAATGTTACACACGCACATATCTACATATATAGCTTTTGTTAATAGACTGTAATCCTGTGCACATATAAGTGTATACGCATGTATACTTATATTTATGTGTATGTTTGTTATACAAATACATTCATTGTATACATTTATATCCACAAATGTTAATATACTTTTAGACAATTTTATTTTGCAAAAAAAAAAAAAAGGAAAAAAAATTATTTACCATAAAGCTTTTTAATTAACGTGTTACAGATTTCAAAAATAAATAAAAATGCATCTTCACATGTAACTATAATATATGTAAAATACATAATATATGGTAACTAACATACTAATGTACAATACGGTAAATTCTCATGTATGTATATAAACATTTAATTTGGGTTATTTTTTCAGTATTAAATATTTATTCATTTTCATTTTTTTTTTTGAATGTACATTAAGTGGTTTCTAACTATTTAAGGACAATAAAATTCGTCTGTATACTAGAAAGCCTTTATGTTCCTCATATACACACCTCAACAGTTAAACAAAAAACAAAAAAAAAAAAACTGTTTGTACATACAGAATTTTCATTATGACAAAATATGTTGTACTATAGAACATATCACATGAATTTGTTTTAAATGTACATTAAATATACATACGTGGTATCCTTTTTTTTGCTTTTTTTTTTTTTAATTTAACGTAAAATGCATAAATTGTTTAAATATTCAATTAAAAATGTGTGATAAAAATATTTCATTTGTATATGGTTAAAATGAAAAATTCAAAATAAAGTAGAAAGAGAGACCATAGAGAAAAATTTTTTCATAAAATATTTATAAATAATCGATTTTAACACGTTTGTTTTAAAGATTAAATTGTTTTTTGAAATTGTAAATTTATTATGTTAAAAGTTTGTCCATGATTTTACTATTTAAAATTTAAAAAAAAAAAAAAAAAAATGAATATTACATTATATTTGCTACCACTTTCATTTCAATGATTTAGTTTACCATAATGTAGTTTTGTTTTAAATTTAATTTTAGACAAAAAAAAATTTTTTTTTTTTTTCACAATAGTCAATTCTATTTCAACGCTGTCACACCAAACCGATAATGTAATTAATGAATCGTAAATTATTTGTACTCAGGTAAAAAGCAAGACATGTATTGAAATTTTCAAAATTTTCTATATATTGGTGTTTTATTTATTTTTTTTTCAGTTGTTGATAAATGGATTAATTTACTGTGCTATATATGTACATTTAAATTTTGTAGAAAAATAAATCGTTTGTAAAATTTAAATAGCAAATGTAATAAATTTAATATTTTTGTTTTTCAATTTATTTTCCTAATGACAATTGTAATGTTAAATTACTTTAAAGTTAAATTAACTGCATTTCATTGGCACGATTTATCTGATAATTTTTGCTTTGGTTTTGGTTCAAGATAAGATCAAATTTATTCAACTGACAATGATATAGAATTTAAAATTTGAATGAATTGAACAAATTTGGATGAGTGGAATAATATCAGTTAACTGATATTTGATTGATCCGATAGTACGTAATTTCGATGTGAAATGAATAAATATGTCCATTTTAATCTATTTCTATTCTATAAATGGTTTAGAAATTTTTATATTTTGAATTGTAAGGATTTTGTAATTAAATTTACGAAAATTATTATGTTGTTTCTTTTATCATTCTTATCAATTACTTGTGATATTTATTTGTAATTGTATTATTTTAGCAAAATTTAGTAATTATTTAGCCCAAAATGTAATGTGTACACGAAGGTCATTTCACGCATGTGCAAAAATCCTTTTTTTTGTTTTTTTAAATCTACAATTTTTTTCTTTTACATTTTATACCGTTAAATAATTTTGTATCCATATCAAAATAAGATTTCAAGAAAAACAAAAAAAGAAAAAAACAAAAAAAAACAAACGTAAATTTATTTGTGATAAGGGCGTTCTCCTTGAATTTTTTGTTTTTATAGTTACATTTTTGTAACAATGCGTGAGTACGAAAAACCAAAAAAAAAAAAAAAAAAAAGGAAAAAATTACAACAGAAAACCTTTTATCACATGCAACTATCAAATTAACTTCATTTCTATAATAAGATTGTGACGTAAAAGCCCACACCTTAAGACTTTTATTGTAAAAGTGGATCAGTACAATACAATTTTATAGGAAAAAAATAAAAAAATGATTTCATATCCATTACATACATACATATTTAAATCTTTGAAAAAAGCAAGAAAACACGCACTCGTTATATCCTTTTATTAACATATTTTGCTTAATTTTATTTTCATTTCTTATATAGTATACCTTTATATTTCCATTAAATACAATACCAAAGTGTAATGACCACAAATTTAAAAAAAAAAAGAATTTTTTTTTTTTGAGTTTTTGCTTTTTTTCGTTGAGTTTATTTGTACATGGTATATATAGTGTGTACCTGAAAGATAAAAAGGCATGAAGTATTGTAGAAAATATGTAAATTAAAAACCGTATTGTAACTGAACAAATTGACTTTCTAATCGGTAAGTGACAGGATAAAATTCAAAAAAAAAAAAAAAAGAATAACCGTACATACTGTAATTTGCATACATACATTATGTATGTATGTTTTCTTTCCTTTTTTTTATCATTTTTAATTATTATTACTACAATCCTTAAATATCAATATATAATAAAATAGTATTACATATTTTCGTAGTTTCCATAAGGCCTCTAATGCTTATAATTGAGCCATTGATTTTGAAAATTAGCAAGTCCAACATTTTCGAAATCAGACTTTTACATAGTTCGTCTTACAAGGATACTTTCTCTATTATTCATTAAAAAAGTAATGTTAAAAATCTCAAAATTACGGATTTTATAGTATTTAAAGTTTTCCTTTGCTATAGAGGTTAATAGAGAAACTTGAAATATTTCAGAAATTTATGATTTTTAAAATAAAAGACTCAATTTATGTACAGAGTATGTATGTATATACACTCAATTTGAGAAATTTTCTTTATTTATTTTAAAATTAAACACAAAAAAATCAATCTGTCAATAGATGTAATGCTGATCCTGGATCGGATCGAAAAATAAATATGAAATTGAAATTCAATTAAATTTGTTAAAATTCATTTGATTTAAAAAAAATAAAATAAAATATTCGCTCTATTTGTTTTTTTATTAAAAATGAAATATATTTCATTTAAGACATATTAATATAAACTTCAGTTCAACCCTATTATTTTATTTAAAATTTTCAAATTCACTTAAATATCTAAATAGTAATATAATGTGAGTACGGAAACATGTAAGCATGGAAACATTTTCACAAAAAAAAATCAAATTGAATTATTTTATAATAATCACATAAAATTTTCAACTATTGTGAAACAAATTGTATTTTAAAACGGATTATTTGTACAATATGTTAACATAAATTTAACAAAAAAAAAAAAAAGAAAAAAAAAGGAAAGGAAATAAGATACTTTATACAATTTTTGGCAACATAAATAAATAAGCCAATATGTTGACAAATAAATTTCTTTTTTTATTTGTTGTAAAGTTATTCATATACATAATAAACAAAAAAATGTTTGTATATAGTTGTAGATACTTTACAATTTTTGTTTACACACACACACACACACATGTACATACATATGTATTGCTTTTATTCATACAGACAAATCTTTTTTAACATTCTCATAAAATTTGTAAGGAAAAAAATTCTATTCGTAAGTGCCAAAATTTAACTAGAATTCATATGTCACCTGTTGATAGTTTTTCATTCTATGTATGCAACACATAAAATTTAATTTAATTTTATAAAATAAAGAAAAAAGAATTATCAATATCAATAAAATAAAAAAATTTTTACGATTACCCGATTTTGCATTATTCAATCATAAATTTCATATGATGAATGCTGTTAAATGATAAACTTAATTTATTATCATGAACGCAACAGCTCGATGTAAAGCAGGGTCTAATCACCGTGTGATATGATTTTCCAAAGATAATTCTATCTTAAGTTATACAGAACAAGTCAAGTTTTTGTATGACAGAGTTTAGGTTGACTATGTTTTTTAGTTACTTATTGTTTACAAGTAGACTCGATCAATAAGCACTTGAACCCATTATCAGAAATTTTGGAGTTTGGAGCCGGTATGGTAGTGCTAGTGATAATGCATATAAACGATAAAAAATGCGATTTCCCTTTATTCGTCTGTGGCTGGTATTGAACATGGGATCGTTGGATTTAAAAGCCAATACTCTGACTACTAAGCCACTGAACCCCCTTTCCTTGTTTAAATATTGACTTTCTTTGCACAAAAAAATCATAAAAGAGTACATAATGGTCGACTAGTGGTTACTACAAATTTATCTTAATACATTTACATAAGATATAAAAGAATTACGAGATCTATTCGGGATAATGGCTGAAAAGAGAAATTTTGTTTCATTATTTATTTTTTTTTTTTTTTTGTTTATTTATTTAAATCCTTTTTATAAAGAGTTTCTAATTTGATTAACTACAGTGGATTTACTCAGAATTATTTTGTGCTATTTTTCTATTTTATGCTATCTATTTCGAAATGTAAACAGCGAAATACGAATTTTTGTATTTTTTTACATTTTGTGTAAATCCTTAGTATTTTTTTTTTTTTTATTACTTCTGATGTTTCAATATAAATGAAATTCGACACAAGAATTTTGTGGTTTTATTGATAAATTCACATTGTATATATATACGTATGTACATATATATATTTGAAAATTGAAGAAAACAGAGAAAAAAAAGAAAAAAATAATCGCTAAGTCCTTTATTGAAAATCAATAGTTTTGTATTTGATGCTATTATAAATAAATGATTACTTTTTTATGTTTTTTCTTTTGTGTGTATGAGCAAAAAATAAAAAATCCATTTAAATCCATTTAATTGAATATTGTATGTGATTTGGAGAGAGAAAGAAAAAAAAAAAGGAATGAATAAATCATTTAAGAGTCCCGGGCGATAGATACATGAGTATTTTGCTTTCGTGGATTTGACAGAATTCACAATTGAAAATACGACGAAAAAATTATTTTTTTAATTTTTAAAATCATTTCTATACTTTGTAGATATTTATCATACGTACATATATCAATGAATTTTAAATACTAACCAAAAGGACATTCTTGGAGATGGGCCTTTTTCAGTTTATTTAAATAAAAGGAAACGCAAAATAAACAAAAGTACAAATTAACAAAAAATTTAACTGAGGTATACTCAATCTGAAGCCGCCACCGAATTAGTCAAAACAAGACAAAACAGAAAATAGAGTGAAATTAATTCAGATAGCCCATACTAAATCAAATAGCTTTGGAAAATTTTATTTCAATGTATTTTCCGTTTATTTTCGTTTTGACTAATTCAATGTGGGTTCTGGTTTAGGATCAGTACAAACAAAACAATAAAATTTTTGTAGATAAAACTTTTTCCATAATTTTTAAAAATTATTTTTTTAAAAAAAATGTAATGAAAACTCATTTTTAATTTTCATTTATTTCTTTGGATTTGTTTTTTCGTCCTTTTATTATCAGTTTTTCTTATCATTCCAGTATGTTTTTTCTTAATATTTTCGTTTGTTTTTTATCATTTCATCAGGACTAAAAATAAAAAATTTTTTTTTCTGGTTCCTTTTTTGTTTGCTCGCTCATTTTCTTTACAAAAAATAGAAAAAAAAAACATTTAGTACAATCTGGTTAATCTTGAAAGTTAATGTCCTGTACCACAATGTACCAGAAAAAAAAATTTATACTACATGGTATATTTTTTTTTTTTTAATTGTGTGATAGCACCTGAATTTTTTCTTTCTCATTTTTACTTTTATTATTCTTTGTTTTCTGTTGTCAAAGTGTAGATATAGGAATGAATTTTACATTTCAGGATATTCAGATATGTAATGTATTATACATATATTTTTTAATTTCCCTTTTATCTTCCATACGTATTTCGAGGGAATCTATATTCAATGAAAAGCAAAGAAAAATGTACCCAAAAAAAAAAAAAAACAAAAACAAAGTGAACCATTTTTTCTTTTATATCTGTGTGTCAAATACTATTATAATATCTATTTACATACACATACATATGTAACGATTGTATACGATGCATGCATGCATAAAAGTCAAAGATCAAACAATTTGGTTAATGGAATCTGTCATGCTTGTATGTACTGCCTTATAATACATATAGTATAGATAGTACATGTGTAACAAAAGTAGGAATACATAAACACGAAAAAAAAAAATCAAGGATGAATATTTGCTGTACGTATAAAAAATAATGATGATTCTATATGGATTACGTGAGATCTACAAAGTGAAAAAGTATAATATTATCCTTAAAATTTTTTTTCCTGTTCGTTATCTATATATTTTTCCACTGTCTATTTTTATGCTTTTCTTTTTATGTTGTTGACATTTAAAAAAAATTTTTTTTTTTGCAATTTTCTTATATTTAAAATGTGAAATTTTGTTTTATTATATGAATTTTACTTTATAATGTTCCTATTTTGTGGAAAATATCATCATTTCTATATTAACATGATGAAATTTAAGGATATATAACTTGTATCTATTTATTTATTTTTTTATTTGTTTTTTTGAAAAATATTTAATATGTGTTTATAAGTATCATATAAACACGCAAATGTGGAATATAAAAAAAAAATTTTTTTTCTTTTATTGTTACAACATTTCTGATTACACACAAATTGACATAATTTTCTTGCTCAAAGAACAACGTAAGTACATATATGTAAATAAAAATTTTGTTTGATCAAAGGTTTTAACTTGATTTAAAATTTTCTGAATTATTTTCCTGTACGTTTATGATATCAGTGGGAAAAATAGATATTTCATGAGTGAAATTCTATACAAGAAAATCCTCTTATTTTAATTTAATTCTTTTGAATGCTCGTAAACATATGCATAAATTTATTTCATTGCATTACAAACGAAATTAATGGAACACAGGTATATATAATTCACAGGTTTACTTTCAATATACATTTCAATTGAAGGTTCGTTCAGAAAGTTAAGATTGCTTTAAGATTGCATCTTAGATATCAATCTAATGTAAAAATAATAAAAATTTTTTTTATAAAAATCGACACATATGTCAAAACGTCGTAAAATGCAACAATTATGTCAGAGAAAATATCTAATATTACATTAACATTATTGCAATATTTCTGCAAAACTACAACGTCATATTTTATTTTTGAACGGGAACCTTCAATTATAAGATTAAAGCTTATTATTATGAAATTTTAGTTTATTTTTATTGTTTTTTTTTTTTTTTTTCAAATAAATATTTAATTATTGTTTTGTTTTTTCACACAATTAGTGTTGAAATAAATGTGAAAATTGTGTCTAAAAATTTATTATAATAAATTTATTTGTTAAAATTGACAATTTTATGTAAATAAATTAGAATAATGAATGTTATAAATACATACATGAAACATCAACAAATAAAAAAAAAATATCATATGAATACATATAAATATATGAATAACATATGAAAATATATATTTTTTTCTATTTACATGTGTATTTGTACATAAATTTGAACAAATTTGAAATTAAACTGTTACAAGACACAACTATTTAATAATAACAAAAATAATTTATATTAAAATGTGGCCTCTAAAGCTTTTTAATATCTTTTTGTATACATTTTCGTCTCTATATATGTATAACATATGTATATGTACATACTTTGTGAATAAAAATAGTATTATAAAAGTTTTTATGATATTATAATATATACAATGTTATTATTATTCACTCTAATGTACATAAAAATAAAAAAAAACGGCATATAATAATGTGTACATAAGTAATACAATAAAAATGAACAAAACATTCTATTTGTTAAATTATTTTTAATGGGTGGAGCTTAAATACAACAACAACAACAAACAAACAAAATGTTAATTATATTTTGAAAATTATGTATGTAATTACATTTTCCACTTATTCAATAAAAAAAGTTAAATTATTATAGTTTTTATTTTATTGCATGCTTAAACAATGTTAGAAAGAAATTGTTTTTTTTTTTTTTCCGTTTAATATACAAATTTTTCATAACGTTTCAAGTATTTAAAATTTAAAATATTTTCCGTTTTTTTTTGTTTATTTATTTATTTATTTATTTTTTTTTTTTTTTTTTGGTTTTGATAAACTAAATAATTTATAATGGAACAAAATAAATCTATGTAGGTATCAAAAAAATAAGTTTTTATTTTTTATTTTTGATTTATTGATATTTATTAATATTATTCGCGATTGTTATACGTATACATTCAGTCAGAGATTTTTATGTTTTTAGATTGATAAGTATGAAATGAATTAGAAAACCTATTTGGATAAAAGCATAAATTCAATTTCGTTATTTTGTTATTATTTATTATAATATGATTTGATCTAATAAATATTATATGAAAATATATGAATTTATGCATTAAAAAAATATCTTGATATCCTTTAATATGTATATATATATGTAGGTACATATAAATTTTGTATTTATTACTTATATTTATTATTTATTAATTTTATTATTTTTATGATTGATTATTATTGTCAAATATCGACACCAATCATTTGTGTTTTTTTTTTTTTTATTTTTATTTTGTTTCGTACATAAATATTTTTGGAAATTGTACATAAGAAAAAATATTTAGCCATTACTCAATGTCAGCACAATCTTCAATTTTCAAATGAAACCAATTTTAACACATTTATTTTAGTTTATGTAAAAAGTATACAGGGTGTCGGATAATCAAAACGTCTTTTTAAGACAAAAAAAACTATCATTGTCCTTTTAGTGAAAAGAAATCATTTGAACTTTCGTTTGACCATGTGTCTCTTCGAGTTATGAACGATCAATTTCAAAATTTTGAAAATGTTTACCTGAAATTTTGGAAAACGACAATGATTACTTGAAAATCGCCTTAAAACACAGGATTTTTTTTTAACCAAGTATAACAACAATTTTTTTTTCCCAGACTATTGTGACTCTGTCTGGCTTGATTCAGAAATAAAGTTGTGTTTCGTGGACATTTTGTAAAACATTTGGAAAAATTAAAATTCATTGTGCCCTTGAGGTTTTGCTCATCTCCCATTCCATATGATTTTTTAATTATCTTAACGAAACTTATCTGTGATTAAAGTTTTGATTAGTTACTATCAGATACCCTGTATGGAAATAAAATCTTTCTTTAAATCTTGTAATAATGAAAATACTTTTACGTATCAAATTATTTTAAATTTTTTAATTTTTTTTTTTTGCAACGCAAAATATTTATAAATGATGAAGCCAAAATGTAATTTATTTAATTTAAAACTGAATGAAATATGAACGCTGATTTAAAACAAAAAAAAAAAAAAAAAAAAAAAAAAATTGATGCGATATAATATACGGGGTACTTTTACTTTAAGGGGTTAAAGTTTTGCTAAAAATATTTTTATTTAGTTGAGAAATTTTGAAATATTAAATATTTTTATACAATATATGATCACGTATGTCTGAATGTGCATATTTTAGTGTATGTGCATTTGATTTTTTTATTTTTATTTTTATTTTAATATAAAACAAAGAAAAATTTCTCTGATTTAAAATTGGTATTTAATATCATAACTTCAAAACTTTTTATTAGTTTTGAAATATTTTTTTTTTTTTTAAATATTGATAAGTTTTGCAAGAAAAATTGATCGAATTAGAGATTATGAACATATGTATACCCTTTCTATTTTAGCGTTATCTTTGCAGCGATTTGAAATGATTACAATTTTCGTAATCTGGACTCAGGTGATTACGCACGAAATACCAGATAATTCAGAAGCATACGTTGAATTTTAATACGTGGATTTACACTTAAATTTACTTAATAATCTATTCAATGTTTTTGTTTTTGTAATGAAAATCTTTTCATCTCCGTAAAAGGATCTATAAAATAATAAATATTTTCAATGTTCGTTAAAATGACATCAGAGATTCAATTTTGATTTTATAAATTTATTTTTATATTTATATTACGTATTTATAAGGATTTTCCAATATAATTTTCACCCCCAAAAAATTTCTGTTACAAATGTCCTCTTTTAAACAATATAAAAAAGTGAATATCATTCATACATAATAGATAGACATACATACATAATGTGTATTAGATTAAATTTTCAATTCACAATATATAACATGCATCCAATATTTTGGAAAATTTGATTTCAGTTATTGACATATAAAATGAATATATTTATATGGATCGACTTATATTGTATTTTTCTGTATTTTTCTTATAAGGAAATTTATTTAATCATATAATTGGCTTTCCAGTTGATACTCATCAATTTGAAATTTAAAAACAACTTGAATGTTAGAAAGCAGATAACACTACATATGTATGTATTTGGCTCAATTCCTACATGAATTTGATATCCTTACTGTAAATTTTGTTACAAATGTATGTACATACATATATCCTTATTTTATGTGAATTGAAAACGTGATACATATTTACTTGTATATGTACATAATTCAGTTAGCAATGTAATATTAAAATTGTTATGTAAAATTGTTTTGATTTTATTGTTGAAGAATTTCGGTTACTTGGATATTTGGATAGTTCGATTGGTCATACATATATGTATGTACATATGTACATAGTTGTATTGCAAAAATTGTATTCTGTTATAACAATATTGCATATATAAAATATGCTTTAAAATATTTTTCAAAATAAAAATTTCACTTATACATGTAAATGTTTGAAATATGTTTGTTTCTCAGAAAGTTCAATAAAAATGAGCTTTTTTCGTGCAGTTCAAATAATTTTATAACAGATTATAACAAGAAAATTTTTATTATGAGAGTAGGAAATTTTGTTTATGATTTTTCTCCAATGTGCATATGTATCTAAGATACTGATGTTGATACACTACACATACATACTCGTATATTTCGCGGTGTTAGTTGACCACATGGTATTATTTTTCTCGTATCATACTAAAATTTATTTTATTTTCTTCGGCATATGAAGTTATAAAGTTATTTTTGATGCATTATTTTCAGTATTTTATTTATACATTTTGTATCTTGAAGAGCACTGATACACACACATATGGCTTTTTATAAGATTGAAATACATAGACACAAACGAAGAAGTTTTTTGTATAATTTGACTTTACTGTAAGTCAACTAAAGTATATACATACATATTTTCTTATTTATCTTGGGTGGTTCCAGTAAAGCTTTTTGTATATTTTTTAATGTTGATTAAAACATAACAGGCTGTTGCTTTGATATTTGTTGCAGTCTGATTTTTTTTTTTTTTTTAATTCATGCATTTGTTTTGTTTTTTTTTTATTTTTATTTTATTTACAGACAAACTTGTTATAATGTCTAGATACAGAAATCAGTGAAAGTGGGATGATAAAAAAAAAAAAATAATAATAATACCTGTCTAGGGTACAAACGGAAAATCTTAATAGATTATATCGTTTTATTTTTAGGGTCTGAAGTTATAAGAAAAGTTTCAAAAAAATAAAAAATAAAATTCAAAACTACTTTACAGCTGATTTAAAATTTATGTAAATTTAGACTGAAACATGTAACAGAAATTTTAATTAAAAACGCTGTGTAATGTGAACACTTTATAACCGGATTGTTTATTTACTTCGGCTTTTTTGTTTTGAAAAAAAAAAAAAAAAAAATTGAAAATGTTGCGATACATTTTTTATTGTTTAAAAAACATTTTTTGATTTACAAGATATATTTTACATCATGGGATGGGTTACATTATGGGTTATACATGTAATACATTAAACTCACATAACGTTTAAAATTTTGCGCATGTCAGTTATATATTTTTCTTGTTTTTTGTTTTTTTTTTTTATTATGACAAATAAACTTTAGGATTATAATTTATTTTTAAGGGTATACCTTTTACTTTATACAGTAATTTATGAATGTTCAAGCATGAATCTCAAAAAAGTTCCCATTTAAATGTTATTCAATACAAAAACAAAAATATATAATTTACTTCGAAAATACTTGAAGATACAAAAATTTTAAATAAAATAAATTTATAGGAAAATTCAATGGGAAATTTTATATGAGGATATATTAATTTTCCGGTACTTAAAATAATTTTTTGCAATTTATATTTATTTTTGTAATTAAGATAAATTACAGGTAATTCTTGAATATAGTATCATTTCTATTTTAGATTATTTTAATTATTATTGTATATTAAATCGGTTTTTATTCGTTCATATTTCGATTTCTCATAAAAATGTTTTTTTCTTTAACATTACATACATGTACATGTGCGAATATGTAATAAAAATTGATTGTATTTTGTGTATGTAACACGAATACATTTTATAGAACAATTTTCTTCAGATACATTTATCTATGTATCTCAAGATAATTTCAGTTTTATTAAATGATCATTAAAATGCAATACACAAAAAATAAATAATTTTAATTTTTTATGATGTATCTGTTGTAAATGTTTCCATACAGAAAATTATATGACTTTACAATATAAACATTTTAAACTCAATGAGATATTTCATTTATATATACACATATGAAATGTTGCTAAGTTTTAAAATGTTTCAGTGTATGTATATATACAGATTACCACATACAAATAAAGTTAATTTTTATACAGTAAACAAGAAAAAAAAGTTTCTTAACATTATATACATATACCCTATCGTACAAATATTTAAGGTGGTAAGGTGTTTGATATGAAATGACTTTTTATACTTGACATTTTATGTATTTAGTCGGGTTTAGTCTGATGTAAAGATTTAGTCCATCGTGATCTTTTGTCTAGTGTATAACATTACGTATAAAAATTCATATTCTGAATATTTATGTTTTAAAAAAGAAAAAAAAGTTTTTTTTTTGTTTTTATTTTTTAAATAAACATCCTACATATGAATAATGTTTTTTATTAATTTTTCGTTTTTTCGTGTTATTCAATAAAATCACGTTTTTCTGGTATGATCAAAGTATGAAAAAAAAAAATGATAATGATAATGTGTAAATTAAATTTGGAAAATTAAAACAAAAAAGAAAATTGAGTGTAAAATTTATTTCTCGTATATTTATTTTTTTTTATAATTTATTTATTTGGAACATTAAAGTGTAAAATGAGAAAATTTCAAAAGTAATGTGTTTATATATATGTACATAACATTGTGTAAATGTAATGCGAAACTGAATATCTAATTAAAATATTGCTACTTAATAAATTAGATTTTTTTCTGTTTTTGAAAAAAAAAAAAATCTGATAAAAATTTATGCACATATACATTCTGTATTTTAAGTAAATAATTTTATCATTTATTTTGTATTTACAAAATATCTAAAATTTGAACAACGTATATTTTATACATATATTATTTTCATATTCTGTATAATGTGGACCGTATTCTGTTTCTCTTTTTATAAACAATAATATAACAATAAACTTAACTGAAACATATTTATTTATGAAAAAGGAACCTTTTGAGAATTCCTGAATTTTTTAGGAGGGACAATAGAAGCTTTAATTTTCGGAAAAATCTCTAAGAAAATATATTCATTTATATATCTATAGAAAGGAAAACATCTTAATTTTCCTGTTTTTTTTTCTCCTTTTGTTTTATTATTGTACTTGTTACCCTGTTTTTAGTGTATACAAATTATTCTATTTACATATTATTTTTTATTTTCGTATTTTTAAATTTAATTCTTTATTATATATACGTACATGAGTATGTAAACGTAAGCACTTTTCTTTTCCATTTCTTTTATTTACATTCATATGTTTTATTCAAAAATTGCAAATTAAAAAATATGAAATAAAAAAAACTAGCGTAAAATCTAAATAATATGTTATATATTATACTTTCATTGATAGAATGTATATGAAATAATAATAAGAGCAAAAACAAAACAAAAAAAAAAAACTACGATATAAATTATATTTAAATTTTTTGTGATATATATGTATACGAGTTTATTTTGTGTATATTATATGAATACGTTATTTTCTCACGTTTTCTTGTAGTGTACAACAGTGTTTATGTGTCGGCGGAGTATACATGTTAATTTAATTCAGAAAAAATAAAATTAACTTAAACATTTCATCGTTTTTAATCAAAAACAATTTTATAAAATAATAAAAAAAAAAAATCAAATAAAACAGAAACGAAAAAAAAAAATATATTAGTGTCTTTTTTATTTTTACTTTTGCATATGTTCCTGTTTTCATTTTGAATTTTATTTAAAAAAAAAAATTTTTTTTTTATTACAAATTATATTTTATGAGAGTGTAATAACCTTAAAATTGAATGCATATTAAAATTTTGTTGTTAAATTAAAAATATTTGAAAAATAAAAAATAATAAAATTTTGAAAAAAAAATAAATTATGTAATGTGAAAATATTAAATATGATATAAAAAAATAAGAGAAAAATTTGAAAAACAAATAAAAAATATATAAAAAAAAAATTTGTAAGAGAAAAATGAAAATTTTTTTTACATATACATACCTATAAATATTTATTGAAGTGAAAAAACAAATAATCATTTGGTTTTAACATATACAAAATTGTGTGTACAATTGATATACACATGGATGTTCCGTTGTACATCAATATTTGAATATAAACTGTTTATAAATTTTTTTTTTTAAATGAAATTTTAATTCTAATTAAAATTTAAAAGGTAATTATAATCTATATTAAAAATTTATTTTTATCAAAATTCATTTAAAAAAATAAGGGAAAAAATTATTTGTGTTGCTGCAACATGTTGCTCTTTGTACGATACTGTTAAATATAAAATTTACGTTAAAAATCATTTAAAATAATTAAATTATCGTCTATGTAAAACTACAAATGTTTTTGAGTAAAGAGGCATCAGATGCTAAAAATTACCTACGAAATTCAATAGCAAAACCAAAATTGAAAAGCCTAAGGGCACTTCTTACCCTTAGGTACCCTTCTACAATTTCAACATTTTTTTCTATTCGACGGTTAAAAAACATACATTAGTACTCAGACTTTTAATCCTTTTTTTTTGTTTAAATATTTTTCTTATTAAAAAAAAAAAGAAGAAAATTTCGAGCACCTATCAAATTATTGTTCTTTTTTTTCATTTGGAAAATAAGGGTAAACCCTATTTTGTCATGGGTATTTAATTTTGATTAATTAAAGTACACATTTATTTTAGTCCAAGCATTTTTTAACTATGTACTTACAAAATCGTGTGTATGTGTTTTAAAGTAATGGGAAGTTTTAATTACTTAACGTTTAATTTTCTTTTTTTTTCTTGGATAACAAAAAAAAAAAGAAAAGAAAATGAAAAAGGTTTTCTTGAATTAATTTACATAAAAGTCAAAACAAGTAGAATAACACCGCAAAATTATTTTATATATGTACATGCATGCTCTTACACATACAGTAGATATTTTAGAAGGCAAAAAAAAAAGTCTATATGGATGTACACTATTTTATACAGTGCATATGTTAACCTCAATCCTTTTTAGATAATTGATTACCACAAATTATACACCTGTATAATTTTTAATTATATGAACATAAAATAGACCAACTGGATTTTTTCTTTTTTTTTTTTTTGTACAGAAATTAGGTAAATCGCTTAATTTTTTTCTTCTTTTTTTTATAGGAGTATGCAAAGTAGATTAACAAATTTGTTTACTTTTTTCTTTTTTAAATAAATAAAAAGATTGAATAACGTACGTATACTTCAGAATATCTGTGTAGATTTGCAATATGTATTTATTTTTTTTATTCCCCCTTTTTGCTTTTTTTTTTTTATATACTTTCACTTATTACACATTTCATATATTAATTATCTTTCATTATTTATTTTTCATTGAAGTGTATTTATAATTTTATATGTATGTATGATAAAATAAACAACATACATCATAATATGGTATAAGATAGATCTGTGTATATTGCATTGTGCATATAAATTATACTCAGTGTATATGATAAAAGTTTCGTAATTCAGACCAGACTTCACCTTTAGTATGTACATATCGTGTATATGATTGCATTAATGATATGATTTACTTACAGAGCTATATAAACTAGTTTTCATTTTTTATTTAATTTTTTTGTTTTTTTTTATGGCAAATGGCAATACATAAATCTTTTATTCGATTTCTGTGTATTTACTGGTTGATTTGTCATTAATAAAACAAAATATGTATGTGATCATGATCATTGATCGGTTTTTCTATTTATTTTTTATTTTATTTTTATTTTTATTTTTTTATTATGGAAATATCTAACTATTTGGCTTGTGCCATAATACAATAGTTCGATATTTTTATATTGTAATAGTAAATTTATATTTACGTACTTCTGTGTATAAGTTACATAAAAGTTACACGATTTATACACATACAATTTGTTTTGATATGAGGTCAAACACGATAAAATACACATTTTGCAAAATAAGCAAAAGTATTAAGAGAACATTAAGAAAAAAAAAAAAATAATAACAATTACAACAGAATACAGAAAATAAAGTTGAAATAATAAAAAAATTATTAAAATTATTTGATAGAACCAAAATAATCCGTAAACTTCCATAAAGTAAAGTGTAATATGTTCAGCTGTGTATAATAAAATGAGTCCATCTACTTACGTAAATCTTTCAATTTGTTCAGTTTCGTCAATTTGGAAATGTCGTTATCTTGTACGTGAAATACACTTTTCAGTTATGATTTTTCAGAAATCTATTGAATTTAACAGTTTTCATTATGGTCATTTTTAACATCAGTAAATCACTTTCAAAAAGTTTTCTTAACTTTACTTTACAGAAATTAACGTTTTATTATGGCTAGCCTAATTGGCAAGTTATACGGAAAACTTGTTACTTTCGTCATATGCATTAGCTTGTATAGAAAAATTTTATAGCAAAATTCAAAGAAAATAAAAAAATGAAAGAATTAAACTAGTTTAGTAAACGAGTTGTTACTTTTTATATGTAACTTATATACATACATGTAAAACTATATAATTTATAATTAATTTGTTTTCTATTTTATTTTAATTTTATACGTAATTATTTTTATTTTAATTTTTATTTTATAACATAACATGTCAAACAACATTACATAGCAAAACTTTTTAAATGTTTTTAAATAATAATAAACTGTATGAAAGAAAAAGTAATAATATAGTTTTGTGTAGAATAGTCTTGATAATAATTAGGTAAACTATCGATTGGCGATTACTAAATGTAAATATATGCATATACTATATACAAAATAAATGATTAAAATGATGGCGCTTATCATAATAATACATGGCTATACATATATATACTCTGTACGCTAACTGTATGCAGTTAAGATTTTATATCATGTGTTCTTTTTTCACAATTTCTATAATTTAAATGTTTCTATAAAGTTTTTATACAAAATCAGATAATTTTTTTTTGAATATCGATTCACAGTGATGTAGTTGCATAAGGCCTTTGTATACTTAGTGGACAGAGTATAACTAAAAATATGTTTATTATTTGAAATTTGATAGAATCAGATAATGTACATATATATGGTAAAATTGAAATGTAAGCTTAATGGCTGACTATACATTTAATAAAGTATAATTTAAATAAGTATGTATATAGATATTGAGTTACTTACGATATACGATATACGACATATATACTTGGGTGTATCAAGTTTTATTATTACAGTACATATTGCAATTCTAAGTAAATGCACAACAATCTTAAAAATGCTGACTTTATGTTATAGAAATATACATACATACTAATAATCACGTATATATAGAGATATGTATGTACATAGCTTTTTGCATGTAAACATGTTTTATTAAACTATTAAAATTATCCATGTGCCGTTTTTAATTTATTACTATTTTTTTAAAAAAAAACCGTTGCAATAATTTTAAAATTAAATGTGTACCTATATACATGCTTTTGTTTTTTAATATGCATTTAATTAATTGAAATCTTATGAAATTAGCAACAGACACAGATATAGTTTACTTTACATTTTTTTTTTTAAAAAGGAAAATAAAATAATTTTCTTTTCTTGTTTTTTAAATTTTGAAAAACGTGTGATATGGGTGATTTATGGTGTCAAGTAAAATATAAAATTGTGAAAAATTAAACACATACTTGGTGTGTATGTACAAGTTTGTATTGCATACACGGAATTTATAAAACACTCAAATATTTTATTATTTGTAAAATTTGAATGGAAATTTATTTTTTAAAAAAATTGTTAAAAATGAAATTCAAAATACCGTATAACACTTTTCCATTTAGTGTTAATACAAAGTGTATATAAAAAATAATTCAGGGGATTTACACTTTTAAAAGAAAGTAGGTCTTGCATCATGTATAACTGCTTTTAAAATTGATTGAAAATGATTGCTTTTTGCCACTTTTGCAAAATACAAAAATATATCTTTTTTTTTTATTTTTTTATTTTTCTAGTTATATAACTTTACGTTCATTTAAATCTTTTATAAATATTTTCGAACACAAGTGGATAATTCAAAAATTCAAAAACAAAAAAAAAAAAAAAGAACTTTTATAAAATGAAAATTTTTTAAATATCTTTTTCAAAACGTGAATTTATTCATTTTAATCATTTACCTACTTTTTTAGAACGGTGTTTAAATTCACGTTTATTTATGTTCATAATATTTGTGTTTATACAAAAATTTTCATGAGTTTCAAAACGTCTAAATATCGTCTCAATGCAAAGTTTAGAATTTTAAACTGCTAAAATTCAAAATCATAGCATTATCTAAAATTTTCAAATGTATTGTGAACGCGTTGAAAACGCATGAATTTTTCTGATACAATGCATCAACGACATTGCATGAGATTTATATCAAAACGTTAGCATTACTGCATCACAACAAAGTTTGTGACATTTTGAAACTTGCCATAATTTTGATACCATGAAATACTGCAATTTAGTATATCCACTTGTTTTTTGTATACTTCTTTTCCTATCGATGAAATACTTAATCTTAAGAGATTAAAACCTCTTAACAAAATGTACTTAGCTGCTAAGTTTCACATTATAAATTCTGATGTTATATCACCCATCAACAATCATTTATACCAGAATATCATAATTGAAAAATGTGTTTATTTAAAATGTTTGTGTACGTATACAAAGTACGAATATACGTAATTTTATTACAAACCTCGAACGATTTTCTGACTTTGGACGATTTATAGTATATCTCGATTGTCTTGTAATTAATCGTTTTTTTTTATTTAATTTTTTTTTTTTATTGAACTATCGAATATGATTAAATGGAGAGTAGTTAATCTTGAAACTAGTTGCGGTTGTGGTCATTGCAAACAAGATTTATTAATGCATTTACGTGTAATATTAATTTATTTATAATTTTACATATACAAATGTACATACATATACATCGAAAATTATTGTAATGTAAGATTACATGGTAGACTGATCATATAATAAATTTTTTAATTTTTCTTTTTATTCAATATTTATCTTTATAATCAATTTAAAAAAAAAAAAATAAAATTATATGCTATAATCTATGAACTTCTAAATATGGTTACAAAAAAAAAAAAGAAAACAAATTGAAAAATATTATGATTCAATTTTGGTTACAAAATGAACATTTTAACAATTTATAATCAATATTATCTGTTTGATTAAAAAATTTCTTGCTATAATTGGCGTTAAAAATAAAATAATAAAAATCACATTGAAAAAAATACAAAGCGCAACTATAATTAGTGTCAAATATTTATGTTACATAAATTCCATTTTTGGAAATTTCATAATCATGAAATTGTTTACAAAAAAAAAGGTAATAAATAATCAATTTCAATTTTGATTATTTTATGATGTGTAGAAAATTCTTATATACTCTGTACATTAATTGTATGCAGTTTATGGCCTTTTGTGATTTGTCATTTTTATTTTATCATAATTTTTAATTAAAGATTTTCACAAGCAGTAACGAACATAATCCTTGAAATTTTCACACAAAAAATCAGATGAAGTTTTCGAATGTAACAATATAGAATGACGTAGAATGGGTAGACTTCACAATGCCTTAACTGCATGTAATTAGTGTACAAAGTATAAATTTCCTTTTTTTATGGTACTTGTTTGACATTCTGAATTTTTCTAAAAATTAAAAAAAAAAAAACCAATAAAAATTTGAACGTGAATGATTTGCATAATTTTGGTATTAAACTTACCATGCACATTGCATTAGAATGTTATAGTCCATTTAGCTATATAACTTCTCTTATATCATACACGTGAAAAATTCATTTATTGTTATCCATAAACAATAAATTGAAAATTTTAATATATATAGTAAACAAAAATAAAAACTTAAAGAAGATGCAATTTAAATTGATATTCATATCAAAATGTTACAATCAAATGTGAATGTTATAAAAAATCGAATTATATGCGATGTGTATAAAATTCAATGCACGTACGCTTGTATGTATTTGGTGCATATTATTAAAATGTAATTTTTTAATTTATGCAAAAAATCAAAGTATTTACAATGTACGACAAACTGTACGTGTATAATTTGTATATACATATATAGATACATTTTGTACATTCGTGCAGAAATGTAGATCACCTTTAACAATATCATTTAATAATCAATACCTACATATACACCTTTAACAATATCATTTAATAATCAATACCTACATATATGTATTTTTTTTTTTTTTTTTTGTAGTTTTTTATTTCTGTATAAATTGTAAATTATTTTACATCAATTACTTAAATATCATTTAATATTGAATTACGTGTTTATTTTGTCGATTTTTTAAATTAAAAAAAAAATAGAAATAATATCACGTTATTTTGTTTTAAATTAAAAGACAACTGAATATTAAAGTATACTATATATTCGAAAGTGAGAAGGTGATCTTGACAACGTACTGAGAAAGAATATCATTTTCTTACATAATAAACAATTGTAACTTGAGGATAATTGGATGATATTATACCATATACACATACCATTATTGAAATCAAGTTTTTTTTTTATTATTTTTATATTTAATATTTTATTGGGTATATTGTGTAAAAACACACACATACGCCATAAACTACATCATGACCATTCACAAGGAAAAAAATAAAAAGATTTTGATGAAATAAATTTTTGTAATATGTCGTTTCATTACAAACAGAGCTGGTACATGGTACATTGAAAAAAAAAAAAAAAAAATAAATAAATAAAAATCTCGTACGACCTGATTTTTCTTAAACATTGATTTTATTTTCATTTTGTTGGTTTTTTTGTTTTTTGTTTTTAAATTTTTGTAAAGGTCCAGCAAACAGTTCTTTGTTGTTTTTTCATCTTTTTTCCACTCTTTCCACATGTTGGCTTTGTATATTTTACTTTCATTTTTAATTTTTGAAGGCCATTTAAATTTTAATATTTACCTTGCAAAATACATATACAGGTACAATACAAGATTTCATTTTATTTATTTTTATTTTTATTCCATTGGTTTTTGTTTGTTCTAAACCAAAAATTATTATTTTTGTTTTTTTTTAAAATGGTAACTCTTAATAAAATTTGAAAAAGGAGGAGTAATTCATGTAATTTCCCTTAGGCAATTTATTTTCATTTTAAATTTTTTTTTTTACGTATTCGCTGTATCTGTATTCCCCAGATTGGCGGATTGTCCACTTAAAGACTACAAATTTATGAATTGTTTTTGTTTTCAGTTTTGTATGTAGAAATTAAGAAAGATTTAATTAATTGTTGTTTAGAGTTTAATTAGATGATCTGAGTACGTTACGTTTACTTAAATGTGAAAATATTGTATTTAGTACTTGGAAAGTTTGGTTTCGCTTGAATGAAATCCAAAATTTTTGTTAAAAATAAAAGATGCAATATTATCTATAAATCATTTGTAAAGCATAGTCATCTGTATTTTAAATAGGTGCCTATTCTCATTATTTTTTGTTCAATTTGAATAAATTCATTTTTTGTTTTCATTTTCCCGATCGCCTGTTTTTTGTATTCAGTAAACGAGAACGAAAAAAAAAAAAATGTAAAATATGACAATGATGCAAAATTTTTCAGCATTCAATAAAAATACACAGGACTATGCGTATGGACTTGAAAATATGCAAAATTCATTAAAAAGAAAATAAAAAACGTTAAATGTCGAAAAACTTTCACAAATGTGTAGCAAGTGAATAATTAAAGGCCTTCGTCAGAGTACGTCGAAAATTTCATAACATTTTTTTTAATCTCGGTTTATTTCATTTAGTCGACCTTATATCAATTTTATTGATACGAATTTCAAGAAAAAAAAAAACAAAGGTAATTTACTTTTTGACAAGTCTGCACATGAAAATTTTTATTTACACTTTGGTTTATGAAGAATTAAATTAAAAAAATGTTCACTTTAATTTTTTTTCTCAAAATTTCCGATTTACAAAACGTTTGCAATTTTTATAAATGAAAAATTGACGTGAATGCCCTCTGGACTTCTATTTAAAGACAAAAAACAAAAAAAAAAAACGAATCTTATTTCATTTAAATGTGGAAAATAAACAAAAAAAAAATCAAAAATGTCGTAAAATATCATCGTTATATGTTTTACAAATTGACATATGATATTAAATTTCATTCTCTTTACGAAAACCCAATACGTTTATTACCTTCTTTTTAAAGTCAAAAAATTTTTCATTTTATTTTTTTTTCATTTTTTGTTTTTTTTTTGATGAATTTTCATGAATTTTCATTTTTCAAACAGAAGAACAAATCGAGTTTTTTAGAAAATTTTTCCACAAACACAAATATACTTATGTACATATAATTGCTTACGTGCGCGTATAGATTATGCATGAATTTAATGTATGTACACATGTGATATATGTATGTACATTAATTGTATGCAAAACAAAAATTTTAAAATTTTTATTCAATTAGCCAACAATAATATAAATTTCAATTTTAAATAAATGCAAAAATAAAAAAAAAAATTGTTTTTCCACAAAATTTGATATGTATTATTGTATAGCGAATGGCAATTACATATTATTTTTCTTTTAACATACATCGTTTGATATTTAAACATTCCCTGGTAAGCATAAAGTAGTCCAAAAATGGAAAATCGATGTAAAATTAAATTCTATCGTTTACCCATACCAAAGAAGTTTAATCTAATAATATAGTATCTCTGCCCATACGTACTTACATGGGTATATGTTGAATATCATGTACATACAATATGTGCAATGTACATGCCTGTACATTAACATATATGTAAGGATATATGCCAATACGAATATGATTGATGTGAGTGTGAATTTACATTCGAAAAAAAAAAAAATAAAAATAAAATAAAATACGTAAACTTAAGTAAAAATAAAATTTTGTGCAATTTATTTATTTGAAAATTTATTGCATAGGTGTGTAAAATATTAATAATGTGAATCTAGGTCAGTATTGAAAGACATTTGTAGACAAAGTATAGAAATTTTTTCATAAAGAAATTGAGCTCCGATTGCTTACAGTAATACAAGCCCAATTTCATTTAAGGTTAAATTCTTTACTACATGTGTAAAATGAAATTGAAAAACCTCGTTTTCCACAACACATGTATGATCGGTCAAAAAGATATAATTCCATAGATGTCCCTATTTTTCTTTACTTCTTGTATATTTTGACGAGATATTGTCCTGCTTGTAACACATGAATAAACTGTTTTTTTTGTACTTCTACATGATCTATTTTATTTTTTAATTTTTTTTTTTTTGTTTACACGTACTTTGTATATGGTTCTATTTATTTATTTTTCCCTTTACTGCATAATATATTGTTTTGCATATGTGTATGTGTTAAATTTTTCATTTATATAGAATCCTTTATTTTTAGTGATGTAAATATAAAAAGTTTTCATTAAGTTTAGTTGAAGGTTTATAAATCATTGGTATACACATACAAACAAAAATAAATAAGGAAAAGGTGTGTCCAAACGTTTGAAAAGAAATATTTATTTTGTAATCTTTTTCTTTATTTTTTTATATTTTTTTTTTGTACCTTTTCCTATTCTAAGGCCTTATACATAAATATGTACATTAGCTTTTTATAGTTTTAATGGCAGAAACATCATTAAATTTTACATATTTATATGCTGCAGTATCCTTACATCTACATACATATATAGGTATGTACATAGATATTTTTTGTTTAAAGCTTTTTATTTAGTAGTCAAGGACGTGATATTACTTTTTATACATACATACATGAAAATTTGTTTTTGTAAATATAAGAATGGGGCTAAATATCAAATATACAAATTCATTGCAAAGTACTATACGTGGTTATGTATAAAATATCGCATGTGTAAAAAACTTTGAAAATGTCCGTATATATAATTTTGTTAACATTTTTTAATACTGTATGAAAAAATATTTTTTTGTTTTGTTAGCAGCACACAAAACATGAATATATTTCTTATTTTGTTTTTTTTTTTATTTTTATTTTTATTTTTTTTTGTTCATTCGTCTATTGATTTTATGTACTATTTTAGTGCTATACGTGATGTGCTGTTATAATTTCAAAAAAACGGAAAAAAAAAGCAAAAATCGTATTATTGCTAGAGGTACACGTATAGGTATATGGTTAATGATTTTTACCGGCTTTTCATTTACTCTCTTTTTTTTCTTCATTTTCCCACTGCCAATGTAATGCAGTGAAAATATATGTAAAATTATAATTATAATAATAATAATGGCTTTTTTATGTTCATTTTCACAGTTATAAGCTTCTTGTCCTTTTCACTTGTATGTATATTTTGTCTATGCGTTAACTTGTAAAAAGTCCTGTGACTGTGAAAGTAAATTTTCTCACCCTCAATTTAATATTATTGCTTTAAATCACGTTCATTTCTTTTTCATTTTTTCTTGTTTCTTTGTTCACGTGGTGTATTTAAGGTACACATACACATGTAATGTGTGTATAATATTGTGTTTGTATTGGATAATACAATAGCAGAATAAATTCGCAAAATTAACTAAAAAAGTGAGTGATTGAAAATGTATAGATAGACGTTAAATTAATTTTTGTTAGATTGTTTGTTGCTATACCGTCTTAATTTTAATTGTATGTCGGATGTCTATCAAAAAATTCTAACTTTATAAACGAACTTGTGATTACGTAATACACCATTCACATTTTTTTTTGGTTTTTTTTTTTTTTGCACATGAAAGACAGTGTCCTTTTCACTGTTACTTCATCAGTTTTAGTAGTTCACAATATTTGAAATAAAAAAAAAAAAAAATGGGCATAAATCAAGTAAAAAGAAAGGAAAAAGTCAATAACAAAATAGGACAACAATAAAAAGAAAAAAAAATGTTGAGAAAAAAAAACATAAACATCGATAGAATAAAAAATCGAAGGGAAAATATGGTTACGTAAATATCAAATGTAAAATCATGTAAAATGAAAATGGGCAAAAAATATGTAAATGGAAAATTTCAAAAAAAAAAAAATTTCTTTATTTCATTTCACTTTTTTTTTCTTTATTTTTCGTACTTTTTCTGTATTTAAAAAAATTCACAATAGAATTTTACCAACTTTAGATTTTCATTGATATTTTTGAAATCGATTCATTTGATTGAAAATTTTACTTTTTTTTTATTTTGAAGAGGAATTTTCTAATCATTTTATAAAAATTTAAAAATTTTTATTCACAATTTTTCATTCACATGACTAATTGTAAAAAAACCACAACTTAAATTTAAACAAATAAAAAATTAAATTAGATAATAGCTGTTTTCGATTCGGAAAAAATAAATTATTGTCAGTTGTTAAATGTGTATTTCTGGTTACTCTGAAAAAATCACAGTATGAACTGCGAGTAGATAATTTAACTGAGACTCCTACTCCGAGACTTACTTGGTACTCTCGGGTTTTTATATTTGTACAAATTGAAAACAGCTAATAAAAGTAGTTATAACTATTGCATGAATAATGTAGGTGTGGATTGTTCATATAATTAAAGCACGCGAAGTTACATCAATTAAATTATGCATACTCTAAGACAATACAAATTACAAAAATAGTGTTTGGAAGTCAATAAACTTGGTAAAATAATAAAAAAAAATAAAAATTGAATTAAATGTCTGTGTTAGGAGGAGAAGTTTGTCATTAGTTAGTACGAGAACATCGAGCTAATTTATCTCACTATACGTTTGTACACGTATGCAATGCACTATGCATATACAGAGGTGATGAAAAGTAACAAAAAAACAATTGACTTCATTCATTGAATAAGATTTTTTTGTTTTTTTAATTTTAAGTTACCATGATTAATGATCACTAAGTATATATTTCATTTTTTTTTTTTTTTTGTTGTATTAAAATTTTTTAATGCTCATTCTATAATTATTCAAATTCACACGCTTCATTAACATATTAAATCAATGATTTCTTTTGTGCATGAATATTATATGCTAATATTATGTTAATAATTAAATTCATAAATTATTTTCCTTCAAACTAAAAAAATACAGAAAAGGAAAATCAGTGAGTTTTAAAACGTCAAGAAATTTGTTGTGATGCAGTAATAATACGATTTTGATACGGCATTTCATCAGAAAAATTTACGATGTATCATTAGCTTAAATAATGAGTTTTGGATGCGTTTCTAATAAGTTTTGAATCCTTAAAGCGATGTTGCCGTTTGTCAGTGGTTACGTTTCGAAACTTTAAACTTTGCATTAAGGTGATATTTTGGTGTTTTGAAACTCAAGAATATACGTACATACGCGTATGTAAAGTAGCCATTAAAAAATTTAAAGGTTGAAAATCATTAAAAATCTTGCACAAAGAAAATTTCATGAAAATTGTCTGTTACTGTACAAAACACAAAATCTATACGTTGATTCCTTTTTCTAATGAAGTTCTAAAATACGTGACAAACGTTAATCTTGTCTTTTTAAAAAAAAAAAAAAAAAAAAAAAAAAAAAAAAAAAAAAAAAAAAAAAACTAAAACAGCAAAAAAACAAAAATACTAAATTAAATTTTCTACTATACAAAACTGTGACATTTTTCATGATTTTTATTCCCTATATTTATTTTATTTTCCATACTTTAGAGAGAAAAAAAACATAAATGTCTGTTATTTTTTTTGCTGTTGTTCATATTCATTCATCTGAAAAAATGATTAATGATTTTATATATGAATAAAAAGAAGTGTATTAGGGTTTGTGTACAACGTATATATACACATGTATAAAAATAGATATTCGATTTTTTTTTTTTTTTGATGATGTAATACGAACGATAAAAATCGATATTTATATGTATATTGAAACATTTTTATCATGCATATATACATATATATAGTCAAATAACAGTAATTAAGAGAATCTTTGCTTTTTTTTCAATTAATTAACATACATTTATTTAAATTTTCTTACAATCATAAACAAACAAAAATAGATACAAAAGACCTGAAAAAGCATTAAATATTCATTTTATTTTATTTTTTTTTTGTTTTGTTTTGTGTGTAAAAGTTTTGTATATTTTCACACCATAAAGTTTAAAGTTTTATTTATTTTAACACTTTCTTCAAGTAATTATCTATACAATGTTGTATGTGATGAATCCTTATAAAATTTTTATTCTTCTGTATTAATGCTCATTTATAAAATATTTTTCGTTTATTTATTTATTTATTTTTTTTTCATTTTATTTCGGATTAAGTTTTGCTTTTTGCAATCTGCTTAAATGAAATACTTGAAATTCCATTAATTGAATGTACGTTGTTTTTAATTTTTTTTTTTTATTGTAGAAAAATTTTATCTTGAATACCTTACATACATGTGTGTTGTAGGTAAACGTTACATAATGCTAGAACCAAAATAGTCGGTAAAATTTCGTAAAGTAAAATGAAGTACAGTTCTGAAGCAGTCTTCATTTAGTCACAATGTACGAGAAGAGTTCACCCACAGTGTACATACGTAAACATCTGAAAAGTTTCAGAGAAATCTCCTGGAATGACAACGTAGAAAAGACTTGAGCTTGCGGAAAAATCGGATCTATACATATCATACTTATTTTGATGGGACACCTTGTGTACTGTTCGTAAATGAATGATGACATTCAAATACAAACGAATTTAAAAAAAAAATTTTTTTTTTTTTTTTAAATAATGAAAACTATCACCATGATAATAATGAAAATGCGATAACGAGAGTGACAAAAATTACAAAACTACAAGAAAAACACACACACATACTGTTTATTTTTTCAAAATGATACGAAAATAAATTTGCTTCCATAGTGGCTAGAATAGATATGTTGTAGGAAAAATATTCGACATACATATATATGTATGTATGTATGTACATATACATATGTATCTACCATTCGTTAATCTTGTGTAATATTTTTCTCTCCCTAGATATAGAAAGAAAAACCGTAATAAAAAATGAAAATTTTTTGAAAAAAAATATATATTTATTGTACACAATATGTATGTATATTTTACAGGCCATTCCATAAAATTATTTGACTTTGTTATGAATATAAAAAAAAATAAATAAAAACGAAAGAGAAATAAAATTAAAAAATTTATAAGAAAATTACATTTTAAATTGAGTTTATATATGCGTTTTTTAATATGCATTTTATTTTTTTTAATTGGGTACAAAATTAATTTTCACGTCATTGTAAATTTTTTGTTTTTAGAATAAATTTTCTTTTATTTCATTTTCCTTTTTTATTTTCATTTTTTTGTCTTTTATTTTCTTTTATTTTTTCTTTCTTTTGTTTTTTTTCCCAAATTTTATTTTATTTTTCATTTTTTTTTTTTTTTTGTTTTGGTATGTAATATCAAAAAATTTGGACTTTGATTTTAGACATTTTTACGTAAACAAAATTTTCCGGGATTTCGAGTTTTTATTTTTCTTTTTATTGCAATGATAAAACCGTATTGCAAAAAATAATGGGAACAAATATGTCATTTTGACTATATCGGTATACATACATATGTACATTAAATGCAAATTTATTTTCTTGTTTTCACTTGAAAATTATTTAAAAATTCAAGAAAAATATTTTCATTACCGAATGAAATTCTTTTTGGTTTGATTTTTTGATTTCGTGTTTTTTTTTTTTATTATTTTGAACAATAAAATTTTGAAGAATAAAATTCAATAATTAAAAATCTATAAAAGCAAAAAAAAAAAAAAAAATGTGGTTTCATTTTTATTTTAAAAATCTTAGAGAGAATTATTGTAGCTCTGTTTTTATTCTCTGTAAAATATGTACATACAATATTACAAATTTAAAACTAAAAATATTTTGACAACGGATTTTTTTTTTTTTTTGTTTTTTGGGAAAACTACAATACCGTTCGTACAATAATACAATAACGTACATACATATGGACATATAAATTGGGAAAAATGACATTGATATATTTTTTTTTGTGTTTACATACATTCATGTAAAATTCATATTGAAAAATGAAAACTATTATATCTGTAAAATATCATAATACATCGTATGAGAAAAATAGATTTTTCTAGTTGGGAAATCATTTTGGATTTGTTTCAAAACTGTTTCAAATTTTTTTGTTTGTTTTTGTCTTTCTTGCCTTGTTAATTCTAGTCTGTATCATTGTATTAATACATTTTCATTTTTATTTGTGGTTTTTATATTTTTATTTTATTGTTTTTGTAATATTCATATATATGTAATGTACTTATGTACATATGTTTGTACATCATACACTAGACAATGTCATTTAAAATTAGATTTCTTAAATTTTTTTTTTTTTAATTTTTAATTTGTCTACAAGTTAAATATTATGTAAAATTATTTTTAACATCACATTGTTTCCGTTATAACATACCTCAAAATCATAATTTAGTTAAAAATGTTATTGCATGTATTTTTTAAAAATTTATTGAAAGAAGAAATTCAAATACGAAAAAAAAAAAACATTATTAGTGGCAAGCCGGACACTTATCATTGCGGAATTTTGATTGCCCGAATTTTGATAAGGCCTTAAATTCATGTACTTTGTGTACAGTGTATAGAATTTTTTAAAATATCTAGAATACAAGTTTACCTATACATTTTGTATTTTGCGCTTAAATATCTAACTACAATTTTGATAGTGTTAACGTAAATACATTTATTGCCATTACCTTCTTTTATGTAATAAAAAAAGAAAATGTTAATGAAATTACCTTCAACTTGATTAAAGCATTCAATTGATATTCATTTCAAAAAGAAACAAAAAAAAAAAATTGACCTGCTATAAAAATTGCAAAGGGTAAACGAATAAAAGTGAAAACTTTGTATAAAACCGCAATCAGTCGAATACAAAATGTACATGCTGATGTTACGTATATTTCTGTCATGCAATGACAAAATTGTTATTTAGTATTTTCATGGATTTTCATTTTAGCTTTTATTTTCATTTTTTTTTTTTTTTAATTATACAATATTTTATTTTATTTTATTTTTTTTTTTATTGTTTTATTTTCAAACGTCAGTAATTTATATCAATTGAAATTCGAATTAGAAATCTAATAAAAAAAGATAGAAAATTAATCAATGATCTGGAATCCAATTATTTAATTATATTACAATGTTTGTACGTTAATTCAGTACGTATGTATATATGCGTATGCGGTGAAGCCAATCATTCAAAAACACACCTTTCAATTTTGTATTCATCGTTATCAACATTAGTATTGTCAACGTAATTTGTAGTTACAAATTATGTTTTACATAATACCAACTAATAATATACGTACCTTAACAACAACATACCCTTTTATATATACGTATATGAGTACGCACTGTATTATAACATTTAATGTACATTTTGCGTACATAAGACAAATCAAAATCATGAAAAAAAAAGAATGTCGTTGACGATCATGGGAATTTTCTACATGTGTACCTATGTATGTAGGTGTATGGGATAAATGAAATCAGTTATGCATGGCTAAATCTCATTATTGTGACATTGTTATAAAAAAAAAAAAACCAGACCAGAATGATACGTATGGGATTTTTATTAAACCACATTAGCAATCGGTATATGATTATGACGTTCAATTTTGACAAGTTAATGCAACAATAATGTTATTTGATTAAAATAATTTTTGATTTTTTGGGTTCATTTTTTATTGACATACATACATATGTATGTACATATTTTTTTTTTTTTTGACTTTTTTTTTCTAAATTTCTGGGAAAAGTTTTGGAATGTTTTAAAAATGTTTCACTTGTATACATATTAAAAATTTTAGGTAGATATAAACATAAACAAATTTTTTAACTCTCTTTTTTTTCTGACTTACTTATCTTAGTCTTTATGGTTGAACAAAATTTATCAAAAATTTATATTAAATTGATGTGTAAAATGTATACATAACATAACATCGATATTCATTATGTGAACAGATACATACTCGTATAAATACATATGTATGTGTTTAAAATTAATAACAAATGTTTACTATTTAAAACTTTTCTGATAGCATCGTTGAAAAGTTCCATTATACACTTTTGTTTTTTTTTATTTAAAGTTTTTCTTCGTATTGTCATTTCAAATACACTTAAAAATTGAATATTTGTATACGTATATGTACTCGTATAAATCATTGTGAACTTTATTTTTTATATAACGAAAGATGACATTTGTCAAAAAAGAGGAAAAAAAAAATTTAACGTCCCCATAGACATTTCTTATACATAAGTATATTCCATACTTTCATGCATAAATAATGTAATGTTAAGCGTGTACATTATCTGAGATGTTTCAAAAATTCTTAAATATCTTATTTGTATATATGTATGCATCTTTATACTCACATTTTCAGTTATTACCATTTATTTTTATCCTTTCGAAGAAAATTTAATATTCCTTAAATTACATTTTTCTTCTGCCTTTTTTTTACTCGATTGATATCCTAGATCCCTTGTACCCAAATATTACGCATAAGAAACTCTATAAAAAAAAGTGACAATGTAGAAAAATTTTCTTTGGAAATAGGAAATTTTTTTTAAAATATTTTTAAAATTGAGGTGTACCTGTTCCTTTCTATATTAAATTCAGATAACGTGGTTGGTTCATGTGATATTTGCCTAAATATGACATCATAACATTGTACATGTCTGAAACCGTCCAATTTTTTATATCTGAGAAATGTTGAGTTTTAGACGGCTCCCGGGGGTCTATAACAATTTTTTGTTAGAAACAGTTCAAGCTTTCAAAAAAATAACTCGGGTGACATTTATTCTTAGACACCCTGTATATATGTTATAAATAGCAAATATTTATCGAATTCCATGAATATCTCATTTATATTTGCCATCATTTTCAAATAAAATACTGAAATTTAATTGGAAAAATTCATGCGACTAAAAGAAATTGATATGATTTTCTTCTTCTTCCTCAGCTTTACAGCCCTTTATGAGCCTCGGTTTCCTTGTGATTCGCCTACACTCATTTCTGTCTTCCGCTACTTTTTTCCAGTTCTTTATACTTATGCTCTTTATGTTCTGAAGTACACTGTCTATCCAACGCTTTTTTGGTCGTCCTTTTGCTCTTGTTCCTTCTACCTCTTTTTCTAATACAACCTTTCGTCTTCTGTCATTATCCATTCTTGATACATGATAGGATGTTACTGCTTAATATTATTATTTTTATTATTATTATTATTTTTTTTTTTTAAACAGGAATAGAAGATATCTTTCTTCTACGTAGTACAATCTGTACGTGAGAATTAATATATTTTAAATAACGAATATAATTAGCAGTTGAATAAAAAGGACTTTATTTACAGATGTCATTACGTTTAAAATATTTTCTTTACTTTATGTTATTTTATTTCTAAATTTAAAATTTTGTAGTAATTTGTTCACATTTAAAATTATGAGTATTTGTATAAGAAAAAAGAAAAAACAAATAATTTTAATCTTGAATTCTGGTTAACACAAAAAATGTAAATGATGATCAAAAATTGTACGTGTAAATACCATATTCTTATTTATGTCAACAGGTTTTTTTTTTTTTTTTTTTTTTTTTTTTTTTTTTAAAGAGTTTAAATATCTTCTTTGGTATTTGTTTATGATTTTGCTAAAATTTCTAAATATAGCATTTATATGTATTAACAAATACCTTATAATGTAATTCATGGTCAATAACCAATCTGGTCACTCAACTTACATATATGTACACATTACAAAAATATACCTCTGTTTACGTGAATCTTCGTAGGTAAATAAAATGTTTGTATGTATGAATTACTATTGATCAGAGGAGACCTTTTATAATGACAGTACAATAATCAACAAGTTTTATAATAATTTTCATAATTTTATTTATCTAATTGTAATATTATCAAAAAATGTTGTTGACATTAAATTAATCTTTGATTTTTTTTTTTTTTTTTTGGTTTCATGTTGAAAAGTTGTTGTCCTTAAAGCCTTTATTTTAAATTGTAATCCCTTTTAATTTAACTAAGAAAATTTATTTAATATTAAAAAAAAAAGTATTTGAATAATTCATAGTTCAAATATTTTTTGTTCATCTTTTAAAAAATTTAAGTAGTATTTTGACTTTAAGAATAAACCATAAAAATTTAAAAAAATATTTATATTCAATGATTATGATAAAATTTGCTCTCAACATTTTGTACACAAAAATGAAAAAAAAAAAAAAAAAAAAATTATTTTAATCAAGTTTTTGGTTTGTTTGGTTTTTTTTTCTGTATAATGTCAGAAAAACGTGAAAATCTTATATTTTGTCTTCATTTTATTCTATCAAATTAACTTCCTTGTTTTTTTCTTATTTTTCTGTTATTTACAAATATTTCTAGTTTCTATACTCATTATGAACCCGTATATATATATGAATGTATCGACCTTTACTATAAAGTTAAAGCATAAATTATGATTATGATCATTAAAAACAAAACAGAAGAAAAAAAAACTTAATTTAAAAAAATTTAAATAATTTGTTGAATTTATTATAAATAAGTAAATGAATTAATTAAAATACACATGAAATATTAGTAATATTCTTTTTGTATATATTTTATACGTGTATTCTATTCTGATTGTTGTTTATAAGGTTTTTTTTTTTTTTAAATTATATTCTATACACGCGATCATGCTACAACTGATGATATTGATTGACATGATTTATAATTACGAAAATATGATTTTTTTTTTTTTTTTTTTTTTTTTTTTAATAGAGTTTTTAATTATAAGAGACAATGAAAATATGTACACATGTGTATTCATGATATTAAAATATTTGATAAGTTCATTATTATAAGAAATTAAAGAAAATTAGAATGTGTCAGTATTCGTCACTTACATTGAGAAAAAAAAAAAAACAAAGCATCATTGTATTACTGGATTCATTGTAAAAATGTATATAATATGCGTACCATCTACGATGAACATCATGTGTACAGATAAGAATAGAGACTTACACAAATACACATTTTTCCCTCAAGATCTTAAGATTCAAGTGGTTTGGACTTACTGTAGTGTAGATTTTTACTTGAAATGTACGTAAAGGCCATATTTTTCTCTCTTCAAGTTCAGGATTTATTTATACACAAAATCTTCATTATACACAAAGCATTTTGTGGTAAAATGTTCATCGTGATTGGTACAGGTTATAATTATCATTTCTGAAAATAAAATTTAAATAATTTCTTAATTCATTTTTAAACTATAATGAATATATTATGTGTATAATTGATGTAATCTGTACATCTATATATCATAGGTTCCATTTAAAACACCTTTGCTCAAGGTAGACTGCAAAATACACATAGCTTTTTTATTTCTAAATTATTTTTTTATTTTTTATTATAATTTAAATTTTTAAACCTATTAACACAAATCTGTTGATATTTTTGCTTTATCATTTTTCATTTTCTAAAAGAAATTTTTTATATTCATCATATTGTGTTCATTTTGTTTCCTTTTGAATAAATACAAATTAAATAAATCAAATAAACGAAAAATTCTATGTAAATGTAAAATGTGAGTAATACATTAAAGTAACAAAAAAAAAAAAGTGTTCATCCGAACCAAATCAAAACAACAGCAAAAACAATAAAAAAAAAACGTAATGATAACCAATTATTCATTCTTATTGCTTTAATAATACACTGGTGTATATATACAATACACACCATTTATATGTACGTATTAATATTTTCTGGTTATTATCACAGTAATTAATCAGATGTTTGCGATTGGCATTGTAACATTGATTTTTCATTGTTTTTAATTTTCACATTCATTATTGTTTTGTACATATAGTATGTATGTATATTTAATAATTTATTATGATTGAAATTTTTTTTCCCCCTTTTAATTTTATTTTTGTTTGTTATTTAAACAAAGAAAAAAAAACATTTTTCATTAATTAACAAAATAAATAAAATAAAATAAAGGAAAAGTCAAACTTTTGTAATCTAATTAAAAAATAAAATATTTTTTATATATATTTTGATATTACATTAATTAAAATCAGTAACAAAATAAAAAAAAGAAAACTGGCAACATGTTGTTGTTTTTTGTTTATGTCCTAATTATAAAGGATATGTATGTATGTACGTATGATGTGAAAATATCAAATGGTTTTTATTGAAAATTCACTTGAAATGTAAAAAAATAAAATAAAATAAATAAATAAAAATGAATTTGAAATATTAAAATAAGTAAAAAAATAAAAGTAAATAAAAAATCAAAATAAATAAAAAATCAAAATAAATAAAAAATAATAATAAGTAAGAAAATAAAAAATTTAATAAAAAATTAAATAAAATTTACATAATTGAGTATATGTGTCGAGTGGATACGTAAAGTAGTTTTTTTTTTTTTTTGTAAATCCATACGTATCTTTGTAATTCCATTCAAAGCATTCAGGTAATACATTGAGGTATTTGTATTTCACTTTGAATATAACAGAAATATTTTAAAAAGCAATGAAAACTCCATATATACATTTAAACGATAAATTTTGGATGATTATTGTCACTCTTTTGATATTTTATATAGTTATGGATTTTGTTTTTTTTTTCTTTAGTCATCATCTGCTATTGAACATAAATTTTATTCAAATTTAAAAGATGGGACAAGATATCGTACAAAGCAAGTAAAAAACAGCAAAAAAATATGTATAATGACGTGCATTATAAGTAACATGTTGCAACAACACATACTCTAATATCAAAGAAAAAAAAAATGTCATTTACTATACAATAACACTAGACATAAATGTCTACATATAATGTTGTATATTTTATACATGAATGAACGTAAGCATACATATGCAAAATCTCATACCAACGTTCAACTTCAAGAAAAATGAAAAAAGTATTAAAACAGATTAAACACGAAATATAATTGTAAATCGATATTAAGACTTTTTTTTTATATGATCTAAACGTAAATGACATTTTATAAGAAATTATGACAATACGACGCCTTAGTCATTTTCTTTTCATTTGTATGTTATGTTTTGGTCTTTTAATGTTTATTTATTTATTTTTTCTCTATTTTTTAATTAAAGGTATAATCAATAAAATAAAAATAACAAAATTATTGCTGATATCGTATTGTTTTCGAAATAATCATTTTTCATGACATTAAAATGTATGTACGTATGTGGATAATGAAGTGAAGAAAAAAAATTTTTTTTTTTAATTACATAAGTAAATATGCTGTAATAAAAGAAGTCGTGAAAAATTTTTTTTTTAATATTCTGTAAATATTTCTATTTTTCAACTATAATCACTGTCATTATTATCCATTGACTTAACAATTTGTTTAATTCAAAAAAGGACATAAATATACAGCGCATTAAGTAAGAAATGAAATTAAAAAAAATTTGATTAACGGAATAATTCTATGCCTAAAGAAAAAACTTATTGATAAGGTAATAATCTAAGACGCAAACGTTATTTAAATTTTCGGTGTAAATTGAAAATTTTCCGCGTTGATTTAAATTTAAAATAAAACCATGCAACATCATCCTGGTTCGTGGTATCTTCCATGGGGAGTACCACTACAGAAAATGCTAGCTGTACCTTTACATCCGGCTGCTGTCGGATATGCACAGCCACAACCAACAGCGGCAGCTGCTTGTCAAGTACCATCAACACAACCACCACCACAACAATCAACTCAACCGGCTTATCAACATCAATTACATCCAGCGGCTGCTGCTGCCGCTGCGCTACATCATTCAACAGCTGCGGCTGCACTACATCATACTGCGCAGCATCCTCATCATCCACAGACTACCTTACATCCAGCTGCAGCGGCAGCAATGTTTACTCCATTATCCTTACGTACCTTTATAACGCCCCCTAGTCATCTAAGTCATTTAGCTACCCAGCAGTCTTTAACACCAGCCGCTGCTATTCAACAAACGCCACCAACTACACAAAATTCAAATCAAACACAGTCACAATTAGCTGCTATGAATTTAAATGTTGGTGTTGTTACAATGCGACAAACAAATCCTGGCAATGTGTTGATGCCCGTTAAAAAGGTGAGTTAATAAATTTCATGTTTTGTATAAAATCCTTTGACAGAAATGATGTCTACATTTTTAAAAATCTTTTTTTTTTTGTTTAAATAACAGGAAATTCTTGTCAGTAAATTAAATTGATATTGAACTAAATCTAATATATGTATATGTAAACATTTTTATAATTATTATTCCTTAAATTTATTCATAAATTGATTTTTCTTATTCAAAGAATATGTCATCATAAAATATCGTTATTCTACTAAAATTTGAATAAATCCATATTGTAATAATATTAATATTCTATTATTCAATTTTGATCAATGTTGCTCTATTACATACATTTGCATTATTATTAACTATATAATAGATAATCAAATGATTAAAATGCGTATACATATGTACATCTGTATTCTGCATACCTAAACGTTATTAAAATAGCAAAATACCATTAACAATTGAACTAAAATTGTTAATGAGCTATTATCATCACAACGATTTAAAATGAATATTATTACTATAGAATACTTGTAAAATTTATTGTACGTGTAATATTTATCATGTAAAATGTTTCATTTTCATGAATACGTGTTATACATATACAACCAGTCAATCATATGTGCATATATAAAATATACATATGTATGTATGCGCCTATATAGTATATACATATGCATCCCGATATAACACATAACCACTTTTGTCGTACATGACATGCATTTAAAATTATATTTTAATAACGAATCAAAATATGAAATTTTCATTTTATTTACTCTCTTATTCGTATACTGATTGGAATATATGCTATAATCAAAGTGAGTACATAAATACATTACATATTTATTAGTTATTATTATCATCAATTTTTTAAAATTCTTTTTGAAGTTTAATTTATTTCTGTGAACTTATCAATTCAATGGATAAATCAAGTACGGATTACTCTCTCACGGTAAATGAAAGGAAAATTTTACGAGAATTTGAATTTTTTGATAAAATCAGCTCAGTTATTCATTTTGTCGCTTTATTTTAGAAATTTCAAATAATTTAGAAAAAAAAATGTCGAAAGTTCCTTTTAAAATCCTTAAGGGATCAGTCATTCCTTAAGATCAGCTTTTTCAACTAGATCATCACAGTCAGATGTGTAATAATCCGGAGTCAAATACATTGTTTTTTTTTTTTTTTCTATTTTCCGGATTAAATGACTTACATGTGTGGAGTACTCATAACCCGTACAAATTCAATCTTGTCTCAATCTCATTTAGAATTGCATAGAAATTCTCATCAAAAAAAAAAAAAAAAAAAAAAACAAAAACAAAAATTTCATTCATTTGGAAGTGATGAAAAATGATTATCAATAATCAATAAAATTAATAAATTGGAAAAAAATTTATTTTTGAATTTTATGACAAAAAAAAAGTTATTTTTTTGGTTTTTAAATTTTAATTTTTATAAAAAAAATATACAAAAATTTATTTCTCTTTATATTTTTATTCATATTTTAATTTTCAATCATTTTAATTTTAAATCCTACCCTAATTTAAAATTTACGAAAAAAAAAAATTAAAAAAAATAAAGATCGTTATATTTTTGAACAAAGTCAAAAGTTTATTAGTGCATTGCCATTAGATTAAATCTAAACTTTTCTCATTTTGTTTTATTTTATTTAATTTTTTGTTTTGGGATAAAATAAGGAGAAAAAAAAATTTTTTTTGTTTTTTTTGTAAAATGGAAAAAAATTTGCTGCTCTTCATTAATCTCTGTATAATATAAGCGTATATATAATTTTTATTTAAAATATAAAAGAAGAAAGACTTAAAGATAATAAAGAGTAAAATGTAGAAAAGAAGGATGGATTTGTCATCATGTCAAAAGAAATAAAAAAAAAATAAATAAAATAATAAAAAATAAACAAGAAAACGATATATGCATATGATAAAAACTCATAAAGTTATACTATATATGATAATAATAAAAGATTCAAAAGGAGCAGCAGACTATATGTATGTATGTATGTACGAAGCCTGATGAACGACAGACCTTATGGGCATGTCACACCTTAATTTATTTTATTTATTCATTTTATCATATGCTCTGTATGTAGAATGTCCATGAATAAAAATAATATACAATTTTTTATTTTTTTAGTTTTTTTTTCTGTTTATTTTCTTAAATTTAATTTTATTTGACGAATAAAAATTATGTATTTATAATGTGATACGTATACATTTTATCTGGTTGTACACTAAAATTCCTTTAATATTCATATGTACATAATGTACATATACATATATGTACATATGTACATATGTGTGTAGCCTACAAAAAATGAATGGTTATAAAGTTGACTTTGACATTTTTTTATGTATACTCAATTATTAAAGTTTTTTTTTTCTTTAATACTTTTATTATATTGCTGCCGTTAAGGATATGAAAATAAATTTGTTCCATCATCATATATATGAACGCTTTTGTATGTGTACATATGTATCTATTTTATGAGAAATTATAAATTACAAATAATAATAAAAAAACAAACTACAAACATCATTAATATCGCGTATATTTAAGTGGACATTATAATGTTTAACATCAAGTACAAAATTCTCATATAAAAAGGATACATTATATTCGTACATGTTAAAAATCATTTTGTTGTTGTTCCTTGTCAGTATTCACTTTGGGAACATATGTATATTCTTACACGTATCCTTTTTGTGGAAATCCATATTAAACTACAATGTCTGTAAAATTAAATTATAAAAAAAAATAAATAAATAAATAAATGAAAACATGTAATAATAAAGACAACAAAACATACACATATGCAAATATATTTTCACGTGCTTCAACATTAACCACCAGATGACAATAATTATCGTGTTAAAAATGAAATTTTTTTTTAACGTTCAGGTTACCCTCATATTATGCATTATGATGAACTCACATTATATGAATTATTATACGAAAAAAAAAAAAAAAATAAAAAATAAAATTTAAATTTTTTTAATGAAATAAAATTCATACAGAAACCGCGTTATATATGATTGTGCATGATACTTACTATATATCGGAAAATGCGTTATATGAAAGTTACTTGTATTTTTTTTTGTGAAGGAAAGGGAAATTCAATTATTTGATTATGGAAAATGTTCTGAGGTTGTTTTCAAGTCATTTCTTTCGTATGTGTAAAAATTCAATTTATTATTTTTTCATGATCCTTGCAGTTATAAGTCCTCTGAAACTCGTCAAAAATAATTTATGCGCTATCGATCTGCGAATTTTAGTATCAAAGTCGTCGCTTCTTGTTAGGACTATTTAACTCTGACAATGATAAAATCTGAACATTTTATGATAATACAGGGGTTTTAAGATCGTTTTAGAGCAGACTATCGATTTTTATTTTAATTTATCAACCCTCTATTTATACTTATATCTAATTTTCCTACAAGTTCATAATTTTCAAAATATACGGTTTTCTACGAACTCCATTATGCATTGATGTTTGTATAAAAGCTGTGTATATTTTTATTATAAAATTTTTTGTATAATAAGTCGATGTGAAAACCGTATAAAATGATGTTATAATGAGCATTAATAATTACACTTTTTTTTGTACTCACATATTCTCATTTAGTTTTGCCTCTGTAATAAAAAAATAATAATAAAAAATATATCTTTAAAATTCAAAAGAAAATTATTTTTAAAAATAACGTATAGACTTTCACCTTTGTGTATATACATATACATATGCATAAAAAATTATTTAATATAACGTGCTAATGGAAAATTTATATATAATATGTTTGTATACGTAACAAATTTTGTACATACTTATACTATATACAGTATAAATGAAGACAATTTAATTTTACTAAAACTACATAATCGTCAAAGATCATTAAGAAAATAAGTCATTAACAATACATTTTCTTCTAATTTTTTTTTTTATTTACTTGCTGTGCTATGCTGTGTGTATTGTATGATTTTTGTACATTGCACAGATTTACAGACAATAAAAAAAAATTATTTAAAAAGTTAATTGCTACCTTTACTTATTATTATACGGTATGATGGTATATATACACAGTACGTTAAAGCAAGTACATATAAAGACCATACGTGATACACATATGTACTTTATTTTTTCTATGTTTTATTTTGTTTAAAAAAAAATTTAAAATAGTAATTTTCAAATAATAATTTACTTTTATGTAACAACAATATAAATGCGCGTGTACATAATGCTGTGTGTGTGTGTGTATCCATCATATTTATTGTTATTAAATTCAAATTGAATAGTGAAAGGTTTTATACACATAAAAATTGTTATAGTTTTTTTTTTTTTTTTTTTGTTTTGTTATTTAAAATTTTCATATAATTTTTAAATTATCAATTCAGTAACGGATATAATGGGTAAATTTCTAAATATCAATTGTGCATGGCAATTGTGTACATAAATCAAACTAAAAATCCTTAGCATTACATTCACAATCATTAAAGTTTAGTCTGTTATCATTTTGGAACGTATTTGGCGCTGCTCAGTTAAATTAACCCCCCGATTCCGGATAAGAGACTCTTAGCCTCTTAGCCTCTTAACTGCAATTAGCAGACAGTTAGCAGAAATTGCTATTCTAGGTAAAAGTTAAGAGATGACAGAAATCAGCTGATCTCTTATTGTGTGTGGTGAATTCAGTTAAGAGAATTCGGTATTCTTGATAAGAGGCTTAGAGACATTTGTAAACTCGAAAGTCTCTTAACTTAGCAGCTCATTGCAAGGAGCTCTTAGCCCTCTTATGTTGTTGTAATTATATAGAAGTGAACATTTTAAAGTAAAAATGATATCAAAAAATAAATGAAAGTAATAATATAAAAATAATAATTTATTATTTAATAATAATTTATTATTTAATTATTATTTTACTATTTTCACATTTCTATTTCATGTTATTCTTTTTTCTTTTTTTTTAGTTTTCATATATTATTTTTTTATCTCTCCTTAATCTCAAAGATGGTGCCAATGATGTCAATCCATCAAATACCTATTTTGCATCATAGGACTTTAATACGAGTTTTATGAGACACAATTCCATTATGTTAACTTATACGACACTTCACATCCTCTACCCTTCTTATCTAAAAAATTGCACAAAATCGTATGATTTTACATGATCTCATGTTGCACTCGCCATATGCATTTGGAATTTTCGTGTCTCTCAAAGCATAGCTTTAAAAATAGTTCACTTCAATGTGCAGTTGGCACCAGCCTATAAATTGACACATTCGAACTCACGCGTAGGTCAATTTATGTGTCAAACGATAATCAGCTGATTTGGTGAATTTATAACCTCTTAATTCTCTTATGTATAATTTTCACCTCAGCCTGCTACGTAGAATAGCAATTTCTGCTAATAAACCTCTTATGAAAAAAAAGTTAAGAGAATTAAGAGACTCTTATCTAGAATCGCCCGGTAAATTAAAAAAATGAAAATCGAAAAAGCACTGACAAACGTCAAGAAAAAAATCGACAGCCAAAATGCATGTGGTATAAAGCGAATGCGTTGTTGCACAAATAAATGTGATTAATTGTGCAATATCATTTTAGTATGCCTGCAAAATTTTTTAAATAAATTATTGACATACATACATATAATCACATTTCATGCAATTGATGTTTTTAGGAACTTGCCCAATATTTTTCCTTTGTTCCATTGTACTAAATGCAACAAAAAAAAAAAATTTTTTGTTATAATTTTCTTTTCAATGAAAAAAATCAAAAAATCTCAAAGAAATGAATAGAAATTGAATAAATATCATAAAAATGTCTCAAAAACGTATAATTATTATTATGTTATGTACATACATACATATGTACATACATATGTATGTACATGTATGATGGTATTAAACAATGAATTAATTCTGCTAAATATAACATGCTATTCATATTTACTTTTTATGAATGAAAAATTAAACAAAGAATATAATATCTGAACTGAAACGAATTGAAAAACTACAATTCAATACATAACATTATAAATTAAATGATAAAAAAAAAAAAATACAAAAATTATGGATTTTCATTTAATTGCAAATATTTAAAAATTTTCATATTTACGTTATTTTTTTTTTATATCATTTTGGCTAAAGTATAAAAAGAATTTATATTATTTAATGTTGATTTTATAAAATGAAAAATAACAATTATGAGATATTGTGATTATGATACAATTGTATATAAGGCATATACTGTACATCCAAGTACAGTAAAGATTTATGTATATGTGTGCCAAGTATACTTGCAAATTATATAAATATACACAATTTCATAAGATTTTAATAATAAAAATAATAATAATAATATCTGGCTACCGTATAATGTTGTTAATAATTGTATATATAATTAGTGCTCGTTTGTTAATTAGCGATAAGTACAAGGGCATATGAATGTGCATAAAATTGCAACTACTGCAGATACATACAAAAAAAAAAATTTTTTTTATATACTGATACATGCATTAAACATAATAAAATGTACATATTTGTACTTTGATAATTATTATTGCAAATAAATATTTTATCGTTTTATATAAAAATGTATATTTACATATAAAATTGTTATTAATTAAGCCTTGAATCATATTTGCAAGTATTATTTTTTATTTTACTGTATAAAATTTATAGCAATACCAATATTATTAATTTATTAATAGATTCATGTATCTATGTTCATTTATCAATTTAAAATGAATTCAAGAAATCAAATGATTTTAAACACGAATACAATTTAATAACAAAAAACAGTCTAACAATAATTATAAATTTTAAGAGATAATAGCATAATTAAAAATTCACATTATTACGTATGTATATAATTACATTTAATCGAACTGTTAGAAAATCTTTCGTATAAAGTGGGGTATTCAGGGTAAGCAGGGTATTTTGCAATAAATCCAAATTATAGCTGTATTAGGATGTTAATTAAAATTGCCTTTTTCTTATCTGGAGGAATTTGGAAAATTTATGACTAAACAATTTGATTTTTTTTTTTTAAGAATTTACATAGTTTCGCTTCATACGAGTGAAAGTGACAGATTCGTGGTATTATAACTCTTTTGTAGAAGATATGTAATATTAAAGGCACACAACAAATTCTTAAATCTAGATTTCACAGCCATATACGGTATTCAAAGCTATCACTAATGTTTTACTACTTTTGATATGATATTCGTGGTTTTGAAAAAATTGAATTATACACACGCCGTTTATTTTTAAAAATAAATTTTAATTTTTTCGAAATTTATTTTGGAATTTGAACATTTATTGTAAAAATTGGACCATTGAAAAATTTGAGTGAAATATAAATTAAAAAAAATGAAAATTAATTTCGAAAATTTGAAAAAGCAAAAGACAAAGTCATGAAGGTCGATGTGTTAGGTCAGTTGCAAACTACAAATTTCGATACTAGCTAATTTTCAACATCGAGAATATTCCTAATTTTAATATTAGTTGTACGTCCTTGGTATTATGTACATTTTTATGTTTGCCGACAAAAAAAAAAAAAAAAACAAATTATAAATTTTATTGCAAGCAATTTTTAAATGGCAATTTTTTAATGAGTTTTAATCCTTTTCCACTTAATTGACTTCTAAATTATTATATTCAGTTTTAATATCGATTATTACAAAACATTTCTCTTGTACTTAAAGTATACAATATATTCGCATGTATTTTATTTTTCATTTATATAATGTACAATATTTTTATATAATTTGTGTCTATTAACATAATCATAATAAAATAATTTTTTTTTCTTTATTTCCTAGAAGACACAAAAAGTTTTTCCTTAATATATTATTTAAAAGTATTGTACTACTTAAATGTCTATGTATGTGTGTAATATTTTAATGACAACATGATATTACACATATACAGACATATAGTATTATTAGGCATTATTCCAAGAAAATTCGATTTGTTTTTTATGCATATAGCAAAAGAATAAAAAAAAACATCCAATAAAGCAGTATCGTAAAAGTATGTTCTAAAAAATTTTCTTTAAAAAAAAAATAAATAATAGAAAAAATAACTTTAACTTTTCTTGCTTTCATACCATAAAGTTTTGTGTATATACATTTTCCAGCTGTTGAATTTTCACGAAAAGTGTAATATAATGTCATTTTTTTTTTCTTTTATTATTATATAAATATTTGAACTGAATATAAATTAAGTAAGTGTAGAATGTTGATATTATAAATTAAAGTCTTATACAAGTTTTATTATTGCTATATACAACATTTTACAACTTTTGTTATATACATATAAAAAGAATATGATATCCTTTTTTATTTTTAAATTATAAGAAAGTATTTACAACATTTTACATATACAGTAAAAACGAAAATTTTATAGGAAAATGAAAATGAAATTTTTGAAGTATTTCAATTTTATTTAATAATTTTTGTGTTGTTTTGTTTTTTTGTTTTTTTTTTTTTTTTTTTTTTTGTATTTTGCAAGGAAATAAAAAAGTTTTTAATAGATGATCAACAATCTTGCAAAAGAAACATTTGTTATTCATCATATTACAATATTCATAAAAATTTAATGTATTAAAAAATTTTCATTTTATACGATTACGTATACAAAACAAATCAACCATGAACCGATTAAATTTTAAATATGAACCCACATTGATTTAGTTAAAACGAAACAAACAGAAACATAAAATTTTTGTTTGGTTAATTTATACTGGTTTAGTCAAACCAAAGCCAGGATTCAATCAGTGCGTGAGCAATCAGTCTAGCTAGGTTGTCATACACATCAGGTTCGTGTTATCCTGTTTTATGTGACTGAAATCGTTTGATTAGGTTTTTTTTTTCGATATGGGTTGCTTTATTATTTCGTGTAACTAATTCATATAGTCATGAAACATTTTGTCTCACGATGCTGTTTGATCTAATGTGATGTAGCCTATCCAATTATTTTAATGTATTTTACGTATTATTTTTTTGTTTCGTTTCGTTTTAACTAACTTTATGTGGATTTAGCCCAATATATGTATGTATATATATGTACATGTATAAACATTTGCTATACATACATATGTAAATACGCATAATTTATACACAATTTTTATGTATAACAGAATGTTATACCTATACGAATATAAAATTCATCTAATGTAATCAAAGCAAATTATAACACTTGTCTCTTTTTGAAATCGAATTAAAATCAATTTAAACAATTTAATTTAATTAAATTAATTAAAAAAGTTCATATATTGAATTAAATTCATTTGCTTTCTATTGAAAGAAATTGTATATTCCTATGTATGATTTTATTAATTCAGCCAATCATAAAATTTTTTAACACATAAAATATTATTGTAATTTTATTTATGTTGGAAAAAAAAAATGTATATTTTTATTAGGTCAAGAGGAATCAATACTAAAGTACATATAGTATATATGTATGTTCATTCATATGTGTAAAATTCAAAAATTAACAACAATCGTTATTCAGTAAAAATAATTTACAAAAAAAAAAAAAAAAAAAAAAAAAAATAGTTCAATAACAATTGCATGATTAATTTTGAAACTAATAAATGCAATAATATGAATTAAATAATTATTATCTGTACTAGGACTTAGGTTTACATACACAGGTTTTGATTAAAATTGATATAAAATAATTGATTAAAACAAATCTAATTGGGGAGAATATCGCCTGTTGAAAAAATTTAGAAAACGTTGCTTGAAATACTGACCATCGATGACAATTAATTTTTCTAGTCATTTTATCGAATTACTATTGAATTACTTAAAATTAGAAAATAAAAAAAAAAAAAATTTTAAATTTAAATTAAAACAAAAGTAAAAAAATAAAATTACGAAAATTAAAAACAAAAAATTATAAATCTGGAAAATTTATTAGGAAAAATTTTCAATTCAGAATTTACTTAATGATTTTAATTGAAAAATTCTGTTAGAAAATAAAATATTAAAAAAATAAAAATAAAAATTTATTTTCAAAAATGAAGATTATGCCATGCGAGTATAAAAATGTACCTTTGAGTTGTAGTTAACTTTATTTATTTAATTATTTTTTTAAATTATGCATACATATGTATATACGTCTACATACATATGTATGTTCGCATGTGATTTATTTCTATTTGTACTTTGTAGACGTTTCTAACAACATAAAATGTCTTAATCAAAATACATTCGAAATTATTCTAAAAGCAAAAAAAAAAAAAAAATTGTTATAAAAATATTTTTCGTGAAGGCGGATATATTTTTTTTCTATACACATATAAACAAATTTTATATATAAAAATATTTACATAAATTCATATTCAAAAAAATTTTCGTTAAAGGATATACAATGTATGTAATGTTTTGAGATTGTAGATACAGTATAATGTGTACTGTATGAGCATGGTTTAGTTTTAATACAAAAATTGAATATTTCTCATGAACATTCACCAAATATAATAATACAGTATATTAAATGAATAGATAACTTTATATTATGATGAGAACATATGCATATTACATCTATTTGTTATAATACTTAGTAATATACTCAAATGTAATTTAATAACAAGAAGATTTATATACATGAGTTTATGTAACAGAAAATTACATATGCGGTTATGTATTAAGTATATTCTTTTTTAGAAATAAAAATTATAATTATACACATTTTTAGAAACATATTTAAAATATTATACACATTACATGCAATAAATATATTTATTACGCATACATATGTTATACTGTGCAATATTTGTAGTCAATCTCATTTGTATATTAAATTATTATTATTCTGTAAGCCATCTGTAATATATGTATGGTTAACTAACAGTAGAACATGCAAAATACTATATTTACACTATACATTTATAGTTTGTCTATTAATGAGTTTCAGTGCCTTATGAAAACATTGTAATGTCTTTTTATAAAAGTGTTTCACGTACGACACGAGCAATGTTTGCAAAATGCTCAAAAATATAGAATAAGCATTTTAAATGCAATGTGAAACAAGATTCTTGTTCTGTTCATTATCATCATAGCCATTTCTTTTTATGTACATCACATCACACTTATCCTACTCAACTCAACCAACCAACTTTTACTTGTATATGGAGCAACCGGTTTTTTCAAGGTTACTCCCATACTCCCATTTACCTTCGCTTGTTTGTTTACTCTCATTTTCTTTCAGTCATGTTCATGTTCATGTAAAACTTGGCACTGGTACGGTACGGCACTGGCACTTGCATAAATAGTGATTATTTTGATAATGATAATTTAGTTGCCTTTTAGACGTAGTGGAAGGCGGGTGTGGGTACAGTGTCTCTTGAATTTTATTTTCGTAGACGGCACATGGGAAAAATCAATAGGAAGGTATTTTTTTATACTCTCTAAATAGTGTAGTATTAATAAATTTTTCAGTAAAATCATTAATGGATAGACTATAATTTTGTATTCTATATGAAAAAATAATATACATTGAATAATACAATTGAATATACATTGAATAATAAGAATAATAAATCAAAATGAATAACAAGTATACGGATCACAATTGTGTATATGCATCACTAATTTTACATTACATACGCATGTATAATAATGTTTGTATAAACAAACACATTAAAGATATGAATATTTTCTTAATATCTTTTCATTAAAAACAAATTCAAATGAAAAATCATTACGTTTTACATATTGTAATTTATATAAAAATTTTACACATATGCACTTGCAATTTTTCTGTATTAATTCATCTTATAACGTGGGTGTATGGCAGTACCAGTAAAGCGATCTGCAAAAATAGCAAAAAAACATTTTTATTATCGTCATTGAATTGATGCAGTGTAAGTGCATATATGTATATGTCTTTATTTGCTTTAATTTTTAAAAGTACAAATTGTAATATCAGATCAAAAAAATAATTTAATTTATTTATTGATCCAATTAAAATGAAATTTTTTTTTATTTTACTGTACAAGTAAATTTTTAACAGAGAAAAAATTGTTAATACACATATTACACGTATACCACATCACATTACATTTTAATTTATTTCTTTTGATTTTGAACATCAAACATGTAAATATGCTCACATCAAAGGAAAACGTATACTTACATATACATACATATATAAAAAAATCTATTTGTGTACGAATTGTTTTTCAATTGTTTTTTTTTTTTTTTTTGTAAATTTTCAAATCCGTTTGTATATTAGATTTCTTTCTATGTATTTTTCTTTTTGTGTACACAATATCTTTTAAATTACATATTTGAATGGCGTTTTTCACGAACACGTGTTTGATGGTGATTGTATTTAATTTATAGCATTAGATTTTTCATCTTATTTTTTTTTTTCTGTTGATAAATAACAAGATATAATGAATGCCTGAATGCCAAATTATACATTAGATCAGAAATTTGCTAGTAGGCGTTATTACAAATTATGCTAGAACCATGATAGAGAAGAAAAGTATACTATATACCTACATACATATGTATGTACACGCCGATGTACAATGAGTTCATCCATAATGTACGTAATTTTTCTTATTTGTTCAGTTTCGTTAACTTTGAGTCAATTCGCTAACTTTTATGGTAAAACTTTGCTTAAAAAAATTAAATGAATTTTCGTGAAATTTAACGAACGGATTTTATCATTTTCTTGCAAAAAAAAGAAATGTCCTTTTTGTTTACGTTACATTAAAAATTTCAAAAATAATCAAATCTTCTAGTTTTCATCAGATCAAAAAGCACTGATGGGAACTTTAAGATGAAAAATTGCTCATGTGATAATGTGTAAAATATAAGTTAGCGAACACCTTTAGTGAAATACCAATAAATACAGTGAATTGGCGAACGAACAAAGTATTTATCCTTTATACTCATAAAAAAAAAATCATAGTTTCAAAATTTTTCTAAATGGATTTATCATGTATGACCATTCAGTACAGAAAAAGAATTTTTCTATTTTTTACATACTTTTTTTTTTAGTTTGAGAAAATTGAAAATCATAATAATAAAATGCAATCCTTTTTCTTTACCCACATTTAATGTTATTGATTGTATAAAGTACATAATACTGGTACTGTATTGAACAGATAACATTGAATGATTTTTATTTTTTTTTATTTTTCGTATTTTATAAATCATTTTATTTGAAAATTTCTAAATTGAAGTAATTCTTAAATAATTGAAGAAAAATACAAAAAAAAAAAAAATAAAAATAATAAAATAAAAATAAATCTAAACTTCTATTGTATTTCACTTAAGCGGAAAAGTAAAAAAAACACATTTAATAAGACATATAAAAATTTTCTTTTTAGATTTATGTTTTATAATATGTAATAATAAATGACAAATTGATTATGTATGATCGTTGACATAGATGTACATAAAATACAATTACTTGCTGTTATATGTATTCATTTTATTCTTTGTATATAATTTGTAAAGATACGCATATGTGAGCATATATGTATCTTATGATTATTATAAAAGCTTGCATTTGTACTTATACAATATTGAACATCAAAAATATATTAAATTTAATGTCGTTATCATGTCATATGTATTATATTATAAATTGTTACTAAGATAACATAAAAGTTTACGTAACATTCATCATACAATTATAACGAATTATTATGAAACTTTTGAATTTCCTTTTAAAATGATTTTACGTTTGTTGTTTTTTTTAAGTACAATACATTCATCATACATTTATTGTGTACAGAACACAAAAATACTTGAAAGTAATAATTTTATTTCAATTTTTCTAATATACTGAAATTCATTATTATTATTTTTTTTTCAGTTTATTTTTTATTAGAAGATGTGAATTTGAAAATGTAATCATTGCTGCTAGATCACTTGTTTAATCTTTTGTATTTTCTTGAAAAAATAAATTGTTAAAAATGTTTCTTTATTAAATTAATTTATTTTTACATTTAATTTTTTGTTATGAAAATTTAAAAAAAAAAAAAAAATTGATGTATAATCACTGTAACTCGGATTACAAAAAAAAAAATTTTTTTTCTTGTTTCATTGATGTCTTACAGTCACATCTTGAAGATAAATTTTAATGAATTCAAATTAGTCAAGGTCGTATGATCAAAGGAAAGGATTTTTATTTTTTAATTTAATTTTTTATACGTTAAATTATAAAAAAGTAATGATAATAAATATTGTACAAATGATAAAAGCGCAAATAATCATTTTATATGATATTTTTTTCATGATCTTTTTTGTTAGACTCTAATTAAGATAAAGTACACATGCGTATGAAATATTAAAGAAAAAAATTTAACTTAAAATTGCATGTAATTTAAACATTGATACTTATAATATAATTGACTTCTGTTTAATGTAAAGGTTACATTATGTAATACTTACCAACATAACTTCTTTGTAAAATTTTACATGCATATGTACAAATATGTATGTATACATTTGTGCATCTAATAATGGTACTTAAAAAAATTATATATAAATATTCTGGAAATTATTTATCGTATGTAATTTTTGGTTTTTATCGTAGCTAACATTTATGAACATTATTTCATGTTGGTCGTTTTTTATTTTTTTTTTGCTTTAATTTTTTTTTTTTAAATTAAATATAAAAACATTACGTAAGACATAAAACAGATTTTCATACATTATATTTTCTCTTTTCTTTTCTTTTTTTTCGTTGTTAAATTTTTAGTTTTTTTATTTTTTATTTTTATAAATCAATTCGTTAAAATGAATTGACCTAATTACCTGGTTTTCACTTTTATTACTATTTATTTTATTTTATTAATGTTAAAATGCCAGCAATTCATCTTTATTTTATATTGTTTGTATACATATGTATGTATGCTTTTAAAACACAGAAGTGTTTGCTAAGATGTTGCAGTGATGAGTTATAATCGATTATTTTTATGTTCATACAACGTATTTTTAAGAAAAGAGCAATATATTATCCATTAAAGAAATAATCAAAGTAAAATAATTATTGTACATATGTATGATGCAATTTAATTTTTCTCATGTGCTCTATTCACACTACTTGTGCACGCTTTTAATAATGAATACATATATTTGCTATATCTGAACTGAACATGTTTGAATGTTTTTGCCACTGCCGGCTTCAAAATGTTTTTCTTTTTAATGGCTTTCATTTTTGCTAAATACAATGCATACACGTTGCACAAACACAGTAATACATAAATTTGTTAGTATAATTTAAATTCATTTTTGAAGTTATTGTTTTTTATATGTATGTATTTTTCGTGTTTATTCAATTTGTAGTACCCTCCTGTACAGATTATTTAAATGTACTAAAATGTAAACAGCTCCTTAGGTGTTGAAAGCAAGATAAAGTATCATGATTTTCATGAGATACTTATAAAAAAAATAAATAAATAGAAAATAAAACAAAAATTTAATCAAAAACCAAATATTACTTATTAATAATTTTGACCATAACATAAATCTTCGTGATTATCTTCATGCCAGTCTTTAATTTATTTAATTGAATGAACCTAACAAAATCTATTTAGTTCGAACATTGATCCTTTGAAGTCAACCATGCCTCGTCTATAAAGATTTTTCGATGCAGGTCCTTTGGAAGCAGTATGTAAAGTTGCATCATATCTTACACCACTGCACGTTGCCATCAATAAAAAAATGATAGTATTAATATGGTTAATTTGAAGAGGCCAAGGCTCGATTTGGGCTGTAGCGCCATTCGAAGAAGAAGAAGAATATGGCTAATTTCGGGTTGTTGATATCAGATATAGTCATAACTTCAATTTTGTCATTATTTCGCGATTAATTTTATCATATTTGTAACTAAGACTTGTAATAATTCATTTTTATAATGAAATCTACTTATTTGCATTTGTTTATTACATAATGAAAAGTGGTACGAAGGTCCTTCTGTCAGATTAACATAGAAAAAATCTTGCACAGTTGACAAAGTTATAATAAAATATGTAGGTACCTAGTAATAACCTTGTAGTAAATTCTAATTTTTATTGTATAATAATCATACGATCATATTTCTTCAAGAACTCACACACGAATGAGAATTACATACAAATGTACATGCATAATATCCTTAAAAATGAAAGTTTAATTAAAAAATATTCTAAAAAGGAAATTATGTTTATGTTTACTTGAATATATTACGTTCATAGAAGGATGTATCATTGGAATTGAATTATGTAAAAGTAATGAGTTAACACTAATTTTAGAGTGAAAACTTTATTAAGTACGCATATGTACCTATACATAAAAATGTATGAATTTATATGCACGTTATATGCTATAGTGTGCGTTCATACACATAAATATTACTAGAAATTGCAAATATAATATATTGTACACCCTTGACATAAATTCATAAAAAACGCCTAACCAACCACTCACAATATGCGTGTATGTTCACATATATCGAAGACAGATGTGTGTATAAGAAAAAGAAAATGTCAAAATATGGAACATTAATAAATTTGTATTTACTAAAAAAAAAAAAAAAAAAAAAAATGAAAATATCAAATGTACATACATAGGCACATAATGTATGATATTATTCATGTTATAAAATTTTGTATACTGCGTATGTATGTATGTATGTGTTATGATTAAATTTGTGTGACATGAATCCGAATTTATTCGTTATATGTTTGTACATTTATTGAAACAGAGTGAAAAAGGATGGTGATGAAAACATTCTTTTGATGAAAAAAAAAAACAAAAAAAATTGAGTAATGATAAATAGATTATACACTGATGTATGTACTCGTATCATATGATACACTTAGAATTCTTTTCGCTACTTTATTTCGATGCGCGCATAAAATAAAACAATAAAAGAAAAATAAATAAAATTCACTACAAACATGTTTAATAGAAATTTGTTATTATCGTGTGTAACAATAGATTTAAAAAAAAAAATAAATTTTTATGCAATACATAACAATAGCAAGAATAGTACAATATAAATAATAAAACTTGAAAACAAAACTATTATAATTTAAAAATGAAATATCTAAATGGAGTATAAATAGAGAAATGAAATAGGCTATAACTACAAAATATATATATATAAAACAAAAATCATGAAAATGTTTATGTCCTTTTTATTTTGTATTTTAATGATTTTCCTAATGATACGATGAATACTTATATACAGTAAAATGAATAGCGTATAACAATTGCGTTACGTATGTACTTGTTTTCATTTTATTTTAAAATCAATTTTCAATACTACGAGGCCTGAATTTAAAACAAAATTAAAGCATGAATAAATAAATAATTCCCTTTAAGTTTTAGTTTCACTTACATTGCTGCATTCAAAATTACCCGTGATTTTCAAAAAGTCTAAATATCATCTCGTTACAAGGTTTTAAGTACTAAAACGCAAACTACTCAAAACGGTATCGTCGTCTAAAACTTCAAAACGGTTTGCGAATGGATCTAAAACGCATGATTCAAGCGAATGATGTATCATGATTTTTTCTAATACAATGCGTTTAGTGATTTTGTACAATTTTTGTATCAAAACCGTGGTACTGGTTCATCATCACAACAAAATTTTTAAATTATTTTTCATACAATTGGCATAACCATAAATATCTAAATATTACAGAAAATTAAATAAAGGCATTACATTAAACTCAATGTAATTAATTTCTCATGAATTTTAATGACAAGGTCACATACAATACATTGCAATTAATTTAATCATATTATTTTCATTTCCTTCTATTTAAAGCAAAGAAAACAAAAAAAAAAAAAAAACAAAAGATATTTTCAAATAATATCTATTTCTGACTCATCCAATTTCAACGTATTTAGTATCTTTTATTAAAATTTTCCAAATAAAAAACTAATTATCTATCAACAATAAAATAAAAAATTAAGAAAAAAAAATTAAACATGAATTCCGGTTCATTTGTCAAAATAAAAAAGATTATAACCTTTTCAGAAATATTATGACAGTGAGAGAAAAACAAAAAAACGTAAAGAACCGGCAATGTTTTAATTTTTTATTTTACATTAAATTTAATTCAATAATATAATTATTAAAATCTAATTTTATTTAAATAAAATTATTAAATAAAAAAATAACCTTGAGAAGGCATTTAACTCATTTGTTTAACAAAAAAATAAATTAGTTAAAGAATATTACATCTATACTTTGTCCATTAATTGTAAAAAGTTGGGTCTTATGGAAAGTAATTCGTAAAGTACTGCCATTTTATATTGTCGTAAAATTTTGATATTTTAAATTGATGTGATTTTTTATGAAAACATGCACAATTATGGTAACATTGCCCGTGAAACACTGTGATTAGAAATCGTAAGAAAAAAAAAAAAAGACACACATACTCCTATAAGACATGGATTGAAAAATATTTGTAGACAAAGTATGAATAAAGTACGTTTTTATTTAATGCTAAAAATCAATTTAGACATTGATGGCTAGAGCGAACAAAATTTTATGTATGTCTAATTTCTTAAAGCTTTATAGCAACAGCAAAAATTGATTTGTTTTTGTTATCTGTTAAGAATTTGATAACATAAAAAAAAATAAATAAATAAATAAAAAATTTTTTTTTCCAGCCTTGTAAATTGTAGGCTTTTTTTTATTTCTTTTTCTAATTATATTTTGAAATATGAAACATTAATCTTTTGATGATCTTCTCATCAAATTTACAGGTAATTATGTCTGACAATGTTGTTATTGTTGTTATTATGGTTTATAATAAATATATACAAGTGATTAAATACTTACATAGATTGCATATGTGTACACCTGCTGTTAATTTAATCATCACCTTCTAATACTTAACGTATCATATACAAAGGTATCATGGAGAGGCAACCAATAATCTCACATACAGAATTGAAATTCTTATACAAACCTATGTAGGTATATAACTTATTTATTTTTAACGAATTTTGTACAAAAATAACGTAAATGTTTGGTATTAACATCTTTTTTTTTTTTTTTTTTTTTTTTTTTTTAAATTATAATCATTAAATGAATATTATAAAATTACCAAACTTATTTTCATAAAATTACTTTCATTTTTCATAACACGAAATGTAAATATAATACGGGTCTACATAGTAATCATCACCTAATACATAATTCAAAAAAATTGTTTGTCTTGAACGATTATCTCTATAGTAATTATAGAAATAACCATTTTTCTTATACAGCATGGATATGTTCGTTTTTTGCATAATAAATTAGCTTTGAATTAGCTTTTTAAATTATTCATTCATTTTTAAAACTGATTTCTTCACCACTCATTTCTTTTAAAATCTAACGGCATATTGCGTGTATTAGTAAACCCACATGAAAATTTTTTATTTGAACAGTCTACTAATCTAAGATAATCATGATTATATGATGTGATGTTTAGTTTCCTCAACATTAATGCATATCTTACCAATTTTACGATCTTAGGTCTTCATAATGTTATATGGCTACTGTTACTATACCATCATCTACAATAGAAATACTTTTATAATGCATAGATAATAATGAAAAAGAAGAAATAAAATTTTTGAAAGCGTCATCGGTTATAACTTCACGGTCAATGGTGATCACTATGCATGATCATATAATTATTATTAAATATTAGCTTAAAAAGTAAGGTAAAATAATAAAATTTTCTTCAAGGTCATGATTTTAAAGTTGCAATAATTTTTTGTTTTATTTTCTGTCTTAATTTTATTTATAAGTGTGTTCGCTTCTTTTTACGTTAATTTATTTAACATACATGTGCGTACAGTTCACACATATATGTTTAGAAATGTTGCTGACGTTTTTAATTTTGTTTTTATTTTTTTATTTTTTTTCGTGGCTATTCAATACCTGTCTATTAACAAAAATGTGTACGAATTGTATGTTGTAGATTTTATCATCATTTAAAAAACATTTTAATCTTTTTTTTTTTCGATAAAATGCAAGATAATTATGCGAAAACATTTTTATGTATGAGAAAAAAAACAAAATAAATTTTCTTAGCAAACAAACTTTTTGGTTTCACGGTTATTTTTTCAAATTTGAATGTCTTAAATTTTGTAATAATAAAAATTGTATTTTATTTGACCTTAAAGATTTTGATGATTATTACTTCTGAACACACACACACACACACACATATGTACACTGTACTGACCAAAGAAATACGTATGGGCTTTATAAAAAAAAACTGGACATATTATGAGTGTAATGAATGGTCATTTTAAAAATCAAATGCTTCTGCAAAATTAACAACTTAAATCGAAAATTTTATCTTTTTCTTTACATTTATGGAATTTATTTGATTTTTAAAAAACATGTAAAAGTGCAAGTAAATAAAACAAATGAAAATAATTTTATGCTTTGATAAAGAAATTTTTTTTTTTATTTTTGAATTCGAAATTGTTGGTATATAAAATTTTCGACATGTTTTAAATTTTACCTTTATTTTAAAAATTACTTTAAAGACACATTTCATTTCAAAAATAACGACTTTTAGGCCACAAATATACAGTAAGCGAAACTGAGCTGTGTAAGCTTTTTAGTCAGTTTCAGTGCGTAAAATTTATGCACGCAAATAGAATCGAAACAAAATACACTGAATTATTGAATAAAATAGACAATTGTTTCTTAGTGACATAAATTAGCAACTATGTATATATTAGCTCAGTTCAGTTCCGCTCATCGTACACCTATTCATATTAAAAATATTGTTTTTATTTAATCAACGGCTTATAAGTCCGACTAATGCCCGTTTTCTGTCTGCATGTGGCCATAACATAAACAAGAATTAAAAATTCAAATTTTTCTCATGTATGTACAATAATAATTAAGTATTTGATTATAATATTGTATATACTTACCTTTGACAATAAATTTATTGCATTTTTAAATTGATTAAAAATTCATGTCATTGTCATTATTGTTTATTTACTTTGTATATGTACAATAATAAAATATTTTGTATTTAAATTAAAGACGTATATTTAATTATTTAAATTAAAGTAAATAGACATATATTTGCATTTTCAATTACATTTTGAAGGGATTTTATATGATTAATAATTAAATATAATTTGATGACATAACGTATATTCCAATCATTTATAAAATGACCATTTAATTATTACCATATTATATAAAAATAAAAGAAAATGTACATATGTATGTATATAAAAATTTAAACAAGTCATTGTGCATAACAATCTATTAATAAATTAAACGGATGCTGTTTTGATTTTAAATAAAGATAGTAAAGAAGATGTAAATCAGCATATTTTCAAAAATATGTTCAAATACTATATTTACATGCACATAAAATATATTTTATTAATTTAAAAAAAAAAAAATTGCATTTATCAATTTTTGCATTTAATCACGCTATAAAGAATCCATAGAAGCATAAATCAATTAAAAGTTTTATAATGTTTTCATTATATTACTATTATTATTAAAATAAAATAAAGATACTTTATATATACTTAGGTATAATGAAAGCATTAGCTTGTGCTATTCCTTTGTGATGATGACATAATGTTTATATTAATATTTACTGACTAATTGGATGTAAATATAATGAGCAACTATACAAAGTGTGCATACATTGTACAGTGTTATTAAAAATTCAAAATCAAAAAAAAAATAAAAAATAAAAAAATAAAAAGAAAAGAAAATTAAGAAAAATAACGACCTTTTGATTTCTCGTCATTTTTACAAAAATTAATAAATTTTTATTGATCATTACGAAAATTTTAATTAAACATTGAATAGTCGAATTTTTATTGAAAAACGATTAATATTGAATGCTTCTGATAAGTTATAAAGTTTTATTGTGGTTTAGCACTTTTTTGTTTATCTGTAGCTTTTTCAACAAAATTCATGTATTGTGTATAAAATATCGGATTTATTTTAATTACAAATTTATTAATAAGATTTCAATCAATTACGATATTTTCGCACCTGTGTGTACTATAATGTACTTTATTTTTGTGTTTTTGGGTTTTACGAATTAAGTTCGTACACAAATGCATGTCTATAAGTTTGAAAAATTTTAAACATTTTAAATTTTTATAATTTTTTTTACAAATTTTAAAATTTTTTTTCAAAACATAGGCATGTATATTTTTAAATGGATGTTTTGTCTTATTATTTTTTTCGTTCAATTTGATTAAATTCATTTTTTTATCTCTTTCTTTAATTGCTAGTTTTCTGAATTTTCGAAAAACAAAAAGCAATCAAATAAAAACAACATAATTAATAATATGGCAACAATGCAAAATTTTTTATAAGCTCCGAAAGAATACACATGACTGTACTGAAAAAAACAATAATGAGGTTTTCTTTTTTAGTTCATACTGTTGATTAAAATCTCATAAATTAAATGAAAATGAAAATTAAATAATTAAAAATTAAATAAAATATTCAAACATATAAGCTACTAGTACTTAATAGTAGAATTCAGTATTATAGTTATCTGAAGATATAATCAATACGCATTAAAATAATGTTTTTTTTCTTTTTTTGTTTAAAAAAAAAATGAAAAATGAAAAATATAAATTGACAAGGTCTAAGCAGGTAATAAACTAACGAGGAAAAATATAAATAGTCAGGGCTTTTTTTGTTTTTGTTTAATTATGAATTTGAGTAATTACAGGTGCAAAAGTGAGTAACTGATTGGATAACCTGTACTTACAATCATCTTTGTGTGGATCGTATTGAACACATAGCAAAAAAAAATTGAATTATGAAAAATTTATTCAAAATGAAAATATTAATAGGAAAAACATTTATAATTAAACGAAAAATATTTTTTTTTTTTTTTTTTCAAAAGAAACTCATGTCAGTCTATCATTGAACTATTGATAAAAATTACCTTCATATAAAATTCATTGTTTTTATACGATGTAATAAATATCGTGACTTATGTTGCATGAGGGACGTCAATCAGTCTATATACTCGTATACAAAAGAAAATTACTATATATGTATGTACATTTATATTGAATATGTCGATATAAAGATGCGATAAATGTTTTCTTTTTACATTGAAGGTTTTTTTGGTTTTTAATATACTATATACGTATATGTACATGTATGTATGATGTTGATGATGATATATTTTATAAACTGTTTATAATTTGTAAATTTATATAAAATTACATTTTTTTAAAAATATTTTCATCAATATAAAAAAGACAATGAATTTTGAAGTATATGTATACTATATTAAGATAAGCAATTTCTAATTTAAATACATCCTTGACCAGAATAAATTTAATAAATTTTTAAAATGTTTGATGTCTTATACTTAATAAATGACTTATGACCCTTTAATAAAACATTATAATAAATTTTTACATAAAATAAAAATAAATATGGCAACTATGTATGCTTTTTTGTCTAATATATGTGTTATATGTACGATTATAAACATATAACTGAGAAATATACATTTTAAATTTTAAAACTTGGACTATCGCATATCTAAAATTTACCAATTTTATTATCATTTATCTCTTTACCGGTTTTAACTTCAAATTACATTTTTAAATTTTTAAATCATTTCACATGAATAAAATTTGGGGGGTATCGGAAGGTTCCATAATGCGAAAAAATTTAATATTGTGATACTACGGCTTTGGTACAAAAATTAAACAATAATTTCATTTATTTGTTCATTTTTGTTTCAATGCAATTCAAAAATTGCACAAATACGATACTGATCATAAAACATAATTTCATTCGTAACGATGCATTATTATAATCTGTTAAAATTGAATTATATTTTAGGGATTTCAGATTTAATTTACCATTTGTTACGCATATTAAAAAAAAATTACGAAATATACAATGAACTTTAAATTTTCACTGATCAGGAGTTGTAAAACATCACTGTTAGGTGACATATGTGTAGCCATAACCATAAAAGACATTATTTAATGATATTTAAAAAGATGTTTGCGATATTCACAAAAAAAAAAAAACAAAACAAAAAATAGCATTTAATTTAAATTTTGCCCATTATCGTAATTTTTGCATTTCATATATTATGCATTTAATTTTGTTCAATTTCGTATACAATATGGTATATAATGATTATATAATTTGTGACGGTTCATATAATGATCATATATACATCTGTATCCAAGACATATAAAATGAATGTGTTAATAATAACTTACAAATATGTTAATGACAATTTTTATAATGTAACTCACTGAGTTGAAAAATGAAAAAAAAATATATATACGAGTACATATATTTTCATAAATTTTTTAATAATTTCGCATGGTATAAAAATTTTATTAAATGACATGAGAATCTTTTTTTCATGAAACCCACAAAGTGATTTCTTTTTTTAACAAAAAAAAAATTTTTTTTCATGTCAGATACAAATTCATATTTTTGTGAAAACCATAAAAAATGGTAAATGAAAACGAGAAAAATAAAAATTTTGCTCTTTAAAAATATCAAATAATTCAATAAAATGAAAATATAATTAATGAAAATTACATTTCTGGTTTTAATAAATATTACAAAAAAAAAAAAAAAAAATTAAATAAAAATATTAAAATGAAAAGTTAAAAAAAAAAATAAATAGAAGTAAAATTGAAATTCTAGAAATTAAGTTGATGACCTGTGTCCTGTATCTGGGTACCTAAATTATTTTCCATGAATATCTAGGCATCTAGTCCTTTTATTCAATTTCATGTCAGCCTCGTTCTATTTTTGCAAATGGTAAAAAATAAAAATATCTTGCATCGCTATCAAATAAATGTAATATATATGAAATTTTATTACATTATCCCTAAAAGAGTTTTTCTATTATTAGATATTTTGGTATACATGTAGGACATGTGTACATGTAAACATGTGAAAAATTGAATACAGTATGTGTTTTATCAAAGCAAAAAAAAAAAATAAAAAATAAATAAAACATTGAAAAAACTCAATTTTCATTTTCATAATTAATTTTGATTCAATAATTTTCTTAGAAAACAAATGAAATATTTATTTACTCTATTTTTATTTTATATTCATGTGTGCGTGTGTATTTTACACCAATATTAATTTGTTACATAGAAAATGCCTACTGGTGATATCCTGGATTTGATTATTTTCATTATTTTTTTTTTTTAAACGTAATTTACTTGCATTCACTATAATTGGTTAAAAAGGATTTTTGCCAAAACAAAGTTCAGATATTTGTTAAATTGTTTTGATCTAATGATGAAAATTTACAATAAAGCAAACAAAAGTGAAATGATAAAAAATAGAATATAAAAAATGATCACTACAATAAACGAGATAGGTAACCCTTTGTTATATCTCATGCACAGGCCACCATGCTCTTAATAATACAAAGGAATAATTTATATATATGTGATCTCATGTGAGAAATTTTTTTTTTATTATTATGACTTTTTAACGCTACATTTCCTTTATTTTTTCTTTTTAAATTTTTTTTTTTTTTTTGTATCTGATTCGGTTTTGTTGTCAGGTTGAGATTCATCTTAGAATTTATTGTTTCTTATCCTATTATCTTATTAAATGCCCGAAAATGATCATCATATTCCATAAAAATAAAAATAAATTTTTTTTCAGTTTATCTCGAATTCATTATTTTTTTATTATTCATTTCTGTTTTTTCATTAAATTTATTCGCATGTGTGAATTTGTCCCTTCCCTCAATAATTTTATATTCAATTTTCATACACACGTTTTAATGATCATTTTTAAATCTGAAATCATCGTTAATTGACCCGTATTAAAAATAAAGGTATTAAAAGTGCATAATAATAAAAAAAAAATAAAAACTAAAAAATAAAAAAAAAAATCATTTTTAGTGACCACCAAAATGTTTGTATTCTAATTCAAAGAAATAAAAACTGATGTATCGGTTTATGTTTATATGTATCGATCTTGTGTTTTTTTTTTTTTAGAGACAAGAAACCTTTTTGGTTAATTTAAAAACCAAAGAATTTTAGGGATATGAAAGGATTCATATAATGATCTTTTGTCTGTATCAGATTATAATGAATAATATAATTAAAAAAAAATTGATGACCACAAAATTAAAATACAAATAAAAATTAAAGATAAAAGAGAAAATAAAAATTACATCAATAACAGATTCAAAGTATATGAGAAAGACAAGAAAAAAAATTTTTTTTTTCACCTTTTTAACCACGAAATATGAAAATAAAAATCAAAAACAAAATAAAAAAAAGAAAATTATAAATTTTAAGTATATATTTCGTATATAGAGGACAAGAACCAGAATGTCATTGTTTAATCTCATTTAAATTCATTTCTTCGTGTTTCATTTTTTTTTTTTTTTTTTGATTTTTATTCGTTTATTTTATTTTTTTACTTTTTTTTTTTAGTTCGAAAACAAAGTAGCAAAAATGAAATGTGCGAATATAATAAAAGAATAAAAATATAAAAAGAATATATTTATATATCCTGTCTAATGTGTTATCGATTTGTGAATATTGTATAAATTTTTATTTTCTTTTATTTTCAATTTCATCTTGAAATGGTAAAATATTGTAACTGAAAAATTTTGAAAAAAAGTTTTTCCCTTTTTGGTTTTTATTTTTCTCGTATGAAAAGACCACAGGGATTTGAATAGACCAAATATTATTGTCTTATTTTATTTATTTATTGTCTCTTTTTTTTTGTAAAAAACTAATTAATTTCAATTTTAAGATTTATTACGTTCTGGTCATATAACCTAAAAAAGAAAAAATGAAAATTTTGTTTTAACGTTATTTATTTTGACATTTATTGCGTGCATGAAAAGAAAACCTAAAATAATCTTATGACTTTAGTCTGGATTTTTTTACAAAATATAATCTCACAGACTATTTTTATTCCTTTTTAACTGTATTAACAGCAGTACAGCGACTAATTGATTTCGTAATGTATTGAAAATCCATTTAAATATGTCTGCATAATTTATCTCATAACAACAGTACAATAAAAAGACCAACCAGATATAATGTTAAATATTGATTGTTTTCATCATTTGTATAATCTTAAGCAACTTTGTTGGATATGTAGTTCCTTTTTCTATGTTTTGGGTATCTAAAGTTCATTTTTAAAACATATAGTCATACACATTTTATATAGATAATTTATTTCAATTTTTTTGCTCATATTCAATTTGAATAAATTCGACATTTATTCTCAATCTTCGATTGCCAATTTTCTATATTTTGGAAACAAAAACAATCGAAAAAAAACAACATAAATGATATGGCAACAATGGAAAATTTTCATGCACTCCATAAGAATACACATGACTGTGATAGAAAAATGAATTATAGATGTTATTACAGTAGTCAAAGTTCAATTAATAATCAGTGAAAAATTAATCTAAAATATCTAAAAATTATTTAAAATAATCCTAAAAATTCATTTTAATTGAAAAAAAAAATTTTTTAACTACAATAAATCATTAAAGCTACTAAATTTCGAATACAATTAAATTCAATATTTAAATTTTATGAAACCAAAATATTTCATTTATTTTTTTTTCCTTTATTAATAATAATTTTCTTTATTTTGGTCAAAATTAAATTATACTACTACCACGTATTTTCGCACATAATGGCAACATGTACTATTTCAGTATATTACAGTCTTGTATGTAAAGATTTTAGATACATATACATATGTATGTATGTACATTTGAAAAATTTAATTGCATTTTTAGTAAAACATTGAAAGAGGAAATGTTTTATGTTGTTAACATTTTTGTAAAGAGCATACATACACACATATTTAATGCTTTGAGTTTGAATTTTAAACGTTCGATATTCTCTTTGAGCATCTCAAATGCTGTACAACATACGTAAACCATAAATATTCATCTACGGATACTAAAATACGTACACATTCATGTACATATTTTTTTTTTTTTTTTCAGTTTATTGTGTTCAACACTTGCATCCTTAGCAACATACGTTTTTTTTTTCGTTTTTAAATTCTAGAATTTAAAGCTTATAAGCATACAAGAACTTATTTGAATTTAATATGTAATCATAAACAATAATATAAATGCATGAATATTTTAAATTTTAAAAACTTCAGGTATAATATTAAATGATTTTTAAGAATCTTGATATTAAATTTTTGAAATAAAATGAAAATTTCAAATATGGACATAGTATACGTACAAAATCATCTCAATAGAAGAACACATACGATGAGTTTCGAAAGATTAAAAAAATGTGTAGTGAACACGGTATTACTACATTTCTAATATAAATTATACTCTGTTCACTAATACGGTGCAATTAAAGTCTTATAGAAATATATGTACATGTTTTTCTTCTTCTCTCGTATAATTTCTAATAAGATCATCTCACGAGCAGTGTTACCACAATCTTTAAAATTATCATATAACATTAAATGAATTTTTTAATATCAATACAGAGCGGTTTAAAGTGGTTCTACCTAATGTCATTTTCATAAGACCTTAACTGCATCGATTTAGTGTATGGAGTATATATAAAATCTATTGATACATACATTTCAATCAAGAGATACATTTTACATTTTGACGTTTTAACATTTTTTTGTCATTTATTTGACTGATAATTTTTAATTTTTTAATGCATTTAAAAAAAATATTTTTACATTTACTTAATTTACATTAAAATTAATTATGGTTCCGTGTTGAACTTGAGGTATAATGTAGGGTAAAATATTTTTGACAATTACACGTTAATAAAATTTTTGATAGGTTGTTTGATTCATCAATGCGTAAAATGTACATCCCCGATACATTACGAAATTTTTGGCAGTTTGTATCTGTTCAAATCCTAAATATTCAGAACTGTCTGCGTTGTCCTAATACAGTATTAACACATTTTAAAACTCATCGATACATAACAAAGTACTCTGCACGATACTAATACACGTGTATTTGAGTTTAGATTACCTTTCATACAGATTATGAGACTATAAGGCAAATCAATCATGCAAAATTTTTTAATTTTATTTGCATTCAATTTGAATACTTGAAATTCAAATTGAAAACATTATTCAAAAGTTTTCATGTTATATTGATTGATTTGAATATAATTTAATTCTTTGTGTTTGATCCAGACAACAACAAAAAAAAATCGAAAAATGGAAAATGATGAATTGTATATTTAACCAAATTTGATAAACAAACGAATATGTCAATACATAAAAAATGACTTTTTGCACTAACAACGAGTAACACATATAAAAATATTTGAAAAATTTCCCAAAATGGTCATTTCTATTTGCTTTAATATTATTTTCTGTTGAAACAACCAAAAAACCGTTTATTTAAATTTTTTGTGTTTGTTTCAATTAATAAATACATATGTATATTCCAATGTACATGCGCTTAATCTATACACATAATGTATGTACATATGTAAAAATCATAAATTTCAATATATCTATTGATTTAAATTAGTATTATTAAAAATTCATATTTTATGTTCAATAAACTGATAAATTCATTTTAATTAAATTGAGTTGTTATTTTCGCATTAAAATAAATATATGTATTGTATCATAAATAATATTGTAATTATTGTTTCATTAATTTCCAATTGAATATTTTGATTCTCATATTTATAATAATGCATGTAAAATGAACATAAATTATATTACTTTTGTTAGAACGCAACATGTACATATATACATGTGAACGCAACATATGTATTATAATTTATATATAGGGTGTCCCATAGATTATGTCACATTGAATATCTCAAGATGATATTCTTTGATTTTCGTGAAATCTTCAAGGTTCGTAGATCACAATGAAAGATATTTATTTTCGTAAGTGGCACAAAATATTTCATACGAAAATTTTCCATACGAAAATTTTGTCGGATGTTCGGAAAATCTCTGATTTTTTTGCATGAAAAACATAATTTTCAAACTCTAAACGTTCATAACTTTGAATTTTTCCATATGACTCCAACGGGTCGTACTTTCTTAGAAAGAGCTGAGCTTTAGTTTTAATTAAATTAGTTCGAAAGATATCACTATCAATTATTAATTTCATACATTTCACTAGCTTGAAAATGTTCAGTTTCTAGGTCCTAGAAGGAGAAAATTTAAGAAAGGTGATTTAGAACGATGTTTTTCTAGAAACTATATGAAAAACAAATTTTGCAAGCTATGAGACATCACGTATATTGCAGTAATTTTGAAATTTTATTTTCAAAAAAAACAAAAAAAATTTCCCATTGATTTTAAAATAATTTTTTGTTTTTAATTTATTGTGAAAATGTTTGAATTTTGTTTATTTTGTTAAACAAAAATGAACAGCTAAAATCAAAATAATTTGAGAATTATAATTTTATTGTACATACATATATAGAACATTTAAACAATTGAAAAGTTTTGTGAAAAATGTTTCAGGGAAAAGCTACATTTATAAAAAAAAAAAAGCAATTATAATTATCTGGTTTATTTGTAAATTTCTGTTATACACCATTTCCATGTGTATCAGTGAACATGAATTAAATGAAACCACTAAAAAGTTCAATGTATGTATAAAAGAAAAATAAAGAGGAAGAGAATTTTCATTGTTTACAATAGAACAGTAACAAAATGTAAATATGTACACGATTATAAAGAGATATGTGTACATACATATTATGTACTCTTGTATGCAAAAATTTTAAAATCAAATATTTGTAGTTTGAATTAAATTGTATAGTGAATATTTTATTTTATTATGGTTTTTATATGTACTCTGATTGTATTCAAAGAGAAGTTTTTCATGGATTTTATTAAATAAATTTATGTTGAATGTTTAAATATACTGGAAAAAAAAGTCAGTAAAAGAATAGAAAATACAAGAGAATTAAAAAGGATAAAAGAAATTATCTATAATGATATTATTCTTGCAGATAAGTGTGTATAGGAATTGTGATATAACACAGCATTAGGATGATAATAAATTATCTATCTAAGCTTTTTGATTAAAGGACAATAAGAGCTGTTTTATTTGATAAGTGGAATAGGTCGACTTTTTGAGTTCTGAGACATTTCGAATTTTTCATTTTCTAATAAACTCAGTAGAAAAGCAAAATTTTGTCTTCTATAAAAACCGAATTTTTTTTTTGTTTCAATTTTTTTTTTTTTTTTTTTTTTTTTTTGATTTTTAAACTCTTTACAAAGATATAACAAGGATATATAGAAAACAGGACTTTGAACATTTTTTTGACCTAATCCGACCTAGAAATTTTTAACAAATTATTATGGTTTAATCGTATTCAGAATTCAAGTGGAAATAGTTTAAAAAATACGAGCGAGGACAGAGGATGGCAAAAGATGAAAAAATTTAATTTAAGGTATAAAATTGGTTCAGTATATTCTTCTCTGCACAAGGTTATAATGGCTCAACGCTAGAAACTTAAAACATAACATAAAATTGTATGATAACTCAATATTTTATAATCGGTACAGATTTTTCTATATAATAATTTTAACAGGGCGACCTAAAAATCCAAATTTTTTCTTTTTTGCATGAAAAACTTCAACTTTTCTTTATTAATTGAACCCAATTTCTAAAACAAAAAAAAAAAAAAAAACATAAAAATTTTAAAAATTTATTCAAAATCTAAATAATTTCAATTTTTATCGTTATTTATTTTTTCCTTTTTCTTTTTTCTATTTTCAGGTATGTAAATTTTCTTTGGAAAATTATTCATTGTTTTTGAAATTTATACATCATATGTAAGTCAATTATAAAATAATAATTTTGTATGTAAAACAAAAAAAAAAAATTTTTTTTTTCTTGGATATACTTATATAACGATCATAATTTTTAAAATAAATAAAAATGTTCTATCATTATATGGAAAAACCAGGAAAAATTTCCATTTCGAGGATTCTTTATTTTCTCATTCTCTCAGAAAGAAAAAAAAAAAAATTAAATAAAATAAATTAGTATCCTAAAACCATCTAAAATTCTCGACATTTTCATATATTCCATGAATAAATAAACAAATACAATTAACTTAATTATAATGAATAAAAAATGTGAATTTTTTTTTTTTTCGTCTATTATGCACAAAGTTTTTCGCTTAAAAGTCAAATTGAATTATTCATATAATGTTTATTTTATTTTATTTATTTTATGATGATTTTTTTTTTTTTTTTTCATATTCAAATGAGTTAAAAATATATAATCATATGTAAAAAAAAAAAAACAAATTTTGAAAAACATTCAAAGCTAACGTACGTTACACGTTAATTTATTTCATTTCATTTTACTTATATTTTTTTTTTTGTTATTTTTTTCTTCTTTTAAACGGAGAAAGAAAAGAAAAAAAAATATCAGAATAACATTTGACTTTATTACTTCAATTATTTTTAAATTTTCACAAAAAGCACAAATATGTATATTTTCCGCATGAAAAATTTTTTTTGTTTTTTGATTTTCCCTTTTTTTATTCAAAATCTCGGGTTTTTTTTTTTAAATTTTGGTTAAAAATAAAAATTAACCTTGATTTTTGATGTTAAATAAATTGAATTTTATATGTATACATGTTTCCAAGCATATTTCAACATTAACATCTGTGTCCGCTTAGGTATATCTACACAATTTCAATTGAAAAAAAAAAAAAAATGAATTACATGTTTTTTTCACTTTTACTTTTATTTTAAAGTAATGACCAAATTTAGACAAATAGAAGAAGTCAAAAAGATAAAGAAGAAGAGAAAAAGATCATTAAAAAAAATGAAACTTGATTACATTTTCGTGTACATACATATTTTAAAAAAATTTTATTTTTTATTTCTTTTTTCAATTTTACGTAGGTCATGGTCAATCATGTTTTTTTGTTTTGTTACTTTACACAGATAATCTAGTTTATGTTGTTGATTTTTGTATGTCAATAACATCATTTTTAATACATAACATTACGTTTAATTTATTTAACTGACCGGCAAAAAGTAATCTTTGGTTTTTTTTTTTCAATTTATATGAAAACAAAATTTTTTTGTGGTTTTTGAAAAAAAAAAAAAAAAAACAAATGATTAAAAAATTTTCATTGATATTGAAATAATGAATAACATTGAAATAGAAAAGAAAAGCGGTTTGAAAAAAAAAACAGCAACACATTTACCGTAATTTCTTATAACACTTTTATTTTATTTTTTTGAATTTGAAAAAATCTATTATTTGAAAATTTTAAATGTTGAATAATTCATTACTTTAAGCTACATTTATACGTTATCCCATATGAATGTATGTCAAATTCAAGTTTAAATGCATACAATATAGGTATTTTTCCTCGTTTTTATCTGTGATTATAACATAAATATTCGAATCTCAATTACTACTGAACCAATTTATTTAATTAAAATAAAAATAAAAAAAAGTACAAAAATTTATGAGAAAAAGACGTTAAATCATTGAAGAAAAATAAAATGAATTTCATATACCTATAGGTACTTCAGTTTTAAATTTATAAAAAAGGCAATTGTCGCGTGTATGCAAAAATAATGTCAATTATAAATAAAGGGTGTCTAAATTAAGATCATCAGTAAGTTGGAAAAGTTAAGCAAAAATTTTGATGATACGTTATTACACCACGGTTTTGGAACAAATTTTGTACAATGCCCGGTCACTGATGCATTGTATCAGAAAAATTCATAATCCGTCATTTGCTCAATTATTGCATTTTACAATACATTTTAAAACTTTAGACAATGTTACTATTCTCTATTCTCAGTAATAGCATTTTGAAATTTTTCAATTTTGCATCGAGACGGAATTTAAATGCTTTGGAACTCATCACAAAACGCATTTAATATACAACTACCCTGTAAAAATTAAAGTGAATGTATACACAAGCATTGCAATTTTATATTTTTCACATTTTTATGTAAAATAGATTTTATTATTTTTAAAATGCGGTAATATTGTATGTAGTAAATAGGTATATAGTGGTAACCTTCAAATACTTAAATTTAAATTGCAGTAATAAAAATATAAATAAATTCATGTGTGTATATACCACGTACCACTTTGTATTGAGTTGTAAACTGCAATAAGTAATGCAAAAAGTTTACTTGCTTGTACGTATTTAACTGCAGCTTTATAAAGACAAACAAAAAAAAAAATGCAAAACCAATTTTTATACATGTGGGCATTTTAGCAACATTTAGTGAACGTACTACATTTTACTTATGCATACATTTTGCACTATACTGCAATTTAATATTATGCATGCATGCGTTGCTATTTACCAGAGAATTGATTCAAAAAATGTTGAAGTATCAAAAAAAAAATATATATATGTATACATTTACGTACATTTGTACAAAATCAGCACAATAATTCGTTAATACTAAATTAATGCCATATTAATATTATAGACAATGTAATAATCTCAAGTTGACAGCAACCGCTCAATTAAATACACACAAACATACGGATGTTAGTTACATACATCTATTTTCCGATATTTAAAACAGTACAATGTACGACATGTGCTATACATTCATACCTCGTACATCAACATCTTCCGCCCACTACGTACTCCTATGTACATATGTATGTTCCATGAAAATCTCTACATTTGTAATGTATGTTTTCCGCCTTCTTAATTCGTGGAAAAATGATTTTTTTTTTTTCTAATTTAGTTAATTCAAAGCAAAACGGAAGAAAATTAATTAATTATAAATCTGTATTATTAACAGACAATGTCTGATGTGAAGTTTCAACATAATGTTATATTAGTGTCTACAAATTACATAAAAATTATTTCAAAAATTATAACGTCTAGAGAAAAACAAAAATGGTTTGTATGAGATTTTTGTTGAAATTATTTGAATTTTATATTTAAATATTTTTTGTTCTTGTTTTAGTTTTTTAAAAATTTATTTTTGCATTCATTAAATAAATGTACTTTCACTTATGTAGGTTTATTTAATTATTTTTTTCAATTCACATTTAAAGAAAAATAAAAAAAAGGAAAAACAGAAACTTTCAATTACTTTAAGTGTGTAATATGTACACATAAAACAGTTGTATATTTATGTTGTACAAATTATGCATGTATTTGTCGTGTGTAGACCCAAAGAAGTACTTTTTTCTTTTACTTTTTTTTCGTACTCTTTACAAGTATGAACCTACCATGACCATTTGGTAAATATTTTTTCTTCCTTGTATGTACTAAATTCATGTAGATTTGTACGTTCGTTTCACAAATACACACGTCTTACACTTTTATCTTTGAATGAGGTACGTTGTTTTTCCAGTATTATTTTTTCATAATTCTTAATTATATATAAAGTGTATTTAATTTCATTCTTTGAAAAAACAAAAGAAAAATAAATCCAAAAAAAATTACAATTTAAAATGTATTAAAAATTTATGATCATATATTATTTAAAAAACGAACTAGGTACTTTATGGTTCATTTTTTTAGTATAGTCATCTTTTTAGCATAGCATAGTTGTCATAGTATTTTTCATTCAATTTGAATAAACTCGTTTTTTACTTTCTCTCCTTGATTGTCAATTTTCTGAATTTTGAATGATTCAGTCAAAAATATTGATTCCATCAGCTTTGAGTGTTTAACTTTAGGATGCATGAATAAAAAAGTAAAAATATTCTTTCGTGTGTAAATTGTATACATTCATGCATCTCAGGGATAAAAAAAAATTAAATTATCAAAGGCTACGCTTAATTCTCGTTTATATAAGGGCAATCATGCATTTTTTTAACTTTTCTTAAGAGACAAGAAAAATTTTCGTTTTTAATTGTTTATACAAAATATAGAGAAAAACAAAAATGAAAATTTTGATAAATTTATCAGATCATTTCACGACAAGGTTAAATTATTTATACACCTTGATATAGAAAATTTGTACAAAAATATGAAATAAATATGTTCAAATTATTATTTTAAAATTAAGAAATCTAGTTTATTATTTTCTTTACATTTATGACCTTTATTTTTATTTTTATTTTTTTTTATTTTTAGTTATTTTTCTCTTTTTAGGTTATTATAAAAAAAAAACACGTAGTATTAAAAGTTATAACGATATTAAATTTTGAATGATTTTCGCATTGTATTGTCATAAAAATTCATAAAAAAAAATATAGGTACGACTTCGTTTTTATTCATTGTATCATTGTTTGCTGTTTTTATAGTATTTTTTATTATTATACCGAAATTATTTGTTTTTATTTTCTTTTTGTTTGAAAGTGGGTTAAGTTAATTTTTCAATTTCTGAAATATTTCGAATTTTGCATTCATTCAGTAGAAAAAGTTAAATTTTGTTTTCTTTTTGAAGTCCAGAATATGTTTTTTGTTTAAATTTCTTTGGACTTTCTTGTAACATCATCACAAAAAAATTTCTTTCATAGAAAACCGAATTTTGAAAAATTTTGAACTTAAACCACTTTCATATAAAAAAAATTATATTGTTGTCACGAGAATAATTCCCAAATATTGTTGTCATGAAAAAAAAAAAGTCCAAAATTTAGTTATGTTTTTGCTTATCAATTTTATTTTTCAATTGTATTCTGGGTTTTATTCAAAATAAGCCTGAACCCACACTAAATTGGTCAAAATGAAACGAAACGAAAATATAATGCGTAAATTTGGTAGCCCACATTAAATCAAACATTTGTAAATTTTATTATAAAGTGTTTTGTATATTTTACGCATTATTTTCTATTTCGTTTCGTTTTGGATAATCCAGTGTAGGGGTTCAGGCTAAAAGAAATTTTAAGCAATTCAAAACATGAAAAATGCATTTTCAAAAACAAAATTTTTCAAATAGAAAAAAATTAAAAATAAATTTCGATTAAAATCAATTAATTCAAATTCATTCAAAAAACAAAAAAAAATATAAAATGTGTATACAAACATATTGACGTCATTTTTTGAAATTTCCGATGCATTTAATATGATAATCGATGAAATGTGCGGAAAATGTTTTTTTTTTTTTTTACATAAAATTTTTGATAAAAATATACAAAAAAATCAAATATTTGAAAATATTAATTTATTAATTTCAAGTTTTTTGTATTGCCTTTGAAGTTTGTAATATGATTTAAAATTATTTTGGCATACATATTACTCTTAGAATTTCTTTTAATAAAACATTAAATTGTTTTTTAATCAATTTTATAATTGTAACGTCTGATATTCATTGAAATGTTTACGTAATAAAAAGTAATAATTGATTTTCATGTACCTATTAGTATAAAATGATATACCATGAATACATTAATGGGAATACATGTGTTCTTCTTTATAGCATTTATAGTATATTTTTAAATTTCAAAGAAGAAAATTTAAATGATTATTGTGCTATATTTAGATGTTCATATGCTCATTGGAAATTCGTGCTTCAAATTCACATTATATGCAGTGATTTATTGAACATCAAGAAAATCTACTGATTACAAACACTTTGAAAATACTGATCGAGTACTGATCGGTCTGATATTAAAATTAGGAGTATTGCTGGTACCAGTACCGAAATTCGTGTTTTGAACCTGGGTATAAATTGCGCAGGTTGATCGATCAATTAAAGTCGTTCTTTCGGTCGTTTTTGGGTACCAAAAATGACTCACAGAACGATTTTTCCTTGATTGATCGACTTGCGCAATTTATACCCTGACATGCATATCTTTCACGATTTCTTCCATATGATCTCCATGTGACACGATTTAGTTAAAACCGCTTGAAATACTTCACTCATTCCATATTTTTGTCATCTATGAAATTGGTGTAGAAATTATGGGCAAGAATGGTTTGTAGTGGAAATAATCCACTAATTAAATTCATTGATTTTATACAATTTTTTTATTGTTTGTAAAATTCTCCTTTTTTTTTTTTGTTAAATTGTTAAAATTAAAAATTTTTAATATTCAGTTCATTTGTATTCTATAAAAAGCATGAAAAAAAAATTTTTTTTTTATTATTATTTTATGTACTATAAAAACTAATTTTTGTAATAATTCTTATTAAACTTTCCAACTACAAAAAAAAAAAAAAACTAAAAATTGAGAACGTAATCAATATTCTTGTAAGTAAACTGTTGAAACGATAATTACAGTATAAAAACAAACACAAAAAAAAATTTTTTTTGTTTTCTTGTGCTTTTATACCGGTTTTCTTTTTTTTGTTTTTTTTTTTTGTTTTGGCAAAACGCCTTCTTTCAATTACACTTCAAAAATGTACATGGCTAAGCATACACATGTGTATGAGGGGATAAAAAAAAACACATTAAATAAAAATTCCTATAAATTGAGTTTATGTTCCAATTTACTTTTTTCTTTGTATCTTTATATGCTTTTTTGTAAGCAAAATAAAGGAGTATAGAAAAATAAACGACGTATGTGGAGGTAGCCCAAAATATTCAAATTTTATAATTTCATAGTATAAACTAACAGAAGAAAAAAAAAAGACATGAAATATCATGTGAATACAAATTGTCATATTAAATATTATTGTTGTATATATGTCAATGCATTTCAATTCGAAATATGTATATCTATCTATACTTTATATACATACATAAATGATTGTGTATCTATAAATTGTCACATATGTGCTTCTTGGATACAAATCGAAAGAATTATTAAACCTTAATGTTACTTAACACTAGAATGCATGAATGGAAAGAAGTAGTATAGATATACCATATCTGGATCATTTATATCCTACGTGAGATCCTAAAGACAAAATATGTATATGATGTATTTTTTCTGCTGTACATACGAACCATAGCACCCAAGTGGCTTAAAAACCAAAATCTGTAGTACTGGTGTTAGATTTTGTATTCAATTTGCATGTAAAAGAATATTTTATTTTTCTTTGTTCGAGCGTCCTAGGGTTAAATGTGAAATGAGCGTACATAGATACATAGGAGAATAAAATATAAAAAATTCTCATTCGTCCTCTAAAAGAAAAATTCGTTTTTTTTTTTTTAATTCACTGAATTTTTTTTATAAAGATTGAAAACATGGTTTTGGAAAAAAGGATCAATTTTACGTGAATTTCCAAATTGTAAGCAATTGAAAATCAATTTATTCATACATTAAGAAAAATAATTGAAGCATTATAAGATGCGATTGAAGATTTTTTTTTTAAATTCTTTTAAACTTCTATTTGCAGAAGTAATAAATATAATAAATGATTAATAATGAATTAGTTTTTGTTTTTGATTACATTCATGTTCGTATTTATTTTTATTTATGAAATTTTCATAAGTTTTCTTGTTTTCATTCTTTTTTATTTTTTTATATTTTTAATATGGACATTTATATTTACTTCATGAATTAGTATTCGTTTCAGTATTTTAGCTTGTTGTCTTATACATGAAATGTTGTAAAAATGTGTTTTATTAGGTATAATATTTTAGACATGTATGTACATATGTATTTACATATTCACAATGAACGAAAACAACGTTTATAACGAAAACAATACAAAGACGTTGGCAGCAGTTTTTATTTAGATTTCTGCATGTATGATTTTATTGCTTGTTTTTCAAGTTTCATTCATTGTCCGATTTATTATTTTCTATTTTATTTTTTGTTTATTGCATTTTGTACAAATTTTTTGTTTATTTTATAGTTTGTAAATAAAAACAAGAATAAATTAATTTAAAAAAAAAAAATTAATAAAATAAATAATAAAATTTTATTATTTTCCAATAATTTGTTGAATCGATTTTTGTTTTTGTCTTATGACATTGTACTACAAAAATTCTAAAAGTGAAAGTTTCGAATTAAATATACAAAAAACGAAATTAAACATGTCATCATAATTTATTTAAACTATACACACGCTTAATTATCGATTCTAACATAATTCATAAAGTAATAAATTATTTTTATAGAAATTTACAGTGTACGTAACAACGATTACAAAGTGCTAACGAAAATGATTCATTATAATTATGACTAACATAATTTATTTAAAAATTCCCTTACTAATCATGTAGAAATTCATGTAAAAAAATTTAAAATAAAAAAATCAATTAAAATTGATTTAAAATGGCTTTTGGAAAAAAATTGGAAAAATAAAATCAATATTTCAGGAAATTGTAAATTTTTATATTTTGTCGTCACAAGGTTAAAAATAGCCATGAGTTTCGAAATGTTTAATTACTGCCTGGATGCAAAGTCTAGAGTTCCAAAACGCAAGTATTAAAATGGCAACTACGTCTAAAGTTGTAAAAGGCATTCATCTCAAACAAAAGATGTATCACGGATTTTGCTGATTTTTTTTCTAATGATTTTTGTATCAAACCACAAATACTGCAGCATCACGAACATTTTTTTTAAAGTCTTGGAACTCACCGTTCAAGTGGTAGTATTCCAGTGGTAGTATGCACATGAGTTAAAGAAAAATCAAATCATAAAATTTCCCTTTTTATCAAGTTATTGTTTTTGTTTTGTGGATTGGCTCATTATACGTAAGACTTTTTTTTTTCGCTTCATAATAAATTCATTGTATGAAGTGTATTCACTGTTTGGTCATTTGAATTATTACATCATTATATTATTTATCATTTATCAATGAATAAAAAAACATAATAATTACGTGCATTTCAATTTATTATTGAATGTTAGCAAAAAATAATACCTATAAGTTACGTGGTTTATCAAATGTATGTATATCGTGCATTCATTGAAATAAAATGTAATTATTTTGTCTTGAAGAAGCACTCATCAGCCAAAAGTAATAAAAATATAAAATATTGAGATTGTTTACTATTTGCCTTGAACCACTTTTATACATTAATTTTTTTTTTTTTTAATAAATAAATAAATGAGTGTCATTTTTTTAATGCTGTAATTATGATTTAACATTCAAATAATGAATTAATGACTTTTTGCCTTTCTGAAATTTCATTTTTCAATTTAGTCATATAAATTTAGTTATATACGAATGATAGATATTGTTAAAAACTTGTTTTATTAAACACGAGTATCATTTTGTTGAACGTATACACGATGAAAAATAATTCAGATTAAAATGGGATCATCCTAAAAATTGGGATCATCGTGAAAGCGACCTAAATTGACATAAAATCTGTCGTACAGACTTTTTCCATTGCCAATTGCCAATTTCCTTATACACATGTTCAAAAAATTGAAATCGCGAACCAAAATGAATTCGTTTTGACCCAAAACTTGAATAATGGCTGTCTACAAGATTTCAAAAATGGGACGATCTGAAATTCAAATTTTATTGGGATTGCGTGTATACACTTAACTATAAGATAAAGACAATAATGAAAACGAAAGGAAAAATATATGTATAACATGCGAATAATGCAGATCATTAAATGTAATTAAACAGAAGTACACTGGAGTTATTTTTAAAAAAATATCATTATTATAATGTCTATATAGATACTTGAATATTGCATCCGGTGTTACATTACATTTATAATGTATAATTTTCATTCATTTTGTAATTAAGTCATCAATAATTAAATTTTATTGCTTTAATTTTTTTTCATTATTATTTTGCTTTTATAGACGTCTATACTGTATATTTTAAAATTTTTATACACACGCAGTCTATGTATTGGAAAATTTAACTTAGAAGAAATTTTTTTTTTGTAATATTTTTGAATCAGATATTTTACACGTAAAAAACGTACAAATATCTACCATTGTTTCATATACATTCATTAAAATCACTAGGCAAAAAAAAATTTACTACTTCATTTCAGAATGAAAAACAAAGGAAAAAAAAAAGGAAAATTCATAAAATAAATATTTTTATTTTAGTAAAAACAAAAATACTGTTTGTTATATTGGAAAAAAAAAAATTTTTTTTTTGTGATATGATGTTTACAATCAATTTGGCGCCACATAGTTATTTTTTACGCGCAAAATTTCGATTTTATAAGCTTCATATCATACACATCACATGCATACAGAAATGTTTATCTGGCATGTATTTGTATAGATACATGATGTTAAAAATTTAATATCAAATTTCCGTAACAATTTTCCATATTAAAATATACATATGTACATACATATATACATACATGTGCATAATTTTTATGTTTTTTTTCTCATTCAACATGATATTGCAACATTTTGCAAAAAAAATTTTATCGGATGGAATAATTTAAGTTTGCAGATTAAAAAAAAAATTTTTTTTTTATTTTCCTATTATAAGAATACCTTTGTATTAGAGTTTAAAAAGTTTCACTTGAATTTTGTCCTTTTTCACCTTTTACCTTCATTTATAAGGATTTATGTTTCCTTTTTTCTTTACAATTTTCCTACTTTCGACAAATGTCCTCATACACTTTTTTTTTCAACGTTATCCTTTTCCATTGTATGTGTAATCATGCAAAATGATCATTTTATTGTTAATTTCACTGTGTAAAGTTTTTTTTTATTTTTTATTTTTTTAACCCTAGGATGCATGAGTATAATCATTTGTGGGTAAATAGCATATGAAAGAATTTTTTTTTCATCCTTATTCGTGCATCTTTAGGTTAAAAACCCTACACATACTATAACAAAAAATACTTTAGATAAATCATATTGTGACATTGTTATCATTTTGACTTGTTTCTATTTTTTTTTTCTATTTTTTTTTTTTTTTTTTTTTTTTGTACCGCATCATTTAGAAAATTTTGAAAAATAGTAATGAAAAAAAAAAACAGTAAAAATGAAAACTCATAAAAATGAAAGAAAAATGAAGCTGTTGTAACTGATATTATCATTATCCGTCTCCTATTTAGTTTATACTTTATATAATTTCAATGTACAAAATATATAATATCCTATTGTATACTACAAAAAGGACTAGGATAATGATTTGAAAAAAAAAAAAAAAAAAGAAATCAGTTTTCCTGCTTCACATTTAAAAGCTTTTCAGAAGAAATGTTCTCTTATCTCTTCTTATAAGAAAAAGAAATTCTTATTTTTCTTTACTTCTATTTTATAATAAAGAAATAAAGGTAGAAAAAAAAAAACATGAAAATGCTCTACAATTTAGACGAAAAGAAAAAAAAATTCGAAAAAATAAAATACACATTTCTATCCTTATAGGTGGTTAAGCAGAAATGTTAATAATGTCATTGCGATAAAATGAATGAAGAAAAGTTGAAAATTTAAACGAGTTCAGTTGTTGTATGTACGTTACATTGGGTGAGTTTCAAAATGTTAAAAAATTTGTTATGATGCGGTTTTAATACAAAAATTATACAATATCGTCGATGCAGGGCATCAGAAAATTCATGATGTAGTTTGTTCACAATACATTTTGAAACTTTAAATGATATTGCCTTGCATTGAGGCGGTATTTAAACATTTTAAAATTCACTGAATATGTATGTTAAATAGAGAGTGAAAAAATATGTTATATCATTTTCGTAAAAAAAAGTGAGAAAAAAAACATTGGTATAGAAAAGAGTTTTTGGAACCTTAATTTTTACAGCTTCCTGTTGTATTTATCACATTTTCACCTGTATTATGCTATTTTTAAAGCATGTAAATGTCTACTTACATGTACTTGTACATGAAGTCATAAAGTTTGTAAAATTTTTGAAGTATTTAAAAAAAAAATCTTTTTGTAGCATTTTCGAAATACATATGTATATGTTAGAATAATTGAAGAAAAAAAGTGTCAATTTGCGTTAAACTAATGCTTTGATAAATTCCATTATTCAAAAATATTTTTCATAAAAATACAAATTTAAATTCCAATCAATATGATAACTACAATATTTAGATAAGGCTACTGAAATATCGTGTGTGTAATGAAATTTTATCTTTTAGTCCTAAGACGTATGAATTTGTTCAACCCAAGGACACATGAGAGTACTTATTACGTATAATGCATAATTTTGAATATAATTTTCATGTAAAAGAATATTTTGTTCTTTTTATTTTCAGCATCCTAGGGTTAAAATTTATAATGTCATCCGTACATATGTGTTCAAAATATTGTAATCCATTTTATACCCATCCTATAGGATACTACACTTCACTAATAAACCTATGAAATTATAAAAAAAAAGTTTTTTATTTTATTTTTTAAATTTAACGTATAGTGTTATTTTTAGTAATTAAAAAGTTTTAATAGCAAAAAACGAATTAAAAACTAAGATGCAAAATAATAAATGTATGAAATTCAACAAAATACAGCCTTCATATTACATTGTATGATGATATGTTGGAATATATTACATCTGATTTTTCCTGATGATATTTTTATTATATATGTAACATATACAAAAACAATATAAATCAAAATCTCAAGTGTATATCATATAAACGATTATTACATGTACGAGTATTACACTCATTTTTTTAATAGTAATCACATCACAATATATTCAGAGATATTACATTGTTGATTACATTTTTGAACAGTTTAAAAACTTGTAGAGGTGTTCATTTTGGTCACGCTAATAAAAACTTAATATACAAGTATACACATGTACATGTATATAAAAAGAATGAAACTAATTAAATGTGAATATTTTATGTCATATCTGATGATATCTATACAGTAAATCAACACATACTCATATGTTGTGTGTATTACATGGATAATATCTTTATATACATAAATGGTTTTTGCTCCTCATTTTTATATCAAATAATATTCGCACATGTAAAGTAATTATTAACAAGATACGTGTTTATTATTCGTGTTTATGGTTAAATTAAAAGAATGACAGCCCACTGACAAAATTTCATCATCATCATCATCATCGTCATCATCATCATTTCCAGCACCATATAATAAAACATTGCCTTGTTAACATGATTACTAATTGACATTTTGAAAATATGAATACATCATGTTAGAGAAAAAAAAGTCCAATGTGCAAATGATACGAGATATCGCTATGATGACGATGAAATGATGACAGTCTTTGATTTTCATAGTGTGTATATGTTGCACTATATAAATTATAACATGAATATATCTTAGCTTTGATAAGATTATTCACTTTAAATTGATCACTTAAGTAATTTATAACAACTTTCAATTGAAGTTTAATTCAAAATTATTAATGAACATCTTATGCATATACATATATACTCGCTTAAATAATGTATTTTGAGTGTTCTTAAAATTTCAAAATATGTTACATACTCGTACATTCGTGTCATAAATAAATAAATAAAGACAATTTTAATGGACCATCATATTATGATTAAATATTACAAATCATATTATGATATTAACCCTTGGATACATGGAGGTAAAAAACTGAAGTGTTATTGTTTATTTATGCATCTAAGGGGTTAATACGATACATAATAAAGAAATATCTGTCACTCTGGTAAATTAATTGAATTTTTGAGATGACAATTGAGAAGTTCAGTCCAAGTACGTTACTTTACAGCAGATTGCTTTACGGAAAAATTAAATTTCCATGTGGAAACAAAACTGAAGAAACGATGGTTTACGTACATTATAGGTGAACTATGTTGATTTCATGGCTTTGTGCTATATTTCACTTTACTTTACGTAAGCTTGCGGTCTATTTTGGTTCTATCTGTATAATGTATGACGTTGTTCGAATTTTTATATTTATTTCATGAGGTAAAAAGTTTATAAGATTTTTTTTTTTGTTTCTTTTGAGTTTCATTTAATAAACAGGAATAAGGTTTTTGACTTCAATTAAAATAAATTTAATTTTATGTGGGAATATCTGTATACATAAAGTGTGTGGTAAGTATTTGTACCACATTACTATTGTTCGTTTTATTATTTATGTATTTTAAAAATGAATTGTCAGAATATTTTATTTTTAAATAAAATATCTATAAGACATCTTTGTTTGTATTTACGTGGCAACCAAAAAAAAAAAAAAAAAAAAAAAAAATCTCTCAAGTTTCTCGTGTATTTTCAGGTATAATTTATTCAGATAACGAAAACTTGAATATATTTTTTCTTAAATATTTAATAGTATATGGTCACAATTAAGAATTTTTTAAATTGTGTATTCTTTAACATTTCTAATGTATTAAAGTATGAAAATATAATTGGAAAAAAAATGTTCAAAATAATACATGCAGTTTTTTTTTTTTTTTTTTTTTTTTTTTTTTTTTAGAAAGATAAAAATACTTCCTAAGTTTTATAGTTGAAAAACGAAAAAGACTAAAATGTCCTTAGAAATTTCATCGTATTCACTTTGTTACGAATGGTTAAATTCTCCCACTGGAAAGAAATAATCTTTTTTTATTATTGTCACGATGATGATACTAGTACACGTAATCATAATATTAAATTATGAGCATGTTATTCTCAATTGTATTCTTCATTCAATTATAAAAGAAAAAAAAAAAAAATTGTATTTCGCTATTAAAAATGTAAATAAAAAAAATTAAATGTTTACATAAAAAATATTCATTCAGAATTTGAAAAAAAAAATATATATATGTATATATATATCTACAATTATTTTTATATCTTGACGTCTTAATGTATGGGATAATGGCAGAATAATTTATTCTTTAGGTACCAATTAATTTTTTTTTTGCATTTTCTTTTTTTTCACTCGTTCAAAATGACTTTAAATAAATTTTTTTTCTCGTTATAATTTTAAAGAGTTTTATTCATAATTTTCTTTTATTAACAGTTTTAATAGTCACACAATAAATACCACATCGGGTTTTTAATCCTAGGATAAAGTATAAATATAGAGAAAGATAAATATACACGCGAACTGTGTACTAATGTCAGTAGTATAGACTATTCGTTTCTGGATCACTTGGGTGCTAGGCGTGTTACGTCATAGGCTATCTATTGTAGATCCATTCATTCATGCTTTCTAGAATTTCTTTTGCGTGAAACCTAATCACACAAACCTAATCTATTGAATTCATTTACTAGTGAATTAAATTTGCAGCTATGTAGCTCCAAAAAAAACAAGTAAGCTGCAAATACCCAGCCAACTCCATTTTCATTACACAAAATACCGAACAGGGCTAAAAATCAAAATGTCTAATTATATTCAAAATTCAAGATTGTAGAAAATTTCATAACAGTTGGCTTTTAATTAATTTGAATTTTGCGTAGGAAATGCTAATAATTTTTCACTTTATTTTCTTTTCATTTAAAATTCTCCAAGGAATAAATAACGCAATAAAAAAAAGAAGAAATTTTGTAACAGATTTTGCATTATTCATTTTTTTAAATTTATTTTCGGTTTTTTTTCTTTATTTTGTACAATTCGCATGCAAAGGGTAATGCCTTCCTCATGCGTCCTAGGATTCAAAATATCTTGACAGTATGTATGGAATGAATTACTGAAAAATTGTACTTTATATTATTCAGGATATTTTATCAAGTGCTCCTGTATTATTTTCGTATTTTCTTGTTTATAACAATGAATTAAACAGGAAATTAGTAAAAGTATCGTACATCATACGTTATAAAAATTTTGAATATTTTATTTTTTAAAAGAGAAATGCTAGAAACAAATTTTTTTTTCTAATTTTTTTTTTTTTTTTTTTTTTAATGTTTTAATAAATCAAAATACTGTTTTTATTTTTATTTTTATATAGTATATATCCTGGTAGTGATTATATACCAGGATTATTGTATTTTTCAAGTACATACTCGAACATTATTAAAACACATGAACTTTTTTGAATAGGCATAAAAATACCAATTATGCGGTAATACTAAAGAGACTAAAAATTTAATACACATCCTGAATACAGATTACATTTGATATTTTACAGGGTTTTACACAGATGTACACATATATGTACATGATAAACAAAATCTGTATTTAATGATACTTACAAAAATCTCTGTAGATTCAATATACCATAGTATGTATAATTCACTCGTATGCGTGTAAAACAAATTGTTGGTTTTAAAGTGTGCTTTTGACTAAATAAAATTAAAAAAAGAAAATAATAATAATAACGATTTTGTACACGTGTACAAAAAACATACAAAAATGAAACAAACTTGAAAACCACGTGTAAAATTTAAAAGGTTTTCCAGGATTTGTTAAGAAAATATACAACCCAGTGAATACAAATTTTTTTTTTTTTAATTTTTGTTTAAACGGATCATCGTGTAGGAGAAAGTTTATTTCCTTGCTAAATTATATTTTATTTATTAATTTATTTTAATTTTAAAAAAATATCAAAATACAACCAACATTTTAAAGATACATGCGTAGATGTTTTCTCTAATTTTTCCACTCATTTCTTTTTTGTCTGTTATCAAAAATGAAAAATTTTTTCATTTAAATGAAAATGAAAATTTTCAAGTACGTACGTCATAAACGCACAAAAAAAATGAACAAAAAATTTGTCAAATTAGAAATAAAGTTTTATGTTGTTTAAGCCTGTAATTAATTTCAAAAATATAAACGGTGGTATAAATTTACAATATTTACCATTTAATTATGTTTCCGTTTTTAGTAATATACAGGATGATTTATCACATTAAGCTCACGAACATAAAAAGAAGATAAAAGGATAATTGACTTCATTTATTTAAATACTTTAAAAAGCTATAATTTGAAATAATTTGTTGATTTTTTTAAAAAAATACTTTGAGTTTGGATATGTCAAAAAATGTAATTGTAGACGTTGATTTCTACTTTTCTGACGCAATTCTGATACAATGTTTTCATATATCTACTTCAGTCTCAGATATTAATTGCATTGATACGGTATGAATACATTTCAAAATTAAAAAGTTACATAAATATTTAGCCTTTAATAAATGTTTGTTCCATCACAATTTGTAATGAATTACCCTATGAAATAATACAGTGTACACAGATACATTATAATTTATAAAATAGTAGAAAAGAAAAAAATTTTTATTATTCATAGTTTTGGTTATTACAAAGAAACTGTTTTGCATAATAATTATGCAAAATACATGTATAATAATAGTCATGAAATAAATGAAAATTATTTCATGTGTATACAAATTAATTGCTTTATGAGAGTACGTTGAATTTAAATTCTTAATTAAATTCGTGATAAGAAAAGAGCAAACAAATAATATTGTTATTGTTACTATATTATTATTTGAATAAAAGCAAAGAAAATGTAACCCTAGTAGGTAAGGGTCATTGCTTTACCTAGAACGGACGAAGAATGAAACTATCCACACCAATATTGCTGCATTTGAAATTTATAACTATTTTACTCAAATCAAATATCTAACGATACTTTCGATGACCATTAGATTTTTTCAATGGCGTTTTCGATTACTATTTTTATAGCATTTTCGATGATTTATTTTTATATTCTTGCGATTTATATACACCGTCCGTGTAAAAGAAGGAATTAGTTCTGGCATTTGAAAATTTTTTTACCTAATTGATCATCATGAAATCAAATCTTTACATGTTTTCTACCAGGGTCAACACATGAACATGGAGAGTTTGTCGGTTTATGAAATAATGTCCTGCAAAATTATTATGTATCGTGTTTTTATTTTCAAAAATTACCATGCATAAGAAATTACAATTTCTTAAATATACATAATTTGAGTAAATTATGTTTGAATGTTTTTTTTTTTTGTATTAAAATAATAACGTGTGCATGTGTGTCTTTTTTTATATTTTATCCCAGTATAAAAAATTTTTTTTTAATTTTTATTTCTTAAACCACAAAATAAAATCTAGAAATTTGTCCATTGTATATCTTGGGCATTTGATGATATATGTCAAATACATTTAACGTTGATATCCTTGTATGTTCAATATTATATTATGTTTCGGTAAATTATTGATCTCTTTGTAAATGCATTTTACTACATATTTTCAAATCTATTTTAAATCATACCTTAAAAAGTATTAAGACTGAACACCTTTATGAAAATTTTACATCAAAAAACGTACAATTGAATAATTTCTTCTTTTCGTTGCATAAAAATTTTGTAATAATTCATACTAGAAAGAAAAATTGTAAATTAATTCACATTGTTATGTCATTTTGTTTACTTTCAATTTAACTTGTACTTTACTGACAACTAATCAAATGATTGTGAGCATATATATACACAACACATAGTTTTTCATTGTACGAGTACATAACATATTTGGAGTTAGTACATAGAATTTTTAAAATGTTGGATTTAGATCAGTGGCGGAACAAAAAATGTTTGGTAGCTGTGTAAAATATAATTTTTAGGCCCCACTATTTACACAGTAACAGAGGGCCTTTATTCAGTTTTGGTACTCTCATTTTGCGAGGTTCTCTTGCATAATAGTGTTCTGCCACTGTATTAGATTATATTATATTTGGATTTGGAATGGATAAATTTTTTCTTCTATTTTGAGAACTTTAAAACAGTGTTATTTTAGTATATGGAAAGTCTAATAAAGTACATGTTATGAATTACAAAAGAGTATATTGAAAATACTATGCACGTCTGATGGTTGTCACTCAAGGTAATTGTAAACATTTATAATACAAAAAACAAAAAACAATATGAATGAAGTAACGAAAACAGATTGGTTTTTTTAACCATACAAATAAATATAACATATTTTCGACATAACATACATACATACATACATATGTATATACAATCACAATATTCTTAATTTGTAAGTATAATTTGCAATATAAAGGGCATTGTCATTGTTTAAAAAGGCTAGGGGTGTGCTGGATCGTTATATACCTGTTTTAAAATGTTATATGAATTTACCATTAAATAAATACAAAAAATCAGAAAATGAAAGTAAAAAGTATGAAACCTGAATAATTGTTAGGTGATGACATCAAAGTTACTTAGGCGGATGACTCGAACATTTTTCCTAAGAACAAAACTTTTAAATTCATTCTCTATTTCTTCTCAGTCCAGTACATCAAAAAAAAAAAAAAATTCTGCTTTAAAAAACAAAAAAAAATTTTTTTTCATTTTCTTTTTTAAGAAGTGGAATTTCTGAAATCACCATTTTACATCATGAATTTCCACATTAGGGTTGATATCATTACCATTTACGATGATATAAATTCTAGAAGTTTTATTTTTTAACAAATCTACGTATACATGTTCACATACATGTAATTTCACAGTGACTACATATACTACAATAATTATTATCGTATTCCGGTTAATCCTCTGGTCAATGGTTAGTTTAGTTATTTTTCTACATTATGAAGCATTCTATCTATATTTAGAAAAGTGTAATGTTTGCATAGATAAAGTACACGTATGTATATATAGGTAAAATGATAACTCTATGGTTATTATAAGTTTGTGTATCTTATCGTCACCTGTTTTTATTATAAAAGATTCAAGTAGTTTTCAAGTATAACAGATAAATATACTTATGTACTTGTATGTAACATAAAACGCATATCAAATGCATAAATTCCTCCATATTATGACTATTTATAAACATTTTTTTTTTCTTTTTTTTTGCAGTTTATAAGTAATATATGGGCATTTTTATTCTGTAGGTTGTAGAGATTAAAGACAGATTATAAAATAATTTTACAACCATTTTGGTAATATCAAATAACTTAAAATATAAATAAATATATGTATGTATAAAGTCGAAATTTCCTATAAATTATGGCAACAGAACGTTGTAGTGATTTTAATTTTTTTTAAAATCCTGATACTCATATGTATGTGTTTTATGCAAAAACTTTATAAACTATCCTTGAGTTTTGAATTGTCAAAAAAAAATGTAATGACTCGATATTATTACTTTTCTGATACAATTACGATACAATGTATATTGATACATTTATTTCAGTCTCATACCACTGACACACAACTCATATTAAAGTTAGGAATGTTCTTCTTGTTCTATCAGAATTTCGAATTTATTTATCAAATTTCAAAAAGACTCGAATAGCATGCTATGATAACCATGAATGTTATATCAAAATTAGAAAAATAATACGGTTTTGAAATGTGAGCTTTTTTGTTCTGGTATTCGGTCGGACAGTACTAAACGATACTGTCGTAGCATTTACATAATTTAAAAAATTTCTAAGATTTAAATTAGATGTGTGTCTTTGAACTTAAATATTATAGAACTTGTTGCATTTTATTAATACGCTTATTAATATGTTTCAAAATTCAAAGTGTTATAATGATATCCGTAAATTACGTTCATTTGTTTTTCTATATTATTTTTAAGATATTTTTTAAGTGCGAAAAATATATGCACTTGAAAATATCTTTTTTATTTTTGCTTGGGTTTTTCAATTTTAATGAAAACATGTTATTTAATTTAATGTATACTAGAATAAAACATGTTTAAATACAAATAGATACATGTGTTTAATGCGGTATAAAAATATGTAAATATATCTAAGAAAATAAAAATAAAAATATGTATGTATGTATATGTATATCGAAAATGAGTTTTCTTCACTGTGAACAATATTAAAGAAGACATTTTAAAATGATTATAAATTATTCTTAATATACCATTATGTATGTATGCAATTTAAATATCATATTGCTTATTTAAAAATCATATCAAGAAATTGACTTTAAAGAACATCTCTATGCATGCATGCCTACATATGTATATGTGAATATGTGTATACATATTTAAACACATGCAAACAAACATGTATGCAAACTATAATATCTTTTATTATGTAACCTGCCATAATAAGAATAACATCATAATATCATTTTCTTTTTAATATATTCTTCACAGACATTTTCGGAAAATGTGATCCTGTTATATAAAGTTTATTTTCTCTTCAGTTTTTATCTTTTTTTTTTTAATGTATTTTGATATTTGTCTTTTTATTTTTTCTTTTGATTTTCCTACAAGACTTTATAGTCTTTATAGTCTTTTCTCATTTTCTTATGTTTTCATTTTTTATTTATACTTTTTCTTTTGTTTTTGTTAGCAAACACATGTATTCATTTACGGTACAATTTGTTTGTGTTTATTTTAAAGATTTTTAACAATATCATATACTTATCAAAAATAAGAAAATTTTCCAGAGAAAATTTAAAACTTAAAATGAAAGTTCTTTATTTAGTTTTCTCTATTATTTTTTATTTTTACTTTTTATTCTTGAAATAAATGAAGAACAAAAAAAATACAAAACATTTTGGTACACAAAATGTGCAAAAAAAAAAGTCATGTATTTTGAAAACATATCAAATGAAATGACGTTTCTTAAAGTTTTCAAAAAAATTTTTAATTTGGATTGCTTTGACAAGTTAAACTTTAATACAAAAAATTAAAAAAAAAAAAAGAGTAACAGCTTAACTTTTTTTTTTTTTTTTTTTTTTTTTTTTTTTTTTTTTTTTTTTGAGTAATTTGATGACGAACGAGTTAGAGGCTATCTTCAAAAATGAATCACTGCCTTTTTGATACGATATTCAGCTTAAGATCATAATAGTATCGCATCAAATAGACAGTGATGCGTTTTTGAAGATAGCCGGACTTCAGGACACTGCAACTAACAGGGATCTAAATGGTATTCAAGTCCGCGGCCAAAGAGTCCATGGTAATAGACTGCGGAAACTCAATCAAGCGATCTTATATACTTAGCACAGAAGGACCATACAGGGATCTTTCAAAGCATAATTACTGATGCGTTGTCATAATTTCGATTGAAAAATTCTTCCTTCCAATATTGTCGTAACGATAACAATTGGAAATAATTTCAACAAATAATCAGGTGTTTAAGAAATTTTTTTAATTAAAAAATTACGTGATTTTGATGTCAGACAGTTGAAAAATATTTCAATAATCAGAGTTATAGCAACGCATCTAATTTATGGTACATATCGAAAATTTGTCAAAAATATTGAAATATGTGACAGAAATGATTTATATCTTATTTATAAAATAATCTTAAATGACACATTTTTTTTCAATTTTATTGAAATTCATAAGATCAATATTAATTTATGTAAATTTGATTTTATAACGCCTGTTATACATACATATGTACATATGTATATTGTACCACCTACATAATTAATTTTTTTTTCTTCTCAGTTTTGTTTTGAGTTATACAAATTTGTTATATGTACATTAATATTTTTTTATGATGAATACTTATTTATTGAAAATAAAAAAATGAAAAAATAAAAAATTTTTATTGCCTGATAGCGCCACTAATGTCAAATAAATTCCAATCATTAAAGCATTCATTTTAAATTGATCGGAATTTTTAACTGCCGTGTAGTAAATAATATACATAAGTATATAAGTACATAAGTATGTCCATCATGTGTGTATGTGTGTTACATTCTCTCATGATGTCAACAGAATTTAAGAATTAAGATCAATATGTAAAGAAAAACAAAATTGATCTTATCGAAAATAATTAGAATTTTTTTTTATTTCTTTTTTTTTTTTAGCTAAATTGACATTTGTAAAGTTCACATTTTTATCATGTAATCATTGATCACGTACTATACATTTATAGATACTTGCATTATTGATATATGAGAGTATATTATATTTTTGGTGTTAATGATCATAGTAAGATAAAGAGTCTTCACAAGAGTTTAAAGATCTTCTACAATTAATTTAAAAAAAAAATAAAATTAATTAATAAAATAATTTTTGATCAGGCATCTGCTGAGTGTTAAAGAATATTTAATTACACATTCATGTATGCTTATGTATGCGTATTCGTTTTGTTTTTTCTTGCAAATATTTTAAAACTTGGCATTAAATCAGAATGTCTACAAGTATTTAGAAGCCATAGCTTGTAAATCTTAGACATCCAAGAAAATATGTCCAATGATTTTTTTTCATAAGTACACACACATATTTACATGTACACATGTGAGTGTACGTGCTTGTATGTTATTTCATTTGTCATTTTCTTCATTTATTTAATAATAAAATATACAATGCAAAATAATATGCAAATTAAAAAAAAAAATTATATACTTATGTATGTATCTACTAAAATTGATTAGTTTTGTTATTATGAATAAATAATATAAATTGTTAGTACAAGACAAATTAATGATATTATGATATTCAAAATTAGATTTTGTAATCATTAATTATTAATTTTGTCTTTATTTTTTATTTTTTTATTTATTTTTATATTGAATCTATTTAAATGAGAAATGTAAATTTTGGCTAGTTGAACATTCTTATATGATGCCGGTGTTATGTAATTTATTTTATAATGATTAAAAATATTCATAAATATTTTGTTTTTTTATTTTCTTATAAAATTGGCATTTGATTAAATGAATTATGGAATATTTATACAAAGTCAACAGACTTTTACTACCCAGAAATAAATTTTTCATATAATATTTGACGAGTGATCCATTATAAACTGGTTGATCTTTGTACGGAATCACAAGAATTATGAGGCTCTATATACTGTACAGTACTATGAATATTATATAGCAGATCTTCATTATATGTATGTATATGAAAAAATTTTTGGCATATGATCAAAAAAAAATACGATACTTAACGTCATGCATCATGTGGTACAAAAGATTTTCATTGCGTAAGAAACTAGACGAGTTAATTTAGCAAATATACTGTACATGCATATATTATGGGTACAATGTATGTGTGTTGCCAGTATGCTTTTATATTGAATGATACACAAAATTGTGTACATTCGGTTATAGAATGTAAATAGATATTAGAAAATCTATTTTTACGCCCACGTCCTATTCACATCACATACATACATACATACATATGTATAATACATATATTAAAATACCATTACGTAAATTTAATTATGATTTTAAAAAGATATGAACATTTTAAAATCAACAATAGCTCCGAATTTTATAAGTTTACAAATTTCATCGAAGAAATATTAAAAATAGTTTAATTTAGAAAATATATAGCTATTGTGGACTGCCACTGTGCTATTAGAATACAATAACCGCCCTCATATTTACACCATATTCATATATGTATGTAAGTATGTATCTAATATAAAATACACAGTTGACAAGGTGGGACGACGAATGCTATTTTGTTGAATATTTATGCATAGTTACATTTAAAATTTTAAAAATAGTTCTATTCGGGCACGTACAGCTGGGACATTATAGTAGAATTTTTTTTTTGTGTTTCAGTATTTTAAAATACAAGCATTTCAAATGCTAATGCCACATTTAACATGTTTAATATACAAAAAAATAAAAAAAAAATTATGTATACATAAAATGACGATATATCGATGATGGTGATGATGATGATGACGGTTTCTCTTTTGTGTTCGATAAATTGTTCGCCTGCAGGATTTTGGCATTGCTCCAAATTTTATATATCTTTTTTAATTTTATGTTATATGTATTTTTTACAATCTATACTATTTCTGTGCCTATAAGTAAAAACATGTACAAATGTGTACATACATACATACACATGTCTATGTACCTAATATGTATAGTAATAAAAAATTGGTTATGGCACGAGGCCATGAATACCATCGGTTTATTGTTTCTATTTAATATTTAAGAATATATTACAAATTTTAGCATTGTAATATCTGTTCTTATTTAAGTAAAAACAATTCTTTGTATTTTTTATTTTTTTTTATTTTTATTTTTTAATTTTTTTTTTTTTGTTTAAATACAAATTTAAATAAATTTCTCGAATTTAATTATCTTTATTGCATTAATTGCATAACTATAAGAGATTTCAAATGATTGCTAAAAAAAATCTTCAAAAAATTTTATCTTATCATCCAGTCAAAAAGTGCTTCACAAATCAAGGATACATTTACCTTAGCTTTTTATCTACAAAATACAACAATGAATTACAAAATTTCAAAAAAAAATTTTTTGTGATATGGTCATAATACGATTCTGATGCAAAAATTATACAATATCACTGAGATGCATTGCGTCAGAAAAATTCGTGATTCATTCACAATACATTTTGAAATTTTAGTCAATGCTACCATTTTGAATGTTTTCATTTTGAAATTTAAAACATTTTTCAACTTTGTATCAAGACGGTATCTAGACATTTTGAAACTCACTAAAGCACAAAATCAAATGAAGGTCATTCGGTTAATTTCACTTTTACTTTTATTTCTTTTAAAAATGTAAAATGAAGACGAACAAATTTTTGAAATAGCATTCAATTTAGGTGGTCTTGTATTATCTTACATTTATTTAAAAAAAAGAAAAAAAAAAACAAAAAACAAAAAAATTAATATCAAAAGAAGACAATAGAACAGAAAAGGTATGAGATATCATAAAAACCCAGACAACAAAATGAGAATAAAGAAAAAGAATTTTTGTTTTTTAACAATAAAATAAAATAATTGAGCACATTCTCATATAGCAGAGAAATATCATAAGCTCCTTTTGTTAATTGTTAAACGAGTAGATAACTTGATAAAAAATTTGTTTACAGTGTAGTGAAAAGTATTTTGTTTGAATAAACATTTTTGTTTTCGTCCTTTTTTTAAAAAAAAAAGGAAAAAAATTCGTTGTTATGACAACATGGAATGGACAACTTATTGTGCTTTTTTTTTGGTGTTTCTGTTTAAATGTATGGTCAAGTATACACATTTGACTGTCCTGTGTGTATTAGAAGCGTTCATCAATTCTTAATTGGTTAAAAAAAGGTTATTTTAAATTTTGTATACTTGAATACGTAACATTGTCCACATATATGCATGTGTTCAAAATGGTTCAAATTGAACGTAAAAATAAATACAAAATTGGTTCAAAATACGGAAAATTGGTAATCTGAGAATTAAATGAATTTATTCAAATTGAATGCAAAAGAATGAGAAGAGTCCGTTTAAAATGCATGAGACTATGTTTCAAAAATGAGTTATAGAATGTACATATGTATACACTTTATTGTATGCATTTGATCATCAACAAGATAAACTGAATGAATCATGAATTCACTTCATTCTGTAATAAATTACGTTCATCAAAAGAGAATTTTATTGTAATCTTTACACCTGCGTTTACTACTTATTTTTTTAAAAAAATATAAATTTAAATCGCATATTAAGTATTTCTGAATAAAAATAATAAAAAAATGAATTTATTTACAATATTCAATTTCCTTGCATATTTTTTTACATGTTTATATATACTTTTTCTTTTTTCTTGTTTCGTTACAGGTAAGCATTAACTGAATACATAATCATAAAATTACTCGTGATACGCATTTGTTGTAAAAAAAAATCTTTTTACACCTGTTCAAGAATTTTTTGTGTTTGCAAAATGCATCTTCAATCTAAGCATTGTTATTTGGTAATAGAAAAATATTATTATGTTGTCAACAAATATGTAAGTTTTTATTTACATAATTAAATTCTAATCATCCACATTTTAATTTTGTCTAATTCAATAATCTCAAACACTAGTTGCAATGATAATACTACATTGCTACGCGTGTATATTTCATTTTTAGAACAATTTCAGAACAAAAAAGATATTGTGGTCAGTGCACATAAATTAGGAATTACGAATAATCCTGCCAGACCAAGATGTGCATACGTACATACAAAATTTTATATTTGATCCTTTGTATAGTACAAAAATAAATAAAATAAAAAAATGAGCATATTTTTCCCTTTTCATTAAGGAGGAGGATGATTACCCACCCACCAATTATGAATCTTTCTCAATTTTGCATATAAAAGATTGTTCCGAAAAACAAAATCTCAAAAAAATTTGTGCTTTAACTTAGAAAATGAAAACACGTTACGGATACAAGATACAAACCGCCAAACCTCAGCTGCTAAGATGGTATCTGATAAAATAGAAAAATATTCTATTTTTTTTATATTGTGGTCGTATTGAAGTCGTTTTCCTTGAAGTGTATGTTTTCCCAAAAACTTTTAGCAAAATCGATGGTATTGTATAAAACAGAAAATGAAGCTCAATAAGGATGACACATTTTAATCATTATTTTATCTTGTAAAAATACATTGCGTTAAGTATATTGTCTCTGTAACAATATCTCCTTATTATTATTCCTTAGATCAATTGCCTATATGATATACCATGATGTTACGTGAGCAAAGTAATAAATATAAGGAAATAACAAAAAACAAAAAAAAAAAAAAAAACGAAGAAAAGAATTGTTTTGTAATACAGAGAAATCTATTAATAGTACATAGATAAAATCTAAAAAAATTTTTCATGATTCCTGTTGCTGGTGTAACTCGTGTACGTTATATAGTGTTTTAAATATACGTTAAAGTGGTCTTTGACTTTTTAGTTAGATACTGTACATGGATTTTCTTTCTTTTATTTTTCCACTAAAAGACATGACGTGCTTATTAAATCGACACTATAAGTTTATAATTAGTCTAAATGATATGCGGCTCAATTCATATACACACACATACAAAGGTATGCATATGTAAAATGATGTTTTTCAATCAAGAAGACATGATAGGTGAATAAATTCATTTTTGTTGCACATTTATTAGATACATACAATATGTTAGTTGGTTGATTGGTTGGTTAGTTAATTCATTTATTTTTGTAGTCTATATAATGCCAAACAAGTATAAAAAGAATTGACTTTTAATGATATAAAAGTAACAAAGATCTTAGACATGATTAATTGCATTGTATGCTCTACGATATTGTATAGTATAATTGGAAAAAGAAAGAATTGAAAAATGAAAGTTGTTGATTCTGTAATACTATAAAATTTTGTTATTATAATTGCTGCTACACATAATATTGAACCAAAAAAAAAAAAGAAAAAAAAACAATATTTTGTATACCAATATAGAATTATAATAATTAACTGGCACTTTGCCTAATTAGTAAAACACTTGCTTCACTTGTATCTTTGTTATATTTACGCATATAAGTATCTAGTGTAGAAAAACGTATATTCATTTGTAGACACGGTATACATTTAAGTATCATCATTATAAAGTACATGGAAAATTAAAGAGTAAAATATATACAATAATTTTATATAATTATATTTATTATTGATTTGAATCTCAAAAATGTTCATTACCACCAATTAATGTTACTTACATACAGACTTAGGCTAGAGTCAAAATACTTGGTAACGTAACATAAAGTAAAGTATGTACACACAACTGTATAACCAAATGGATCCGCTTGTTCAGTTTCGCCAATTCGAAATTGTAATTTTTCCTTAAAGTAATCTGTCGTAAGGAACATACTATATGTAAAGTAAAGTTTTTAGTTGTTACCTTAGAAATCGCAGCTTTCACACAATGAAACACTTATAAGACATTTTACGAAAAGCTGTAAGTGAAGATAGTCACAGACACGTTTCACTTCCTTGTCCTTCACCCATAATGAATTCAACTTATCGTTAAATGACTCATAAGTGTCTCATTGCATGAAAGCCGTGAATCCAATGAACGGACTCACAAATATTACTGAATTTCAATTTACGTTTCTATGTATATGGTCAATATATCATTTTTTCAAATCTGTAAACTATTTTCGTAAATTCTTCTTACTTTTCTTTACTTGACGTTACGTTTTCATTATAGCTAAAGCTTTAATTTCTGTAATCATTATTTACATTAGTATAATAAATCAGCTACAAAACTGAAAGTTTAGACGAAAAATCATATTATTTATATATTCTATACATATATCTTCAAATATTTCGTATTTTCCCTATAATCTACATAATTAATTTACTTTTCTATTTTAGTTCATTACCCATAAAAAAAAATTCATACTAATTAAATGCTCATTTTCTTGTAGGTTCTTAAGACAAATTAAATATAAAACACTTTAATGTTTATGGCATCATTTTTTCTTCCTAAATATAAATAAATATTTTCGTATATTTTGGGTAACTAAAGGACCTTAGAAAACTTTTATCGTTAAAAAAAATTATTTTCTTATATTTATTTGATATTTTACATTTATCTAACTCACAAATGAAATAAAATTTATTTTCAAAATTTTGTTATGATTTTTTTTTCGTTACATTTTGAATCCCTGAAAATCAACATTGTATATAACATACACATGTCCTTGGTGTATTTTACTTTTGTCGTGAATATTAATGTGTTAAAATGTAAAGTATAACTAAAAAGAAAGTTTTCATAAGTTTTTGAAATAAATGAAGTTCGTATAACTTTCACCAATATTTACATACATACTTGCTATGATTGTTTTTTTTTTTTTTACAATAAAATAAAAGAAAATAAAATAAAATTTTATTATACATAACGTATATATTTTTGGTTCTAAGATTACGGGTACTTTATATACGTTACGTTTCATAAGTCGTACAAAATATATTACGAAATTTTCTACAGAGCATTTTAATACCATTGTTTGTTACCATATGATAAGAGAACCTAGGCAAAAGTCTTCCATTAAATTACTGTCATTATGGTACTTTCAGACTATTTTTTTTTTTTTTTGTAATTCTAATGCTGTTAAAATCCTCAGCCAAGAAGTTATTTAGTTGAAAGTTATTATCACAAATAGTGACAATTAACTTATTTTGAACAAAGATAAAAGATAATTTACAAAGTTATTATTATAATGAATACCTGCAAAGAAAATACTTTTTTAAGATCAATTATGTAACATAATTTTACTCCATTTAATTAGATATCTTTATTGTTGTCTATTTGTAATTTAAGAAGTTTAACATAAATGTGAAGCTTCTATATATGGTTCTCTATTGTGAATAAATGTAATGAAATTTCTAGATTCATATTTTGTCGGGATTTTAACACTAAACAAAAAGTATTTGTTATGAAAAATTGAACAGAGTACAAAATTGTAGATTTTTTCATACTCTGTACGTTAATTATATGAAGCTAAGGTCTTACGGAAGCTACGTAAAGTGGAACCATTTTACATCATTGAATATTTAAGAAATTCATCTAATTTTCACGTGATAGTTCTCGTGACTAACAGATTTTGATGAGAGAAGATATACATATGTAAAAACCTCAACTGCAAACAAGTAAGTTGTGTACAGACTATAAAAGAATCTTACAAATATGATTTTTAATTTTTGAAAATTTTTCATTATTTTCGTTTAATGTCAATCATTTTTATTATCTTCATTGTAGAGCACAAGCCTTTTTTTTCATTTTTTTGTTAGATATTTTTCTTTTTATTAAAAAACAAAACAAAATCATACGTTGTAATCGGTATAAATGTATCTGTAGTACAGCCGGCAAATTTTACATAACAAAAATCCATAGAAATTGGATTTGATCCAAAAAAAAAACGAATACATAATCCATGTCTTATTCTTGTATGTTCTTCATTTGTATTATTTCATAGCATTGAAGGGTGCAACATACAACATACAAGAATTCAATGTTTTTCTTTTTTTTTATCCTTCAGAATGAAAATGGCATAATAAGTCATGACTTTTGACATGCATGAAACGATCATATATGTTCATGTATATACCTACACATATATACGTACATGTATATAATGTGAAACATGCATTTTTCAAAAGAAATTCCATTACACAAATACAAATACTCGAAATTACCGTATATTTAAACACTCTGTTATATTGGCTTTCACAAAATAAATGTTCTACTGATGTTTATTTTGTTAGCATAGTCATGTGCTTTTTTATGAAACATAAAAATCATCATTTACATGTTGATGTTCTTCATGATGTTTCCCGAAAACTGACAGTCAAAAAAATGAAAGTAAAGTACGAATGTATTCACGTTGAATGAAAAAGGATGAGAAAAAGTTTCCATTTAAAATACACATGACTATGCTAAAAAAATGAACCTTAGCTTTTCTGCTTTTTAAAAGTTTCTTATTTTTACATTGCTTATATAGTGGGTGTGTACAGCCTGAATTTATTCCCATTCATATCAAAATTTCGTGTTATCCTTTTGCTTTACTATTTTTATCCTTTATTTTTCATTTGCATTTGATTAAACAAATTTTTGCTGTTTTTCAAATTACATTTTCTTATTGTATAATACGATGATACATGCATAGACATTTCTATAAATGTGTATTAGATCAGATTTGCAGCATATGTTTATATTCATATTTTTTTTGTCTTTGGGATTTTTTCTTTTGTCTTTATGTTTTATTTATTTTTACAATTCGTAGTTATTTATGTAATAATTTTTTTTTTTTCATTCTTTTATATGTGTATAGACTAAAAGAGTGATACATAATTCTGGTACACAATATATTACTTGACATTTGTGGTAATTGGATTTTTGAATTTATGAATAAAAATCAAATAAAATTGTTCACAAATTATTGAAGATAAAAATATTGAATTACTAAAAGACTTAAATCAAGATAAATAAAAGATTGTTTTTATTATATTTACACTACATGTACAGAAATGTGTGAAAAGTTATATGTTACGGTGAGTTTCAAAAGTTAGAAAAATTTTTTGTTATGCGGTAATATTACAGTTTTCATACAATGTCACTGATGCATTGTATCAGAAAAATTCATGATGCATGAATTCGCTTGAATTATTCGCTTGAATTATGCATTCACAAAACGTTTTGAAATTTTCGACGATACTGCCGTTTTGAATGCTTGATACCTCTTAGACTTTACTTCGAGGCGGTATTGAGGCCTTTTAAAAGTCACTGTTATTTTCATCTACGTAAAACGATTTGTAAACGAAACGAAAACTTGTCAACATACATTTATTCGTTTAATTCAATGGTTAGGTACTGTATATATTATTAAATAAGATTTAATACATATGTATGTGTGTTACTATCTTGATTACAATGGATTTACACATTGCATGTATAAAATCTACGAAATTAATTACATTTGGTTACAAAATACGTGTCCATAATAATCTTTAACAAAATATAAATTTGGCTAAATTCCAATATATAATTCATATTCATTTAGAACGTAATCTAATCAAATTAAGAAATGTGATGTGCATAATATAACGTTTTTTTTTTTTTTTTAATTTCATATGTACTATAATTTTGTATTTTGCACAAAAATAAATTGTATGTACATACTTTAATTAAACGTACAAAAAAAAAAAAAAAAAAAAAAACAAATTTAAAATATTGTTTTCATTATTCCTTTTAAATTTTATATAATTTATAAGAAATAATAAATACACACACATATTTTAACAAGAATTTAATTACTGGTAAACTTTTATTAATAATCGATTTTAATTTTATATTATATTTCTCATATGTAACAATGCAGTATTACATACTTAAAAATGAATTCAATTTTCTTTATAATAAAGAAAACAAAAATAAAATTTGTTTATAATAAAGTTCAAAAGTGTATTTTTACTGTATTTGTATACAAAATCACCATACATATCCTTTTGAGTTTAAATGCTTTAAAAAACAAATTTATATTTGAATGCATATTAGACCCAGTACATTAATGTACATAATACAAATAAAGTTCTTTGTACAGTGGTGTATTAATTTTGTTTTCATGATTGTTCCCATAGAAATGTATAATAATCCAGTTTTTGTTAAAGTTTTATTGTTTAAAAGTTAAATTTACATTACATATACATATATTAGATTTGCATATTATATGGACATACACGTAAGCATCTATACTTGCTTGACTTTGCGTTTTAATACATGAAAATGTAATATAAACGGTTTCACATACGACGAGTATAACTAACTAAACTCTAAAGTGATCAGTATGTAAATATGTACATATACTTAGTAACAAACATTCACATTTGTATTTTAGTTCATATAAAATAGTAATTTAAATTTTATTGTGCATTTAACTTTTCATTATTTTTAATATCCTTGTCCCATATAAATTGTACATTTCAAGGTAATTAAATGAAATTAGATTTAAAGGTCCTTTATATTATATGGTCGAAAATTTCAAAATTCATATAATAAAATTTCAAAATCATTCGAAATACAATATAGCGTTTTTGATGATACGGCATAGCGGTTATATTTAAATTTTGTATTCCTTACAAATTTTGTTTTAAAACAGGACTCGTCATTGAATATGTTTATAGAACGATTTAATAACATAAAGCAGTTTAGAAAATTCGCTTCCTTAAATCAATTTAACGTTAAATCACTCATAATCTCAGAGTAAATTAATTACATCGCATGAACATACTGACTTAAGAATGATGCACTGCATATATGTACATATCTTGCAAAAGATCTTTCTAAAATTATAAATTATATTAAATGTATTTATTTGTCTTTATTTTGTAAGGCGTATTGTATACGAGTGCGGTTTCATATTACCATTGTGTACATAACTGATAATAAAAATCAATTTTTATACCTAAAGTTCTTCTTTTTTTTTCTTTTAAATGTTGGATTTTAATCTTATATTCATACATGAATGTATCTTTTCAGTTGATTTTCATTTTGTTTACTATTTTAAAAAATAATGCACTTGTTCAACATAATAATCTCTTATTTATCAATATAATTTATTATTAATTTTGTATTCTTGTATCTTAACTGAACAAAAAAAAAACCAGATAAGATACATTAGTTAATATTTAACAGAGAAAAATAGCTGCATATTAATCCATGTTTGTTTTGTTTTTTTTTTCGATTAATGATACATGATAATATGACAAAATGAATTTTCAAATGAACAAAATATACGTTACAAATAACATCTTGAATGTATACCTTAACTGATGGGTACCATTGCAACCCAACTTTAATTCACAATTTGTTCATGAAAATATCATTAGTAGCTTATACATATAGTATGTAGGTATTTTTTATTTTTTATTTTTTTTGTAATGTTTTAAATTACATGCAAAGAATTCACATAAATGATAAAAATTGTTTGCAGAATTGATGTACTTTACAAAATAATGTAAATAATTTACATTTACAAAAAAAAAAAAAAAAAAAAAAAAAAAAAAAAAAAAAAAGTTTACTAATTTCTTGGTAAATCTTTAAATTTAGAAATGCATTTGCATACATCTGTTATGTACATCTTAAAGAAATGTAGATAATTTGTATTTATGTAACAGATATGACTACATCAATGCATACAAAACACGTGCAGCTATGAATATGTTTTCTTTTTATAGAACACTCGAACAAATAAAAGTTCTCCTTTTTTTGTTTTTTGTACATTTTCTTCAAGTTATGTAATACTTATGAGCCACAAAGACATAAATTTATATTATCTTTAATACAACAATAAAAATAAATAAAATCTATTTGTAGGTGCATCTGTCTTTTCCATTTTCTTTAATATCAAACGTATTAACTTGACAAACGATCGTCTTCGTTTACTTATTTTTGTGACTTCATATTATATTTTTTTTTTACCAAAAATATATTTTATACTTCGTCTATAAATATTTTTCAGTATACAGGGCTTATGGAAACTGTATTGCAAATAGTATTAATTTGTATCATTGTATATATTGTCATAATTAAAAAAGGATAGTATAGCATATCAGGACGAATTTTTGATTGTTGATACCAGATATGGTCATAACTTCAACTTTATTATTATTTCGTGATCAATTTCATTATGTTTGTAAATGGGACTGGTAATAATTTGTTATTATAATAAAATTTACTCACATGTTACTCACATTTACTTACAATATGTTTATTACATAATGTAAGATGACATGAAAATTACTAGAAGTACTCGCTTTTGAGTACATATGCTAAGATAACCTCGTCTGGGTACGTAGTACGTTTACAAAATAGAGTGAAAGAAGCTAAAAGATACATATACCTATACATACTCCCATACAACATGTACTGACAAATCTTTATAAACGAAGTATAGTTTATTTTGATTTTCATTCCCGTATTCGGAAAAAATTCCCATATTCCGATGAAATTGTTTTTAAAATTAGAATACAATCTTTTTTTTCGTGCTCACATCTCTTCTCAAAAAAAATGTTCTTTTGTAAAATTTTGTATATACAATATATAAATAAATATACATATACAAATTTTCATATGTATATGTGTATGTAAATTTTCTTACAAGTGAAAAACAAAAATAACAAAAAAAGAAAAATTTGTGCTATTCGAAAGTGAAAAACATTTTAAAAATTTTCATTTTTCTTGTACACACATGTTCATATACAAAAAAAACATACGTCGTACAGATACACATTGGTTTTAGATTTTTGGGTTTATAATTAAATTTCACGTATACATTAAATATTAATAATTTTTTATTTAATGTATTTAGTATGTACATAACGTGTACGCATGAAAATACAAAATTACATTTAAAGATACATATTTAAAAAAAAATTAAAAAAAAAAAAAAATTAATTTTTAATACGACATTGAGGTGCCTCCTAAAAATGATTAAATGATTATTAAAGCATATAATCATTATTTGCATAATTAAAAATCGATTTAGCATTAATTTGAAATATTGAATATTCCTCTTAGAACGTATACGTTATTAAAATTTTAATTTTAATGAAAATATAAAAAAAAAATTTGTTTTTTTCCTTATTACACTTAAAATATGTATCTTAATTTTTAATCATATTATTTGGATGATTTACTTCAAATTTTTGCTAAATGTATTAACATATCTATTTCAATATTTTAATATTGAACTTATTTACATTTTAATTAAAATTTAAATTACTTCCGTATATTTTAGAATTTTAAACGTGCATTTTTTTTTTTGTGATTTTAAATTATTTTTCGTTTTTCCGTTATAAATTGTTCATTTTTTATTTAATTTTCCAGAGATTTTTAAATTAATTTTTAATGATCTGGAGAAGACAAATCGATATCTCGAGATAATATCTTTCGATTTCCACAAAATTTTTAGGATATGAAGATTCTGATGGGGAAAAATTTATTTTGTAATTAATACAAAATTTTTCATACAAAATAACATACAAGTAACTCAAAACTCACCATATTTTTTTCACGAAAAAGATATTTTTAAATTTTGAACGTTGATAACTCCGAATATTCTAGCAAGACTCTAATGAGTTATACTTTGTAAGAAAGGCCCATGTCTCATTTTATTTTACAGTAAATGTGAATGAAATACATTGTGTGGTTCAAAAGATATTGCACAATACATGATGACATGTGCCATGTTCAAAAATTTTTAACCCCCTTTATCTCAAAAGAGGTGAATTTTAGAATGGTGGACCTAAAATGATATTTTCATAGAAACAGTCTGAATTATAAAAAAAAATACATTTGGTGATATTTTTCTTGGGACACCCTTGTTATATGCGTGCTATTTAATTATTATGTATACATTAAATGGTTTTAAATACAAATTTATCGACATGCTTATATTTTGCAAATTTTTTTCGTTTTTTTTTTCATGTTTAAATCCGAATTTAATACAAGATATTTTTAAATGAAAAATATTCACATTAACATTATTTTAAATATAAATTCATCCTTGCTCTAGATACAATCTAAAAATTTTTTTTTGTTTAAATACTAATCAATCGATCTGTCAGTCAAAAAATTCGTCTTGTAAAATACTCTATATAATATAGTACAATGTCTTCACATTCCATAAAATTTTAATTATAAATGTCTGCAATTTTGATTTAATATGAATTATTATTGATGTTACTACAAGTATTATTTTACATAATACACTGTACACACCCCACACCCCATATACGAACATGCATAAGTGCAAAGCTTGTTTTTCTTGTGAAAATTTTTATTGTTTAATAAAATGCATTAAATTAAAAGTGCTGAAAAATTTTTCATAAAAATAATTTTATATTGCATTACAAAGTATTTTTATTTAATATTTGCAATATTTGAGAAAATAAAATGCAATACATTATGTAAATGAGCTCTTGGATTTTGCATTCAAATGCACAATATTCTGACTCTACAATATGTTATTTATGAAATATGTTCAAATATATTTCAATCATTCATTCAGTTTCTTTGAATTTCAATTCATTATATTCGTTTTCTCATTTTTCAAGAGTTTATACGAGAACATACACACATGTTACCTTCTACTACTGTGTACGAACGTATTTATAAACATATAACATATGATTGATTATAATTTGAATATGAAATATTTCAAAGAAAATTTAATTGAGAATTTTATCAAACAAAAAAAAAACATAATATGAATGAAACAAAAAATTTAATCAATCACTTATTTGATGTAATAAAAGTAAATACGTAGTAATGTAAGTTTCATAACGTAAAAAACTTTGCAAAAAATTCTGCAATGCGACTGTTGTATTACATTTGAAAAATTCACTATTCGTCATTTATTTTGCTATTTTGAGTATTAGCCCCTTGGAACTTCAAACTTTGTGGTATTTAAACGTTTGCGAACTCACTATGTGTTAAATTTAATGAATTAAAATAATTTTTTTTTTATGTTACAATGTTTCGTCACTTTGAAAAAAAAGAAACAAAATTATGACACACCAGCTGTATCCATTCTTAAAAAAATGAAAAAAATAAAGATAATTTTATTTCGTCAACATAAGACAGAATATTGAATATAATTAGGTCTTAAATTCAATTATTATATAAAATATTTTGCTTAAATTTTCATTTTATGTTCAATTTAACTATCTCATATTGCATACAAATTTGAATTTTCCTGAAAGTTTTTCACATAATTTTATTTTTTTTTAATCAAATATCCTTTAGGTCTTGTATTACGTTAAAGTATGAAAATATTTTCATAAACATTCGTAAGAAAATTTTTTATAGGTATTTAACGCCTAAGGGTATATGTAGATATATATACACATTTGCATGTGTTCAAATTGATAATAAATGTCACATAAATTTAGAAAAAATGTCTAAAAGTATTATTTATCGAGAACATTACGAGAATTTTGGAAATTCTAAACACATATAGATTAAGCACGTAATATACGTAAAATACATAAGTATTTGTCGTTTGTTATTTTGAATTTAAAGTGAATGAAGCGTTTGAATTAAAGCATTTCGGTGAGTTCGGAAATGTCAGATAAAATTGGTGTGACGCGATAATATTACGGTTTTGATGCAAAAATTATACAATGTTGCTCATACATTATACCAGAAAAATTCACGATGCGTCATTTGTTTAAATAATGCTTTCTAGATGCGTTCATAATACGTTTTGAAGTTTTAAATTTTGCATCAAGATGGTATTTAAACGTTTTGGAACTCACTACTTATTAAAATTACAAAATTCAATTAAAATGTAGCATTTGAGATTTTTTGTCAGAAAAATAGTCATCCTCATACTTGCTCAAATATTATACAAATTTAAATAAACTAGACAGCAATATTTACAGTATAAATTGTCATAAAAATATAAACATCCGCTGTCGTGAATTGTCCTATATTTTATTAATCATGTGCTCGAAGGTAATAGGACAATGCACTTTTTAAACAAATTTAAACATTTATTTATGTACGTATACCCATACTGTTCTCCATTTAACTTAAGTCTTGTTACATATTAATGTATTCTAACGTAAATTTGAATTAAAATTAAAAGGAAAACGAAATTGATAAAATTTATCTATCATTGGCAAAATTCAACTTTTAGCCATTTTTTTAAACGTTTGGTGATAGTAAACAACATTTCCGTAACGCGTGACAATATAGATGTACGATTTAATGTATATGAACATTTTAGATAATGGAAAATACACATCAGTGCTTATTTACTGCACACATTTTGTATAGCATGTGCATATTTGCAGTTTAATACCATTTACAAAAGGAAAAAAAATATAAATAATGGATTTTATTTTATTTTATCAGGATAACTTTTAATGAAAATCTCTACCAATTCAATTACATTTCCACATATGCATATTTATATATACTTGTAATATGGTAGTATGGTACATTCAAAATAGTAATCAAATTCATCTGTTTACCTCTGATTTTTGTACATATACATACATGGTATACGAAATACATTTAAAATTTTTGTATGAATAATAAAAGGCTTTTATGTAATATATTTGAATTAGTTTTATGTTTTTAGTCCATTATATATTATTTGTATCGTTCGAAAACGTATATTAATGCAAATGCATATTTAATGTTACACTAAATGAAAAAGAAATTTTTGTAAATGTTCAATTAAACTGTATATAATCGTTCATTATCTAATCCTGTATAGAAAATGTAACCATTGTTTCCTGATGCAAATATGTATGTATGTATTGGTTTTGAATTCAGATAAATTTTTAATTAAATTTTTGGCGGTTATTATGTTCTGATTTGCATGATATTCGCTGTAACAACACCTGCATACCTGTAAGTATGTAAATAGGGTGGCAATAAAAATTACCAAAAATCATCACAACTTAATGATAAGGCAAGTAGAACAAAAAAAATTCGTAAAAAATTTAAAAAGTCAAAAATTTAAGTCAAACATCAAGTTCATCAAGTTTTCATGGATTTTTGTCCCAATCCTCTTCTGGATTTGAAAATATTTCGAGTTGTACACTTGCAATTCGTGCATGTTATTTGTTATTTTCAAATTCAAATTTGTTTTTTATTTAAAAAAAAATTTTTCAACCATCCTTGATTCAAGTACACCCTTGTCATTTGATTTACGTGAAAAATGTATGTTTGAAAAAGTATTCAACAAAGACTTTTATACATTGAAAAAATCAGCTTTATTCACGTTCCTATTTTCTTTTCTTTATCTCAAGATACTTTTACATTTACTGTTTTTCTTTTTATTTTTTTACAATGACAAATAAAACAAAAGTCAATTATATATAGGTATATATATATTTTATATTAACGATGCAATAATGTTTTGACTCTGATTTTTAAATATTTAATTAAATCCCAATGATTATTTATAGCAATCATCAGAGTACAAAAACAAGAATCAAAAATAAAACATTAAAATGATAATATTAAGTAGAAAATTAATTTATTTTAAAATTGTATCTATATTTAAATAATATGAATAATTTAAATGTCATGTATAAAATGTTATATGAAAATAATCTCAAGAGGTTAAAAAGGCTCATAAAATTTAAAATTGTAATTCAGATAGAATTCCTTTGATGTTTGTTATACTTTATTAAAAGACTATAAATTTGGTCAAATGTACATAACATGATAAACAAATTAAACATAATGATTTATAAATCATACATATGTATTATTCAGATATGTATGTAATGTATACACAAATATAAGTATTTGTATTGTTATATGTACATCATTTGATTTGTTATAAAGCAACGCCTAAATGAAAAATTCAAACAATCTTTCATAATAAATTCAATTAAAATGTAATCAAAATTATTCTTTCATCTAATTTAGTAAAAGCAAAATTACTTTATGATCCAATGAAAATTTCATTTAATGAAGTTTAAATTACATTAAAACATTTTTTCTTTTTGTATTAAAATTATTTTCTAAACTTTTTAGCGTACGCAAAAATATTTGAAAAGTTTTAGGATATTAATTAGATGTAGGATATATGTATATATACCGCAAAATGTTTAAGAACTATCAGCCTTACATTCAAATTATACATATACAGAATGTATAGCTCTCATCAATTTTCTTGCGAATTTCTAATTTAATAAACGTTCTTCTTTATTATAAAAACAAAAATTTCATCTTTATAGGATTTTTTTATACAATTTTTAAATTAAATACAAAATCATATCATCCTTTTGGTTATCTTGTTTTCCTTGTTTTATTATTATTACACATAGCCAGTGCTATCGTTTTTCAGTTTGCTTTTGTATTTTTCGTTCGCTTTCATGTTTCATGTATACTGGTTTGGTCTGGTATATATAGCAATAACACACTGTATGGGAGTCCTAGTCTATTGGTCTAATTAATATTCAAGGTCAACTCAGTAGTATAGCATAAATTAGGTTGAAAATCAGGATTTAACTTAGTTGCCTTTTAAACACGAGAGAAGACGGTTGGTATTGTACAGTGGATCTGGAATTTTATTTTTATTGATTAGCATACTAAATATTCCATTTAAATTATAGTCGACCGATATAAAAATTAAAAAAATTTTTTAGATTCTAAAATAATGAATTACATATATTGACAATTATATTAACAACTATTTATTGGTAAAATAATTAAAATGAATTCAAATTAAATTGATTTAGTTTAATTGAAAACAATTTAAAAAAAATTAATTTGATTAAAACAAATTAAATGCAAATAATTCAGTATGACAATATTCCAATATCAGACAATAGCGAAACGATAGCACTGCCCTTAGATATCTATCGTCGTTTATAAATACTGATACACATATGTATGTCAACTTTATATGATCCTGGGGTTTTTGTTCTCAAAGTTTTCAATACACAATTTTTTTTTCTTTTTTTTTTTTTGTTCTTTTTTCAACTAAAGACAAACATAAACCTTATTTTAGATCAATCTAAAAATTATATAACATGAAATTTTAAATATTTTTCCCATAATCATAATAGAAAATATTTGTTATTTTGTTTTTGTAAAAGCAAACAATTTTCATCAAATCATTTAACAATAAAATGGAAATGTATAAGGCAGGAGTTTGGGGAGTTAAGGAGGATCGAGGATACATAAAAATTTTGTTTTTTGTACAAGAAGTAAATTTATTTTTATTAATCTACTGTGTATACATGCAAGCATGTAAATAAAAATTTTGTTTTAATTTTCTTTCTGTAATTTACAATGTTTTTGAAATTGATTATTTTTACTGTTGAAATTTTATTGCCATTATTTTTATTTTATGTGTACGTAATGTATATCGTGTGTGCGTTAAATATTACTATAAAAAAAAATTTTTTTTTTTGAAATTGCCTTTGTTTAAAATAAAAATAATTTTTCGCATTTAATTCATTCTAAAATATGTATTTTACTTAACCCTAGAGTACACGAATAACTAGAAAGAAATATGCAAATTGTATATATGTATACATTTATGCGCCTTTGGATTAAAAATATTCATATTTAAAATTTTGTATAACAATAAATTGATTTTTAAAATTAGTCCCTAACAAATCATACTAAAAAATAAAATATTAGAATTTTGGAAAAAAAACCATGACGATAGCATTCAAACAGTATAAATTTGTACAATGTTTAACTACATTCATGTTTACTATGCCAATGAAAATCCGATTGACAAAAAAATTGTAACGATCAGTTCATGTTTACATTATGGTCTTTATATCATTCTGTCACACATTTTTGTAAAATTGATAACGAAACTTTTTGAATAAGAATAATATCTTTTTTTAAATCAATTTATCAATTTCTTATTTATTCACATAAAAATAAATAAGAAATTGTTTAATATTTGAATTATTTTTCAATATTGTTTCTTTTAAGGATTCAAGGAAAATTTGTGTGTTAGAAGTTCTATTCATAGCTAAATTAAATTTCATAATAAATCATCAATTGTGCTTCAAATAGTGTGAACAATTCAATATAAAATAAAATTATGTTAAAGTTTTTCAAACAATTTTGAATTACATTTGTTTACATGACGTAGGTGCACATGACAATAAAAAAAAAATTGTTATTTGTACATTATTATGTACACAGTCTTGAGTCTAGATAATTTTTCTTGACATTTTTTTGTTTTTATTTGACAAGGATTTTTCTAATATCTAATGACTTTTTTTTATATATATTTTTTTAAATTTTTATTTCCTATTTGAACAAATAAAAATAAATAATATTAAAAAAATTCCTTAGTCCTGGTCGTATTTGTAGCATACATCCACTTAGAAAAAATTAGAAAAAAAAAATTCTTATTTTACGATGATATTTTCATGTTTATGCTATTATTTTCATTTGTTTGCTTGTCGTTTTGTTTTTGATGTGTATTGATTTAACGATTATCCACATGAATAAAAATCTTTTTATATTTTTATTTTTATTTTTTTTAAATGTATTTTATCAAACAAAGATTTTTTTATGTAAAGCACATCCTGAAGATAATCTAATTTTTTTTTTTTGCTGTATTTTATATTACTATTATTATGTGTGTATGTGTGTACAAAAGAAGTGTATAAACCACTAATGTCCTATTTTTCCTTTTTATTATGTTCGTTGTTATATTTTTTTGTTAAATAAAAAACACATGTATACATATGAATATGTAAGTATATTTGTATATATATATATTGTGTGAACATGCGAAGATATGATAAGAACGTATAATCTTTATATGACCCAGTTTATGTATATATACGAGATGTATTTTTGACGTTATGTAAAATGTGATATCACAAAAAATACAAATTCTAACACAATAATGCATTTGATATATTGTACTTTTAAACATAAAAAAATATAAAAAATAGTATAGTAATAAATTTTGTAATTGAGTACTGAATTACCATTTTGAATAACTATTATTACTCTAACAGCGTGTATAAAGTCCGTGTCACATAATGATGAACATTTTAGTTCAATTTTCTATTTGTGTTAATGAAGATTTTATGTACACACATATTCATACATACATATGTAGATTTTGAAGTCAGAGAAAAAGAAATGGCCTTGCTCCAACCATCCACAGCCCACATATTTCAAGTAAAATATTCTTTATTAATACATGTGTGAGCAATTTGGATCTTAAAATCTTAAAGACAAAATGTGTATATGTGTAAGTATTTTCTTTTCTGTCTATACAAATGGAAATTATGATATTTTCATCGTATTTGGTACGCATTCTATAGTAATAAATTTTGTATGTAAAAAATCAATAATTTCAGAATTAAAATTTTAACTACACATTTGAAAAAAAAAAAACAAAACACTTAAAAAATTTAAAACAATTTGAAAACACAGAAAAAAAAAACATGAAAAATATAAAATTACTTTCAATTAATCCACAAAACTTTTTCCTTTTCAAAATTATTAAAAAAAGAAGAAAAAATTTTCATTGGATATAAAATTTTCTCAATAGAATAATCAAATCATTAGTAAGTTATTCAGTTTAAAATGTTTAAGCTTTAGAATCTATAACATTATCAATGTATCTGTTTTGTTGTTGTTCAACATTTTTCCAGTATCAACTCAATGCGTTCGTATATATTCATTTCTCTGTTACAGATGCTGAAAACACTTTATAAAAAGGAGTAGAATGGCTTTTTTAGTAGGACTATAAAATAAAAATAAATTGTTCTTTTTTTCTTTTAAATCAACTTCAATTCATCAATATAAATCAACATGTATTACATGATGGGTTCTTTAGCTTCAATACACTTAAGAACATTTTCAAATTCTGATAATTTTCTCTTTTTATATCTGTATATGATGTACAAATACAAACACATATGTGAGTTTTATATACAATAACGATAAAATTTGAAAAGATTGAAAGAAAATTATAAAACAATTTGAAAACTTTTTAAAGCAACAGATTAGGCATAAAAAGGATGTTGATTATATTAAAATAGAAAATTATACAGTATATAAATTCTTATGTAAAATTAAAAGATAACAAAATAAGAACAACATGAAAATTATTATTAAAGAATTTCAATTACGAATAACTATTACGTATAATTTTATAAGTGAAAAACTTTTTAAATGCCAACAGAAAACAAAAAACAAAAAAAAAAAAAAATTGAAAACTATACTTTGTTTGCAAATATTAAAAAGCGAGTACCTCCAATAACTTTCATGCCATCTTACATTAAGTAATAAAAATATACAATATGTGAATAGATTTTATTATAATTACTACACATGAATTCATCCACAATCATATGATGCTGCTCCACACACTACGCACAATCATCAATTTCGTCGAGATTTACAGAGTAGAAACATGTAGAGTGCATAGTGTCAAGCAACATCATATAATTGTGCATGCATGCATGTGTGATTATATCTTATGTCAATAATCGAAGATTAGCCAATGTAAATATACCACTCAGTTTTTATTAAAATGCAATGAAACTTGCCTCTGTAAGGCTTATACTGAAAAAAAATTTATAGACAAAGTATAAAATAAATTGAATGAAAATTACAAAAAAAAAAAAACAAAATGATAACATTTTTTGTATATGTATAAATTCATTTGATTTTCTTTCAAACTACAAAAATAAAATAACCGATGAAAAATTGAAATCAAAATCTTCTAAATCCTTTTTTGTTACAAAACTATTCTATTTTATAATACCTTTTATATACACAGGAATGTATGTGTGTTTATTTTTTTCAACAATGATTTACAGTAATTTACATCTATAATCCAGAGTTTTTGTGTTTCTTTATACATAGTCAAATGTACGTTATGTGATAAAACATTATATAATAGATTATTTTGATCTTTTTCAATTTATAGTCATCGTATTCATTGTCATGTGTATGTGTCCTACATGCATAATTCCTTTCACTTTTTTTTTTTTTTTTTTTTTTTTTTTGTTTCTGAAATAAAGGATAAATTTTGAGGATCCTCGTTTTTTGTGGAAAAAAAAAATTTTTTTTTTCACATAGATATTACGAAGTTATAAATTTTGAATTTGATTTTCATTTTTCGTTTCTTTTACATTCTATATAAATTGTCATTCATGATAATTGATCGATTGACACAATGAGAAATTGATTTATCTATTCATTCGTATTTGAAACTCATTCACATCTGTACATTACATACGAATTTTATTTTAAAAAAATGATAAAAGGAAAAAAATTTATACATGTACATTTACCAAAAATGAAATATTCAAATATTTATATTGTTTTTTTCCGGTTATCCTGTAATAAATTTGATTGAAAAAGATAAATAATAAAATAAATTCATACAAAACAAAAAGATTTAAAGCAATTGAAATGATTTATAAATTTAGTTTTTGTTTTTTTTCTTTGTAAAGATCGATACATTTTACTTAATGCTATGATGCATGAATGTAGAAGAAAAAATCTACATGTAAAATTTTGTACAAATGCAAACATCCATTCCTAAGGTGGAGGGTTGGTCATCCGAAAAATATTTTGGGCCCATAGTAAAAAAAAATCAAATATTTTTCTTGTACAGAAATAGGTTCAATAGATCACTCTTCAGCTCGGGTCAACCCTTATTACAGGATTTCGCTATATGGTGGTTCTACCATTGAACCATCTTAGGGTTAAAGGATTCCTCTGAATCAGAATTAGAGTTTTATAAGATTCATTTTAGATATGTAAGAAATCAAAACGACGAGAAAACAAATAAAACCTTCATAATTTACTGTATTCAAATTGTTATTAACATTGGATTGCTTTAAAGTGATATATTCAAGGTTTTAACAAAGCTAATAAATAAAAATACAAATTTTTATACACGTACATATGTATAAAAAAATTCTAATTGAACAGCACATTCATATCTGAAACAATTTATCTAAATTATGTTTTAGTGAAATGAAAATTTTTTTCTTTTTTTAAGAAAAACAAAAAAATAAATAATAAATTTTATGAATATATGTAGGAAGGTAACACTTAAAATATATCACACATTTAATGGAGAATTTTTGTATATTTTATGTGGTAATTATTTTGAAATATGTATACTTGTATGATTAATGATGATCACGTGAAATAAATATTAGTTAAATTTTGAATTAATGGTTCACATTTGACTACATAAAAAAATTATGTCATATTTTTTTCTTTGTAATTTTGGTAAATTGATTTGATTTTCGTGCATGAATGGGTGTACTAAATCCGGAAAATCTGATTTAGTGCTCATGAACATACGATTAAGATTCTTAATTTGTTTCAATAATTTTTTTTTTCATTTTAATTGAAGTCGACATTTTTTAATTGGTAATGAACAATTTTGTTTATTATTGCAATTAAATGCAATTTTCTTTTTCATAATTTTCATTTACAATACATTATAAATTTTAATTTTTAATTGTTTCCTTTTTCTATTTTATTTTATTTTTTTTAAATAAAGTAATTACAAACAATTATTTCATTGTAAATTCAAATTCAAAAAGTACAATCAAGGAAAATACAATTTGCTTTATATTTTAATTTTCCACTGTACAAATTATATGAAATGATTATTAACCTTGTAAATGTATAGTGCGTTTTGTATGTATGCTAAGAATCTTTAACTTACATTTAAGAGCAATTTTTTTTTCTTTCATGTGAAGCGCTGAGGATGAGATGAGGTTTGGTAGCCTCGAAACTTCTTTCATGTGAAAATTGTATGTGCAATTGTTTTTTTTTTCTTATGTACATATTTAACCTATTAACACCTTGCTGTAATTATCATGCAGAAAAAGAAATTATGGAACTTAATTAACACGAACATAATACAATTTTTATTTTCAAATTACATATTTAAATGAATAGAATAAAAAGGACATCAAACAATTCATGTAAGAAATGAATGTGCATGTACTCTTAAATGTTCACAGTATAAACATTCGACATTCACTTCACCTTATAAAACCCACAAGTACATGTGAGTACTTCAGTTCGTATGTACATACGTTAATGCATTCATGTGAAAGCTATACTTGACCTTTTATAATGCTGATTTCATTCAATTTTCTTAAATTCTATTATTTTATTTTTTGTTTTGCGTTTTTTTTTTTTTAATTTTTATTTTTTATGACAAGAACAATAGAAAAATTTAAGTAATATATAAAATGCATATCCATATCCATGAAAATAAAAATAAAAATACAATGAAATTACGAAGGTAATAAAAGGACGATGGCTTAAGAAAAAAAATAATAAAAAAAAACCTTTAAAAATTCAGTTTCATACCCTTTTTACACGTTTACAGTTTCAAAGTTAATAGACAATTTTCCTTTAGGAAAACACTTATTTTATTTTCTTTAAGATGATTAACGTGAATAATTTTAAAGTACATAAAACAAAACAAAGCAAAGAGGAAAAAATTTGAAAAGCAAAAAATTTGCATTCTTATTTGCATATAAACTGCATGAGAAATTTTTACATAATTTATTTATTTTTTTTCTATTAATTTTTTTCTCCCTTTTTTTATATTTTTAAATGAAATGTTCAATAATGCTAGAACCAAAATAGTCCATAAATTAACGTGAAGTAAAGTAAAATACGAAGATGTGTAAATTAAAGGAGTTACTCATAATTTACGTAAACTTCCGTTTGTTCAGTTTCATTAATTTGGAAATGACAATTTTCCGTTCAATAAAATCCGATAAGGAGGGTATGTAAAGTAAAATTTTCCAACATAGAATGGAAACAGAGTGGAAAATATAATTTTATAGAAATATGCTTTTTTAATTATGACCGATATGTAATTTTTGACATCCATAAATCAAATTCGTAAAATTGTTTTACTAAACTCTACGGAAGTTCACGTTTCATTATGGTTAGCCCACAAAATACATTGGTTTCATTTTACCCAAACGAGAAATGAGATTACAAAAAAATACATTTAAATTCATTGTAAATGGAAAATGAAGTAAAAGTCAATTCCCTTATTTTATTTTTCACTTTTTTTTTTAATTCAATTGAATTTTTTATAATAGCAAAAAACTAAAAAAGATAAACGACAAAAAAAATTGAAAATATATGCAAAATTTTCTTTTTTCTTTTTTAATCGATATTTCAAAGAAGATTTAAAGTAAACTAAATTTTTTTACTGTCCTGAAGTTATACTATGCAAAAATTAAAATATAATGAAATAAAATGCTCAAGAAATTCCTAGTAAAAAGAAAAAAAAAACTTCAAAATCTCTGAAGTTTTCCAAAGTTTATTTTCCTTTTTTTAGAGTATTAACATTAAAAAATATTTTCATATTCAAAGTTAAAGAAATTATAAGTTTCAGTTATTCCAATTATTATAATTCTCTTTTCTGTATGAAAATTTTGGGTTTTCATTATAAATGTTTTTCCGAACACATGCACATTTCCATGTACGTGTAAGGGTTCCTATAGAGTAAACTTGTTGTCCGTGATATTTTGTGTCTTTTCTTTTTTTAATTAATACGAATTCAATTGGTTTTACAGCTTTAAATAAAAACTCGTATGCGTACATACATTGCAATGCGACATAAACAAATACGTACAGAGAAAAATATTTTGAATTGCCAAAAAAAAACAGGCCCAATTTTGAAATAATTCAGTATTTTTGTTAAAAATCCCTCTACTCAAAGGACTTAAAAATTTCCTTGAAATGATTATTTTCACATAGCAACTCAAAAAAAAAAAAAAATGCTAACAGACAAACAGTTAAAGAAACATTTCAGTTTCAGTTTTACATAAAAATCAAATGGAAAATACTTCAATTATTTTTGTCTGTTTATTATTTAAAAGAAAATCTAATATTAAATTTTCACAGACTATCTTGTATTATCACTTTTATTTAATAACGTTAAAAGCATTTTATGATAAAATTTATTTAACAAAAAACTTCGTACAATGTTTTTTTTTTCTCTTTGTGTTTTACGTACATTTTCCTTTTTTGAAACTGAACGATGTTAATCTGTTTGTATCTTACTTTTGTTTTTATTTTTATGTATTACCCATAAAACTTTGTATTAGAAAAACTAAAAGCTTTTCTGAATAACTACAAAATCTATTGCGTTAAAAAAAAAATACAAAAATCTGAAGCAAAAAGCACGTAATCCTTGCACGTAATTTATTCAAAAAGGTCAATTGTTTCTTTATATAGCGATAAAAAAATGAGGGATCTATGTATTTATTGTGTTGCATGAAAAACTTATTTCATCATTGATGGTCACTGGGAAAACAGATCACAGAAAGTATTAGCGAAACAAAAATAATGTTTAAAAATTTATCCTTTTTTAAAATACTTTGGTGAGTTTCAAAAAGTCGAAAAATTTGTTGTGATGCGATTTTAACAAAAAAAAACTATACAATCTCACAATGAGATGATATTTTTATACTTCTCATATTATTGTAATGCCAATGACCGTTTCCATAAGGCATGCACTGAAAATCATTAACAGACAGAGTACAGAATTTTTTTATTTTTACAAATTCCGTATATATTTTACTGATTTTTTAATTATTTTGTGTTTTTTTTTTTTTAGTTTTGAAAAAAAAAAACTGATTTTCTTTTCATTTTCCTATGCATTTTCTTTACAGGTTTTATTACAACAAGATAAGGATAAATTAAAATTGACAAATGCAGAGAAAAGAAAAGCTGAGGAAAGCGATCAAATAAAAGATTTGAAAAAGGTTAGTACAAATACTACATACATTACATTACCTCTCTAAGAAAAAAGAATTCTTTTATATAAAAAAGAAATTTTCCTGTCAGATTAAATGCTATTTTATTTTAAATAAAATAGTTCGACAATATAAAACAGCATCATAATAATTTAATCCTTAAAAAAAATTTTTTATCGAATTTTATAAAACCAAAAGGATTATTTCAAGATTAAACCATAAAATTGATACAAAATACTTATTGATGAACGATGCTCAAATGAAAATATTTGAAAAAAATGACTTTTCAATAAAAAATCGAATTTTTTATCCTTGTGATAATATTTTTATTATTTAAATTGATTTTTAAATTTAGTTTAAATTAATAAAAATTTTGTATATTGTACATACGAGAAAATTCATTTTCTTTGTGTCCAAAATTATTCACATGAAATTTAGTCATGCATTTTCACATCCATTTTGAAAAATCATCGTTATAATGATTAGGCCCAGGCTTACATCGAGCTGTTGCGCCATTGATGATGATGGTCTCTACATGCATACAAGAATTTATCTTATAGTTTCATCAATATAAGCATGTAATCAATTTACATTTTCAATTCAATACATTTTTATTAATTTTCTGTCGAAAACATTTTTTTTTTTGCTTTTAAAATTTATTGAAAATGAGTATGGAAATTTTCATTCCTATACTAAATGTTAAATGTTGAAAATATCTTGTTTATGATACCATCATTATCATTTTGATTGCTTGCTTTTAAATGATTATTTCAATTTTATTTCATTTTTTTTTTCTCTTATTTTATTTTTTTTTTCATTTTATTTTCATTTTTCTTATTTGTTGTGATATTTTCAATTTTCTTGATTTTTTTTTATTCCTGTTAAAGGGAGTAAAAATGAAAATTTCTTTTTCATTATGTTTTCTGCTTAGTTCATGTTATTTTTACATTTTCATTTCGAAAACAAAATGATTTTATTTTTGTTTTTCTTTTCTTTTCTTTTGTCTTTTTTTTTTCTTCTTTTTTTTTCAATTAATTTTTAAGACATCTTTTCTGCTTATTTTCCATTTGTCTTTCACAGTATAATTTATATATATTTTTTGTAAAAATAAAAAGAAAACGTATAAATGTGTTTGAATAAGACAAAAATATATTTTTGTATTATTTGTAATTACATGTTTTATATTGTGGTAAATTTGTAAAATTTGTATTATACAGCAATATAAATTATTTTCGTTTGATTATGTGGATTGCATTTAAGAAAATACATTATAAAAATATAACAATAGAATAACAATAAATGTGTTCGAATGACATGATTTATCTGTGATAAATTCTTACTTCAACAGGTTCTGTTAGTTGAATTTTCTTTTTCAACTCAATTCTATGAACTGATATTTATGTAAATTAAATCCAGTTAAAAACTCTTTTTCTTATTTACTGTTTGAAACTGATCGTAAACTGATCACAAAACATTAAAAAAATTTAAAAATTTGATTTTTTTACGCGTTTGTGTGCTCAAAAAAGAGAAATCGAAATAGGGACATATTAACCTTATTTTTCTAATTTTTCTCACCACATATATCAAACCAACTAAAAAATCAGTTAGCTGATTAGCGAGAATTATCAAGGATCAGGCCAAAATGAATTTCTGCAAGGTTTCCGCCAAGGTACCATTCATCCAAATTTTTCAATCTTACGTCAGTTTCAGATTGTTGCATTTTCTCTTATCCAGAAGACAAAATCAGAATCAAAGTTCGAATTATCAAATAAATCGTTTTCCAGTCGAACACAATTATTGATAATAAACAAGAATTACATAAATAAATTTTGTTTTTACGCTAAAATGTTTTTATTTTCTATCTAAAAAAATTTTAAAAATAAATTTCGCTTTAAAGTTTTGAAAATTTTAAATTTAAATCACGTACAAACATTATTTCAAGATTTTTATACATATAGTATATAGTATTTTTTTCTACGAATAAAACGGACAACAAAAAAAAATTTTTTTTAAACGGAAAATTAATATTTTACTGTGTAAAGTGAATACATGCACACAAACAATTTTATAAAAATTGAAAAACTCAAATCAATTTTAATATTTTATTATTAAAAAATTCCAATAATAATAATAATAATTTGAAAATTTATTCGCTTTAAGTTATTTTCTGAATTCACATACATTTTTTGTTTTCTTTCTGTAAAATTATCCTCTAGGCAAATAAATAGTATTTTAAATTGATTTTTTTTTTTAAATTTATTATAACAAAAACTTTTGATTACAAGGAAACGTAATGAATAAAATTTTTTTTTTTTTTTAATTAAATTAATTTCAAAATAAATATTGTATGGGAAAAAAAAATTTATTATCATTATCAATAATTTAATTCCCAAACTTTTTTGTAATTTTTTTTATTAATTTTTGGTGGGTGGCAACGTTAAAAAAAATTTAAAGTAAAAACTGAGCCCTTTAAGGCTGAACCTACACCCAATGCGTAAAATAAATAAATTGGATATCCCATACTGAATCGAAACAGCAAACAAAAAATACCCACTGAACAACAATTGCAACTGTAACTGAAACCAAATGTATCGTACCTAAAGGTAAGATCTGTACACGAGGTAATGAAGCAGTCCATGCCAAATCAAACCGAGACTCAAATAAAGGTTCTGTTTGTACCGAATATCTTTTCTTGCTTAACTAAACCACTGTGAGTTAAAAGAAAACGAATTTTATGTTTTGGTTTGCTTCGTTTCGTCTTGACCAATTGAGTCTGGTTTCAGACTAATTGTCCTGGAAAAAGCATTCAATAAAGTTATATAAAATTTTTCTATGAATATTTTCAAGTGGGTCTGTTCATATTTCAAGAACCATAAAAACAAAAAGTGGAATACATTTCATGTTGACCATTGTTATTTTGAGTATTATTGTTCAACTTTGTAGTTTTGTATTTTTTTTTTTTTTCAATGAATAAATGAATCTATCCCTTCTGGCTGGCTGAATATATTTAAATGCCAAAAAATTATCCGTATATCTGCATAACAAATTATGTAGATTCATTGTGTAATTTTACTTATTCTAACTGTTTCTATTTAATCAGAAATCCAAAACTAGGAGATACTGCAAGCAGTGCAAATTCGACGTTCAAAAATTTTTCTTCCTGGGTACTGACATCAGTACCCTGTGCTACCGTTTTATTCAAAAAATAAGGTGTAAAATATGAAAATGTATTGAAATATATAAAAAAAAGCAAGCAAATTTTCAGAATAAAATACCCATGTAAAAAAACTAAAATACCCATGAATCAGCATAGAATGTGAATATGTATGCATATTTATCACATACGTGCGTATGTAATTTAAGTGTACATATTATTTCAGAAGAAATCATTCAGTACCCACTAAAATACCCATGTATCAGCATAGAATGTGAATATGTATGCATATTTATCACATACGTGCGTATGTAATTTAAGTGTACATATTATGCGCAATATTTATAAGAATATTTTGTAATGTACGTATTTATCGTATATATGCGTGTGTAAAACTTCTGTCCTAAACAAACAAATTATCGTCTTAAACAAATATAATTTTTTCATAATTGTACGATCATATGGGTCATAAATTTCATTACATCAGAAACGAGGATAGAAATACAAAATGTAAATTCAAATTTTAATGTATTGTATAGGAAATATAATATATTTTGAATACGATCGGTTTAATGTTAAATTTTGAATTTTTGGGTATTCAAAATTCATACTTTTTAGGTAATGATAAATAATAATATGATCGTATGAATGCATTATATATCGTATACGTAAGTATGTAATTTAAGTATACACTCCACGTGGAGTCATATATGTCCCTATATAAAATTGTACCATAAACTTAATGACTTGATTTTGTTAATTATAAATACAATATATACATACATACGTGCAATATTCCGTACACATCTTTCGACCGTATACAAATTTATGTGTTTATACATTGTACTTGTATATATTTTTTTGTCTGATATAAAAAGTAAAAGAAAAGTGTGAAATATGAACAAAAATCGACGTGAAAAAGAAAAAGTAATGTATGTATATGAAATATTGTACGATATATGTATGTATGTATGTTAATCTGAAATTATACACATTTTTTACTACTATCCTAGTCTCTGATCTTTAATTCACGTTCATATATATGATCGAACCATTACAAAATTGTGTTCTAATGTTCTTATGAACGAAAGTTATGTTTGTTTAGGATGACGGTATTTATAGTTAAAATACCAAATTCGTATGAAAATATTTACAAACACTCGTATGTAATATATTATTACATATGTATACATACATATATATAATAAGTACATGGCTTATAATTTCTCGAGTTTATTTTGAATATTCTTATACGAAAAAACGACATCCCTTTTTCTACCAACAAATGTACTAAATCATTCCATCATTCATGCCGTCCCCTCTTTCATCGCCCGAACCGCTCTATCGGCTAAAAAAATTTTTGAAGCCCCATAATAATTCTTGGATTTTCAACTTTTTTGATTTAATTTATTTTACATTTTATGTATTTTTCTTCTTTTTTTTTTATAGGCAAAACTTGAAACAAAAGCATTGAAAGCTAAACGACCAGGATTTACAGATGAAAGATACCATGAAACTTCATATTACATCGAAAATGGTAATTCATTAAAAAAAATTTTTTCCCTTAAATGAAAAATCAATTTCGTTTGACCAAAAACAATTTAATGGATAAAAAAAGGGATCTTATTTATTTCATTTTACACTTGATTTCTTTTTGAGTTTATCATTAATTAAATTTAAAATTTTGTACAGTAACAACATCAAAAAATTACTGGGTGTAAATTATTTCCATGATTTTTAACGATTGTCCTTGTAAAGGATTTTTTTTTGTTAAAATCTTTATCAAGCATAGTGATTTTTTGTTTAATAAATAACGATTTTTTTTTGTTTTTTGCTTTTTGAAAAAAAAAATTTTCTAAAAGTTTTAATGATAAATTGAAATCATCATTATTTATAAATATTTAAATAAAAATAATGATGCATTTGATAAAAAACAAATCATTTAAAATTTTTTTGTTTTGTTTTTTTTTCTTCCTTTTCTTTTTAAATTTATTTGCATTTTAGGCCTTCGTAAAGTTTATCCATATTATTTTACATTTACAACATTTACAAAAGGCAGGTGGGTAGGTGAAAAAATTCTTGATGTATTTGCTAGAGAATTTCGTGCTCATCCAGCTGAAGAATATGAAAGATGTATTATTGCTGGCACATTAACAGTAAATTATGAAAAAGTGCCAACAGATTACAGGCTAAAACATAATGATCTCTTAGCAAATGTAGTTCATAGGTAAGTTTGTGCATTTATTTATTTTTTTTTTTGTCATCATTATTATTATTTTTTTTTTGTTTCTATATTTAAATACATAAAAATGTTACATACACATTATGTAAAGAAAAAAAAAATTATTTATTTTTATTCCTGTTATATCCTTTTTAATATGCAAATTTTATTTCGCACAGTAGTGATTTTCTAGTGGGCACATCATATATTTATTACAATAACCATCAATGCCAAAATTTTTATTTTAAATACACAAAATATTGGTATATAGATCAATTCTTATTGCTGGCTCTAACAAAATTACACATATTTTAACATGGAAACACATTTTTTCTTTTTTTTTTGTGATTTTAATCTTTCTCACATGATAAGAGCTTTTGACACAATCTCAGCAAAAATAATTACTGATAAAATCCTTTTATCTGTAGATTATTTATTTTGCAGCATTTCATCTTATTTTGCTATTCAATTTTTTGAGTTGTACCACTCACAAAACAAATTTGAATCATTGCATTCCTTTATTTGTGTATCTGATCACAAGTTTATTTTGTTTATTTTATTTTAAAAATTTTCACGTGAATCCCGTCTGTTTTTGTAACATAAAAAACGAAAATTTTCTTTTAAAAAAAAAAAAAAAAAAAAAAGTGCGTTGACTGCGCAGACAACTTCATAATGTAATTTGCGTACAGAACGTGTTTCCCAATCCTATATCAGTCCCTCGAACCCAATATCGCAGTCAACATGTTAAATATAATTGTTATGTAAAGAAGTACTATTCTTTTATTTTCTCTTCAATGTGATGCCTAAAGCCCAATGATAGCATCAGCGACAAATACTACGAAAAGCATAAAAATCAAAATACCATAAAATAATAAATAATTAATTTTTAAATAAAAATTTAAATAAATTTTAAATAATAAAAGAAAAATCAAAAACCATCATTTAAATATGAAAAAAAATTTTTAAAAAATTAAATATCAAAAATATCATCACTATTTTCATTTTAATCTGATATAAATATAAAAAAAAATCCCAATAACAATATATTTAATGCAAATAGTATTTACTTGAATTTTCCAATATTTAAATTTTCATTTTTAGATCAAGATTTTTATTAATTCTTTCATCAATAAGCAATAAACATGTGTACATATTTACAAATTATTTATAGTACAATTCATATGTACAATATATGCAATAAAGTTAAATTTAAAGGTTCAAATAAATAAATGTACCTTACATGCACATACATATAAGTAATATAAAAATGAAAAATAATATAAATAAATATTTTATTTATTTATTTATTTTATACGTGAATAATCTGTATCAATATCTAAATAAATTGATACTTTATGCAAATACAATAAATAATATTATTTATAGTCAAACAAACGTGTATTATACATTCATACGGCTATAATATGCAATTCGCATATGTAATTACTTGTGTACATAGTAAATCACAGATATGTATATGCAGTACCAATGCGTTAAACGTTGGCATATATCATAAATTAATTTAAAATTTTTCAATTAAAAAAAAAAAATTAAAATTTTCAGCACATATTTTTTATCAGTTATATAAATTGAAATTTTAAAATATTTTAAATGGAAACATGTATACACGTATGTTGATATGGGAATACATTATACGCATTCACAATAGTTTATTAAAAATAAATAAATAATAAAAATTAATATTACATTTATTTATTTTTTTATTTACAAATGTAATGAACAAGAATTGCTCATTTTTGTATTATTGCTTATATTTTATTAACATGATTACATCACGTTTACAAATATTCACATTGATATATCTTTACGAAAATTCGGTAGTTTTTGTACATACAGATAATTTTTATTCAATTAATTTTATATATATATATATACACGCAAGTGTATGAAGAGGGATGTGCATATGAAAAGGGATTTTTTAAGCATTGATTTGTTTATTGTAATGTTTTTCCATTAATTGATATAAATAATGAATTTAATTTTAAATATATGTATGTAAGTGCAATACTTATAAAATTTAAAATTTAAAATCAAATTTAAAATTGTATTTAATACCACTGATGTATTTTAGCATAGTGTTAAGTACTTTTATAAAATATATAAAAATTTTACGCCGTTGCCACATTATTTATATTCTCCTTTGATTGTGGTTCTTTTTGTTTCTAAACACAGAAAATTGGCAATCAAAAATGAGAGTATAAGATGAATTTATTTAAATTGAATGGAAAAGAATGAGAAAAAGTGTCTATTTAAAGTACACATGACTATATGCTAAAAAAATAATTTCAAAAAATATTTATCTCAATTTTAAATGAATAAAATGAACTCATGAAGATGTAATAATGTCCATCGTTGTTCATAAATAAAAAAACCATCGAATTTCTAATTTTGAATTAGAATTTTTTTTTTTTTTTTTTTTTTTTTTTTTTTTTTTTTGAAATTTCTATAAAACTTCGAATCCTGTTCAGATGAGTGTTAATGTGTTTGCTTGCAATATATCCTTTTAAAGAGATTTACAGCTTTGCAACCTTTCCGTATGAGCTAATGCTTAAGTAATAAAAAAAAAAAACATCAGTCATTTGTAGTTTTATCAGAAAACCATTTTACCTCGCAATAAATTCAATTTGAAATTAGTAAAATGGTTGGGATCGTCATAGTATGAACACACAAAGCTCTTAACAATCATGTATAATCCTTTTTTTTTTTCACTTTTTGTCAGTTTGGTTTTTACTTGCTTGTAATAATCATTTTTGCATTATTTTGTTATTCATAATATTAACTAATAAAATTTAAATAAAAATAACGATAATTTGAGTATGCTTTTGAATTTTATTTTTGAGTACTTAAAATTGCTTTAAATAAAAACTAACATTTTTATGTCTTAATTTTTTTTTTTATAAATACCATACACACCATACTCAGACATATCACACAATAAATATTAAACATGTAGTAGTGTAAAAAAAAATTTTTTTTAATACAAATTTTGCACTTTGAATTTTTTTTTTTTTTTTGAAAATTTAAATACACAAAAAAAATTAGTAAAACATTTTATAAATATATACAAATATATATATAAATACAAAAATGTAAACAAAAAAAAACATAACTGTATATTTTGCAGACATGAAGTTCCAGTCACTAGTCAACCAATCACAATAGTGCATATGGACGATGATATTGTGGTTGTAAACAAACCAGCATCAATACCAGTAAGTGGCTTAAATGACCGCCATTTTTATTTATTTTTATTTTTATTTATTTATTTTTACATTTTCTTTTGTTTTTGTTACTTAATTTTATGTATTTTTCATTTTTTTGTTTTATTTTAAATATTTATAATCCGTTTTTCTTTTACAAATGCTTTTTTTTATAAATTTTTCAATTTATACAATTTTTAACGTACTGTTAATGGAAATTATCAAACAAATACATGAGTAATTTTATTTTTTTTTTTGAATATGAACCATTTAATTATGGAACGTATTAAGAATTTATATTTTTAAAATATTTTAGAGATTGTTATTTTCTAACGCAATATTTTATCTCTTAGGCACAGTTTTACAGTGATGTTTAAAACTCCAGATTAACCTTAACGAACGTTTAAACTGCCACTGTAGAATTGGGCAAAAACGAATTATTTTTTAATGCTTGGTAAAAATAGTTTAAAAAAAAATAGAAATTTATGACTTTATAGAAAAAATTTCTAAATTTTCCCATAAAGATTTATTTTATTGTACATATGTAGAAAATTCAAATTAAAATGATTCATTAAAGATTGCATGTTATTTGAATTATTTTTAATATTAAAATTACTTTGAAAATCGTATATATGTATGTACGTGGTAACCCTAGGATGCACGAATATTTCAATTTGTATACAATTTTATTCATGCGCTCTAGAGTTAATAATAAAGAAAATTATACAGAATCAAATAAAAATGAATAAAATAAAATAATATTATGGCAACTAAATATACGTCAACAAAATGAAATTGCATATGAATCTAGTATCATACTTGTAATAAATTTGAACATTTGTATCATAATATATCAACTCATCTTACTAAAAACAAAAATTAGTTTTGCTTTTGTGTATACGTATTGTCTACTAACTGAATTTTCCTTTTCCCTGTTAATTCGTAGCGAAAAACAAAATTACAATACTAAATATATATAGATCCTGATTGATCCTTTGAATGACATTAGAATCAAAATAAAAAAGTAACGTGAAGCAACTGTGCAGTCAAATGTATGTATATAAAATTCATTTATTGTTCAGTACTCTACCTTACCTTCTTTATTTTGATTAGGCATTTAAACAAGACATGATATAAAGACAAAAAATACAACTGATTTTGAGTCCTTATTTAGTATCCTAAATTTTTTGCGAATTTAATAAATTTTTTTTCGTTACGAAGAACTCAAATTAATTTAATGTTTGAGCGTATTTGATAGCTTTTCAATAAAAGCGTTTCTTTGTGTCAGAAGCTCTTTGCTAAAAAGCTGAATATAGTATATTTCAGTTGTTTACACGTTAAATACACATTTCTGTTTAATACACAAATTTAACATGTCTTCAATGAAATTACATACGTAGGTTAGGTTAAGTTAAGAGATTACAAGATCGTTTTAGTCCATAGCTTGTTACTTGATGATGACTTTCCCTAAGAAGAATGATCTCGATACTTCTTCATTTTCAATTTAAAAATGAATTCTTTTCAAGCACGACATTAATTTTAAATAATCTATAATTTGCTCTAAATGATGATAAAAACAGAACCATTTTAATTTTCTCCAAGATTTTATTTGAAAAAAAAATAAAAAATAAATTTATATTTTATTTTTAAAATAATTCAAAATTTAACTGACTACAGATTGTAACACGACATATAAAGTTGAATATATGTACATATGTATGTATGTTCAACAGTATTTCATTTTAATATCAGTGTTCTACCATTATCACTATTGCCATATCATTTTGTATCTTCTCAATTCAATTTTCTTCTTGTTTATCTTTGTTTTTTCTTTTGTTTTTCTATTCATCATCATGTATGCATATCATCTACATATAAAATATATGGAAATAAAAAGAAAATAAACAAAACAAAACCTCCTTGAATGGTTTGACAAAAAGTTTTCTGTACTCGACAGGATAATCATTGTTTTGCCTTTTAAGTTGGAAAAATAACATGTAAATCTACTAAAAAGCCGAGACAAAACGTCAAAATATTTATTTCATGATTTAATGGTAATATGTATATTTGTATGAGAAAAAGGAAAAACACAGATTTTATATACCTATACATAGATAGACTTTTTGTTTTTTTTTTCTACATAAATATGCAGTACATGTACATATGTATGTGTTCATGTATATGTAATATTTACATGCATAAAGTTCTTGAATTTTAAGTTTTTAAACAAATGAACGTTATATATTCATAATATGTCTATGTGCAAAATGTCTGTCGGCTTTTAGAAATCCTTGTATATTTGGTACTTTTATTTTTATACATTTTTTTTTTTTTATTTTTTTATTTATTTTTTTTTTTCTTGGTACATAACAAGAACACTCGTAATAATATTATGTATATAATTCATAATAAAAAGTCATCTTCAAGATAAAATTCAATTTAATGAAAATACAACAAAAGAAAAAAGGACATCAAATCTTAAATCTAATATTGTAAAGTGTATGCATTGTGTGTACATAACATAATAAATTTATGTATAGGTATATATACAAAAGGGCTTATACAGTCAGAGTCATAAAATTATTTAAATAAATTGAGATACTTTTCATATTACTTTTATTTGTTAATTTTTTAAAGAACTTTTAAGAAGCGATTCAAATGTTTCATGTTCACAACACCCAGTACAAGGTGTGAAAATTGTACATTCGAATTTTTGTCCTTTTTTTTAACGAATATTTTGATTTTAAAAAAAATTTCATTCAAGGAGGCTATAAATGAGGAAGACAGTAAATACAAAAAAAAACAAATTTTCACATAGAATAAATATTCACACAAATAAAGAAAAGTACTTGAAAAAAATTTTCTTTTTAAATAAATAAAGACAAAACAAAAAGGATTACAGTAAATTTAACAAAACCATATTTACTTGGTTTTTCTCGTATATGTTTTGTACATAAATCATAGTTCACATCAGTTAACACTGTAAACTTGGAAAAATAAAAATAAAATATTTTTTTATGAATTGTTAAATTATACAGAGATTTAATGTGATTGTCTCGTGTATTCCTTGACATTTACATGAATAAATATCTGTATTATGAAATTAAATTAAATGCAATGTCAAATAAATAAAAATTTTTTGTTGATTTTTAAGAATAAAGCTTTACGAAATGTGCAAAAAAAAAGTTTTCTTTTAATTACCCTTGGGTTTCGAAAGGTCCAAAAAAAACTTAATGATACGGTATCACTACTTTTCTGATAACAATTATGATACATTGTTAGGCTTTCAGCCTTAGATGTTTCAAAACTTGTTGCATTGTATTAATACGATGTAAATACGTTATAGAACTCAAGGTCTTCTATTGAATTTTCTTCAATATTAACACAAATCTATTTAGAACTCATCGATTACTCCTATATGACATCGGCAATACTATACCGATAATGGACAATGTTTTTTTCTTTTTCCAATTCTTACTCATGTTAATGAGATAATGTGACAATAACCATCAGTTACAACAATTTTCTTTTGAGGGATTTAAGGACATCTGGAATTTTAGCTTAATTATATCTTTTTTTTCGTGCATACATCTAGACATTATTATTTATTTAAGACAAAATGATAATTAGCAAATTTTCATACAATACACATGAAAACACACATACACATACAAAAAAAACGAAAACATAAAGTAAATGCATTACTTATTATTTATTTTATTATGTTGTATTTGTATACATTCTTCGTATAAACGTATATATGTATATATATAACCAGGCATGAGACGCCCGTATTAGATCATCCTATAAAAATTATCCACATAGATAGTGAACTTGTTGTGTTGGATAAACCGTGTTCAATACCGGTGAGTAAATAAAAAACTACAAAAAAGAAAATTTTTAAGGCACATTGTATGTGTGTTTTTTGTAATATTCATTCATTTGAAATTGTATAATTTCATGTCCTGTGTATGTTTGCAATGATATCCACATCCTTTTTTAAAAAAAAAAAACAACTGTTGTGTAACTCCTAAAATTTAAAAAAAAAGAGAAAATTAGTTGAATGAAAAACTCAAAAAAATACTCATTGAATCTATATGCTTTTTTATAGTAATACAACATAATGCATTTTTAATGAGAACAATACCAAAAAAATTGGCAACAAAATTTCCTTATTTTTTGTGCTTTAATGTAAAACTAATGTATGTCCTAGAAATTAACTATCAAAAAAAAAAACCATACTTCCCTTTTTTTATAACTTGTTGCATGATTTTATAACTATGTCGGAAATAATTTTGGTTTTATAATTATCCTTTTGTTAAACACATTTTTAACAATATATCAATTAAATTATTACTATTTTAATAATTACAATGACTCTTACATTTTAATACAAACATTTATTAAACGAAATTATTTTTGTGGTTTACTAGAAAATTTTAATTTAATTTTTTAAATAAATAGAAAATGTGTTTTTTTCCTACTCTGTATATTAATTACATGCAATTGAGGCCTAATGGGAGCTATATGTAGTACATATGTACATATATAAAAAATTCAAACTACATAATTTTGTACGAAAATTTTAAAGACTTGCGGTAATACTGGTCGTGAAAAATTAGGAAAATTAGAAATTATCAGAGAAAAAAAACTACATATATATGCAGGCATACGATACTCCTATAAAGTCCTAACTAAATATAATTAGTGTGCAGAGTATAAATATTTATTTTGGTTTTTGTTTTTAAATTATTAAACTTTGGAAAATTTTCTGTAATATGAATAATAAAATTCGAAATTCAAAATACTTTTTTTTTCTATTAAATGTTTAAACATTTTTTTGTCTATTAAATATGAGTACATATTACAGTATTAAGTAGCAATTTTATTTCATCAATATTTATTACAAAAAGTATCTTTTAAAAGAATTTTTTTTTTTTTTTTTTTGTTTTCGTACAATGAAGACTCTTTACCCTCTACAAAATTAATGGATAAATCAATTTCATTTTAGGTGTATAACTTTGGTAATGGTACAGTAATTTTCTTAAATGTACCGATAATTTGCTGTAATTCATTTTTTAAATATAGTCTTGAGCTATTTTTATAGAGTAGAAAAATTTTGCATTGTTACCACATTATTTATGCTATTTTTCTTTGATTTTGGTTTCGTTTGGTTTCGTTTCTAAAATACATAAAACTGGCAATCAAAGAATGAGAATGAAGGCTGAATTTTTTCTAATTGAATTAAAAAAAAAAAAAAAAATCAGAAAAAATATCCATTTAAAATACTCACGATTATACTTGAAAAATGAACTATAATAGTTTGATGTATTAATATAATAGTTTTCAACTTGGGTACTCAAATATGTGTACACACATTATTCCATACTTTAATCTTCGTAAATACCTGTAGTAAATTTTCGTAAATATTTGAAACGTAAATTTATCGATGAAATAATTATTTTATAAAATTTGATGAAAAATATGTAGGTACAGGTAACATAAACATTGATTGTTACACAATCATCTTATAAAATTAATTGTATAAGTATAATAAAGTACATCTTTTAAAGCCCCTTCAAAATATCTTTATTTTGAATTACTTATGTTTTACAGGTATTTACTCTGTATAACTTCACATACTCGTTTATGTATGTTTTAACGTATGCTTATATTACCTCTATATATACATATGTATGTAATTATATTTTGTGGGTGTAATTTATCTTTATTTTATAGCAACAAAATATTTTATATTTACATTATGATGTAATATAATATGTTTTCCCTTGCAAAAAGTTTATGTGCACAAATATAATTTTATTTTCCAACAAAAATATACACACATATGTCCTTGCTTCGTATACATGTACATGTATGTATGTGTATGTGTGAATGTATTCATTTCCTAATAGCTTTTAACTTTTACCATAAAAATAATTACAGACTTTAGTTTTTCATAAATTATAATGTTAACGTACATAAACAATTTATGTACAAGTAATACACGCATGATATCATAGTCCTACATACTATGATAAAGTTTTATTTTCCACATGCAAAAGTATAAGTAATGTGCACATACATATGTATCTCTTCTTCGGTTTGATAATAAAAACAATAAAAATAAATTTCTTTATATTTTCATTACTAAAAGCCTGTATAAATCGTTTCTGTTTTTGTCTGAATTTCAATATGACCACCTTTCAATCTTTCTTTTGATTACATTTTATGTCCATTCTACACTATAAATACAACTATTATAGGTTATGTTGGAAATAGCACGGTGCATTACTGCAATAAATGATATAAGCCTTCACAAAGCTATTGGAGAGCTTTTTTAATGCTCAGAAAAGCCAATATATAGTGACGTAAAACGGTGCTACTTTGCGTATTGTTTGCATAGAGCCTGAACTGAAAATCAGTTATGGACAAAGTATAACCAAATTACAATTTCAATAACAAATTAAAAATGTAGATTTGGTTATGCAAATGCTTATACAAATTATTAAAAATATTAAAACTGTAAATAAAAATTTATTTCAAAGACTACCACATTTTTACATGACACTTCACTATACCTCACTCAGTCCGGTATATTAGTGATACAAATGATATCAAATTTATTTTTTAAAAAATTCGTTGTAAATAAATGCGTTAAAAATTGTATAACATAATTTAGAAAAAATTCAGAAAAAATTATTTTCATCGTACATATATCAGCATACATATGTTACCGTAGAAATTAATTTTTAGAAAAATGTAATAACAAAATAAATTTAAGATTAGGATAGCTTAGCTTTTTACAGAATAAATAAATAAATAGCAGAATAAAAAATATTTATAAGAAAATATTTATAAGAAAACATAACCAAATAAAATTTACAAAATATTTTACTATTTTTATTTACATACATACTTTAAGGATATTTTCTAATTCCAAAAAATTTGAATAATAAAAATTACCATTGAGAATATTTTCTATTTCATTATTTATTTTTGTCTTTTCTCTGCTCCGTTTTTCTTATATAACAAAAAAAAAAAAAAAAAAAAAAAAACAACAACAAAAATGTAGGTTCATCCTTGTGGTAGATATCGTCACAATACGGTCGTATTCATTTTAGCAAAGGAATATAATTTGAAAAATTTAAGGACAATCCATCGATTAGATCGACTAACATCTGGCCTATTATTATTTGGTAGAAGCCCAAAAAAAGCTAGACAAATGGAACATCAAATACGTAATAGACAAGTACGAAAGCAATATGTATGTCGAGTTGAAGGCGAATTTCCAGAGTAAGTCTACACATACACAAAAGACACGTTTTATGAATTTTAAGAATTTAATGCAAAACAAAAAAAAAAAATTAAAAGACATAAATTCTGATTTTATGTTTATTTTCGTCTTCTTCTTTTTTTCTTTTTTTTTTTTTTTGTTCGTTTTCATTTCATTTCTCTACAGTGGTATTGTAGAATGTAAAGAACCAATTGAGGTAGTCAGCTATAAAATTGGTGTCTGTAAAGTATCACCTAAGGGTAAAGAATGTACAACAGCATTTCAAAAACTTGGTTATAATGGTAAAACAAGTGTGGTATTATGTAAACCGCTTACAGGACGAATGCATCAGATACGAGTTCACTTACAATATTTAGGTAAGAGCAAAGATAGAAGAATTTTAGAAAGAAAAAAAAGGATTTTACGTATTTAACGCGTATACACACGTACACACATGAAGACAGCAGATAAAATAGTGACATAACGTTTATTTATTATTTTTTTTTTTTGTTTTTCCAATTTTCAAATCCAGGTTATCCAGTTGTAAATGACCCACTTTATAATCATGAAGTTTTTGGACCTAATAAAGGTAGAGGTGGTGATATTGGTGGTAAAAGTGATGAACAATTAGTCCGTGATCTAATTAATATTCATAATGCTGAAAATTGGTTAGGAATTGATGGTGATTCAGAATTATCCTTATTTAAACCAATGAAAGGTGATTCAGATTCAGATAGTATAGGTGGAGCCTTAGGAAAAGGTAAAAAAATTCTACAATTCCCATTCTACAAATTGTCATCCTTTTCTTTATGAGGAACCACATTCAAGAATTTTTACGAATTTTGCTTTGTCTCTTGATTACTTCATTAACTTTTCAAAAAAAGTCTAAGATAAAATTAATGTTTAATATTTAATGTTCATGTTTTTCACATTATTCGCATCTGTTAACTCAATCATAACAGTTTTAATGGAAATTCCTTTTTTATGAATTTTCTTTTTTGTACATTAGGAAATGTTCTTAGCGATGATGATTCAGAGAGTGTATCACGTGAAGCTTCACCATGTTCAGAAAGTCCAAGACCAGTATCACTTGGTAGTGAAAGTCCACGTGAAAATCATGTAATGACATCAGTTAATACAACAGGCACAAATACAAATAATAATAGTCCAGTTAATAATAATAATGTAACATCATCGTCATTAACTTCACCATCAAAAGTTAAAGTTAGTAACATTTTTTTTTTCTTTATTATTTATGTTTATTTGTTTTTAAGTATCTTTTATTATTACCATTTTTATGTTATTAATTTTCTTAATTAACATAAAATCTTATTTTATATTTTTTAATTTTATTTCATTATTTTTATTTTTTTATTTGTTTAGGTGACCGTAGCCACACAAACAGGACATGAATCACCTGATTTAACTTTCAATCCAGATAAAATGACCACAGATAAGCATTGTTATGAATGCAAAGTACGTTATAGGGATCCAAAACCACAAGACTTGGTCATGTATCTACATGCGTGGAAATACAAGGTAATTATTGGTTTTAATATTGCCATTTCAAATAAAACATTTAGAAAAAAAACAAATAAGAAATTAATAACCACAGCATGTGTATAGTTCCTACTAAAATGGTAAACAATTTAAAGTGAACATTACGATTAACAAAACGCAATTATCCTTTTTCTGTTGCCAAGTATTTTGCTTTAACTAATTATCTGTTTTCTTTTACATGCATAATAATTTTTGTATCCGCAATTTGCTTTTCATTTTTAATCATGGACATTTTTAATCATAGAAAGAATATTTTCCATTTTTTAATTTTAAAATTTAAATACATATTAACAAAATTAACGACAGTTTGAACAATAAAATGATTTTTTCTTGTTTTTATTGAATATACTGACGGTCTAGTGGATATTCCTGATTTTTCTTTTTGTGGTGAAATTTAGAAAAAAAAATTTTTTTAAATTTTTAATTTTAATTTAAATAATAACGAAATACCAGCTGATTTTGTTTGCAGTTTTTATTATTGTTTTAAATAGTCTTTTTTTGCATTTTCAAAATATTACCTAATAATTTAATTAGGAAATGGAATTAAATAAAATAATTACATGATTACCCACGATTTCTACTTCTTTAATTGTATTTCGAAAAAAAAAATATATTTTTTTTAAATTATTTTTCACAGGGACCTGGCTGGGAATATGAAACTGAACTACCGAATTGGGCACGAGTTGATTGGCAAGAACCTGAATGTGATTAAATTATTTTACTTAACAGTACCCTATTTTCTTCAATTTCATAAAAATGTTAATAACACAAAAAATAAATAATTAAATAAAAATATGAATAATAAAATAACAACAACAAAAAATCAAATTTGATCATATGATAATAAAAAATGCTTGCCGAAAAATTGTTTAAGTTAAAATTCAAAATTACAAAAAAAAAAAAAAAAACATAAAATTAAAAAAAAATTAAAAAAATACATTTTCCAATGTATTTAACATTTTATATACATTTTGACATCGACAGAAAAAAAATTTTTTCTTATTTTCAATTAAATTAGCTCTAATTTACGTTACAAAAGTATTCGTTGTTCTTAGTATTAAAAAAATAAATAAATAAATAAAAAATTAATGTGAAAAAATTTGTAACTTGAATCGTTTATTTTGATAGTAGCGTAAGTCCATTTTATTCTTCTTCCGAAATAGTTAAAGGAACACTTTATGAATTTTTTTTAAAAATTGACTTACACCACTTTCAAAATAAACGGTCCATTCAAAAAAAAAATAAAATAAAATAATTTGTAATGATTTTTTATCACATGACAAAAAATTTGATCAATAAAAATTCATCATTTGCAGGGCAAAAAATCAAATCAAAAATAAAATCAAAAGGTAAATAATGTGCAAAACAAAACAAAAATTATGATGAAATTATTCTAATTAATTTTAGAATCACATTTTGTAGATTTAATGAAATTTTCACAGTCTATAATTAAGATAGCTTATCGCACAGACATACATACATGAATTAAGAAAAATTCTAGATAAAAATTAAAACAGTCTTTTTGAATAATCTTCAGTGGGGGATCCTCACAATCCCCAAAGACAAAATTAATGAAACTTTAGAATTCAAATTTTTTTTTTTGTTTTGAATTTTCTTTTAGTACCCAACCCCTTTTCAGTTTATTTTTCTCTGTACTCGAGTTACAGGCTTTTCATATGTATCTGTTCATTATTAAATTTTAGCAAAATTCTAGTAAAAAATATAAATTTATTAATAAACTTTTAGCAAAACATGAATTTCGAAATTTGAATTTTATTACGATTATCAAATGTTTTTCAATTTTAATTGACAAATAAACATTTTTCTTTTGTTTTTCGTAAATCAATTTATAGTCATTCTAATTAATTTTTAAAATCTTGTTAGAAAACAAATAAAAAAAATTTTAAGTCCTTAAGAATTTTAATTAAATTTTTCTCTAGAAATCATATTTACACATAAAAAGAAATAATTTTCTTTGATTTTTTTCATATTATTTTTTATTGTGTGTTCATTTTCAGTATATTTTCAATTTTTTATACATTTTGTAAATAAATACATGTAATTTATGTATTCTTCCATTTATAATGAGCTTAACAATAATAATCATACGTGATTTAGAAAATACCCATTTACTTTTAATTGGAATTAAAATGATGAAAAATATAAAATAAAAATAAAAATAAAATTAAAAATAAATAAATAAATAAATAAATAAATAATAGGTAAATAAGAATTTAGCACAAAAAATTTTTCTCAATTTATTTCTTTTTATTTAAGGAAAAAATTTCATTTTTTCTTGTAATTAATTTGTTATGTATTTTAATTTTAAATCATTATTGTTTTAAATTTTTATGTTTTGTTGTTTGTGAAATTAAATTCAGAAAATAGAAGAACAAAAACAACGTTTTCATGCCTGTAATCATACTACAGGTATTAATCAAAAGCAAAAATAAAAGAAAAAAAAATTATATATCGTTTAATAAAATGAACCTAATTAATATAAATACACTATAGTTCTAGTCTTTAAGTGTTATAATGAAAAAATTAAAAAAAAAAATGAAATATAAAAAAATATTTGTTTAAAAATAAATAGAATTTTAAAAAAAAGTAATAAAATGTATGTAGTAAGGTACATTTATTCGTATAAATATATAAATTATGTTTAAATGATGATTTTTTTTTTTTTTTTAAATAAAATATTATAGAAAATACATATTTAAAAAAAAAAATCAAAAAAAAAAAATTAGAATAAATTAGATACTCATATTAATTATGATTATTATTATCACTATTATTATTATAATTATAACTTAGATCAAAGACAAATAAAAAATCTTTAAAAATAATAAAAAAGAAAATTCATGAAAAAATAAAAGAAGAAAAACTTAAAATAAAATGAAAATATAAAAAATGAAAAAAAAAAATAAAGTAAACTAAAAATGTAAGTTTAAAATCAAAAGAAAAAAATAAAGCAATTTTTTTTCTTTTTTGTTTTTTTTTTTTTTTCTAGAATATGAAATGTGAAAAAGAGTAGTATCATTAAATGTTTATAAAATTAAAAATAAAACAGAAAAACACAAAACAAAAAAAAAATTATTATACACACATTCGTACATATACGTTATAACATAATCGTAAGTGGTAAAAAAAACAAAATAACAAATATGAAATTTGTTAATGTATAATTGTGCCTTGTTATTACATAAAACCAGAATGATAAAAATATATGAATTATAAACAAAATAAAAAAACAAAATTTAAAAACTATGAAAATAAATTTAATTATTGTCAACAATAATCATTTAATAAGAAATTTGTTTAAAAATACTTAAATACAAAATAACAAAAGAAATTTGACAACAGTGTAAAAAAAAAATTTTTTGAAAAAGTAGAAAAAAAATAATACAGAACAGGAAAATTTATTTTTAAGGAATCAATATCAAATACTTCTTATAATAATAATAAAATAAATAAAGCAAATCAAAATGCAACCAAAAATAAGGAAGAAGAAAAAAATTTTGATGGTAAATTGAATGTTGTAAAAATATACATATTATTATTATATCTCAATACCAAAATTATTGAGGTGAAATAAAATCTTATTATTTCGCTTAGAAAAAAAAAAAAATAAAAATTGTTTCAATTATACAAACCACTCTAATCACATACAAATTATCTTGATATCTCCGAATTTTCCTTAGATGCTACATTCAACAGTTGAATATGATTTCAACCAAAAAATTAAACATTTTTTGCGTTGTTGCAAAATATCTTCTATTTTCGACGTCATACTGCTGATAGTTAGAAATGATTTTAACAGGTAATTATGTATTGTAAAAATTTCACTAATTAAAATATAACATAATTTTGATTTTAATTAGGTGGAAAATTTGTATTTTCAAAATAGGCAATGATACATTTTCGAAAATACGGAATAAGTCGATTCAAAGCTGTAGAAAAGCACCTATTGTAAAGATTTATTAAAACGTTGCAGAAGTTAATACGCCATTCTTACGGCAGAAAATTGCATCAAGAATTTCAATTTCTTTAATCAACTTTCAGTCTTTATCATAGGTTTTTTGAAGGTTATTCGAAAATTTATAAAAAAATAAATAAAATATTAAGGTTTTAAAATCTTGAATAGCAGAAATTATAATTTATAGAGTTTTTAAAAATTAGGTAATCATTAACATCTCCTACGTTTTATTAGACTATCGTTTTGTTCTAGATTTAGACATTATTTTAAGTACGCATAGGTAAAGAATAAAATTAGCACTTTACTTTACACATATGAAACGTATTGAATGCATAAAAATTAAAAATTAAAATCAAAAATAAAAATTCAGATTTTATGTTTTATTTATGTGTATGTAACTATGCACGTAATGTACATGCGTATCGCAGCATTGAAATTTTTTAAAAAATGAATTATCCTCAATATTTTGCTATCTTAATAGAAAACTTGCATCTACGTACCTTTTGAAGATAACTAGTGAGTTCCAAAACGTTAACAAACTTGTTATGAAGCGATAGTTTTACGATTTTGATACAAAAGTTATGCAAAGATGCATTTTTAGCTTAAATAATGAGATTTAGATGTGTTTACAATACATTTTGAAAATGTATGCGATGTTGCCGTTTTAAGTGTTTGCGTTACGAAACTTCAAACTTTGTATCGAGACGGTATTTAAATTTTTGAAACTCACAAAAGGTCCTTAAAATTATGTCATTAACAGTATCCTTTCTCGTGACAATCGAATTTATCATATCTTCATGGTGCCATTTGAAATAATGCAATTTATAACGTTATAAAATGTTAAATTATGAGTTCTTTAATTTATAATTTCTCGTGGAAAACGTTGAATTTCAAATTGAGATTTACTTAGAAAAATTTTCATTTTTTTTACTGAGACGCATTAGATAAAATCAATGAATATCATTTTTGTAGGAATCATTTTGGTAAAACAATTTGGTACTTTAAAAAATGAAGAACTTTATTTTTGCAGAAATTTGAAAATAACTAAAAAATCTGTACAGAACTCAGAAATACTGATGTGGTAGATTACGGAATAAAACGTAACAGAAAATATAAAAAAGTTGAAAATAAAAAAAAAAGGACAAATTTTATGAAAGGAATACCGAAACCACAATATCACAATGAAAAAGATAGTGGCTTGGTTGAAGTATTTTTTTAAAAATGATTTCACGTTTTATTTTCCACATTTCTGAGTATATCGTAATGTTTAATACCAAAATAATACGTACAATAACGTTATGACTTTTCTTTCTATTTTTACTTTTTATTTTTTATTTTTTCTTAAGCATTAAATTGTTGTGAGATACACGTAAATGGTATAATAAAATATTTCATATTTCCTGTGCTGAGATTTAACTTTTCCAGAAAATAAGGAAAAATAAGAAGGAAAAGAGAGAAGAAAAAAAGGAGTACGGAACTGATTATGATACTGAGTTTTAAAATAAATTGCAATGATGATAGTTAAAAAAAAAATAAATATACGCACGTACCTTATGAAATATGAACTACATACGTACTTTCATATCTGCACATGTACACATACATTTTACACACATACAAATGTTTACCTTCGATTTGCACGTACACATCAAGAAAAGGATTATTTTCACATTCTAAGATACATTTTTTTTATTATAAATTATTATGTGAAAATGCTGGTAACATATTCATTCAATATTCTTTTATATTATGTGAATAAAGTAATAGAGTATAGAGAAATTTCATTATTTTGTTGAAAGCACTTAAATTGTATGTGCATGTGTATATGTGTACTTCTGAAAATTGTTGGAATTATATTTTATATTGCCTTCAGTTTATTTGCTATGAAATCATCTAGGATTTCTGAGTAAATTGTTAAAAGCGTACAAATGCAAAAGTGAAAATTCATTGCAGAATTTTTTTTTCTTGTAATTATTTTATTAACTAACAATTTTTTTTTTTTTTGTTATAACACCTGATCGAGTATTTTCAAGAAACCCGAAATCGTAAGTCTTCGTATCTCTAATATAAGATTGATTAATTGCTCTTCTCATAAAAAATATTGACTTCTCAATATGAAGTAATGGTAAAATTTTATTAAATTGTAAAAAGAATTTTTCCTAGAATTAAAAAAAAATCCAACTAGAAAAATTACAGGCAATTTAATGAATTTTTTAGGATATTTTTGTATAAAAATATTGATTATAATTCAACAATAACATTTGTAAAAAATTTATTTAAAAATGAATATTATTCGATAAAAATCACTTTTAACTTGGGCGAGTTTCAAAATGTTAAAAAAATTATCCTGATGAAGTAACATCAAGTTATACACAATTAGGGAAGGTAAAAGAATCGTAAACAGACTGTTATAATTTCTAAACTGTAGTGTACAAAACACTTTGTTCAACGATTAGACATTGTTTAAAGATCCGAATATCTTAACGTTTTACTTTGGTAAAATTGTAATATTTTACCTTGCAGAAGGTATAACTTGACCATTTTGATATCTCAGAAAAATTCATGGTACATCATTTGTTTAAATAATGCGTTTCAAAAATACATTTTGAAATTTTTACGCGATGTTGCCATTTTGAGCATTCGCGTTTTAAAATTTCAAATTTTGCATCAAGATAATATTGCGACATTTTGAAAGTCGCTAATTCAATTTTAAATACAAATTAATTTTAATTACTATCATTTTAACTAAAATTGTTCGTTATATATTTTTCTTTATCTTTATCTATAACATAATTTATAAATTGTATAATTAAATTGAACAATAAAATAACAAAATTTACATTTATGAAAATTTCTTAAATTGACAAATAAAAAAGAAATATTCATTTTATTAATTACATTTGTAATTACTTTCGTTGAATTTAAATGTTTTACCATAAGTAAAATTACAATAAAAACAAAAGAAATATTATGAACATTTAAAGATATACTTTATTTAAATATTCAATTATACGTTTATTATGTATAATTTGTTCACGTTACATTGTAACATTGTTTGTACCAATTCATCATATAAATCCTTCATAATAATTAAGTATGTATATATACATATATATAGCATACAATAACAGTAACGATTTTCTTACAAAATCTTATAAAGGTAAGTAATTCAATGATAGATTTAAATTCTGAAAATTACGAACAAAATAATATTTAATCAGATGAATTTTATTGTACATGTAAGCATTTTATTTTTATGAATTTCATATTATAAATAAGATTACAGGGTTGTTTTCAATCATTATAAAATTTAAAAACAAATAAATTTAAATGATTATTTTCTTGGAAAATTTGTGGAAAATTACAAATGTAATGTAAAAATTTGTGAAAATCTAATTTTATCTGATTTTTTAAACAGACTACACACGTTTATTTAATGAATGATTATAGCATTGACAATTAAATTACCCGGGCGATTCTAGGTAACCCCCCGGTTCTAGGTAAGAGACTCTTAGCCTCTTAGCCTCTTAACTGCAATTAGCAGACAGTTAGCAGAAATTGCTATTCTAGGTAAGAGGTAAGAGATGACAGAAATCAGCTGATCTCTTATTGTGTGTGGTGAATTCAGTTAAGAGAATTCGGTATTCTAGATAAGAGGCTTAGAGACATTTGTAAACTCGAAAGTCTCTTAACTTAGCAGCTCATTGCAAGTCCTCATTACAGGGCGATTCTAGGTAAGGAGTCTCTTAATTCTCTTAATTCTCTTAACTTTGTTTCATAAGAGGTTTATTAGCAGAAATTGCTATTCTACGTAGCAGGCTGAGGTGAAAATTATACATAAGAGAATTAAGAGGTTTTAAAATCACCAAATCAGCTGATTATCGTTTGACACATAAATTGACCTGCGCGTGAGTTCGAATGTGTCAATTTATAGGCTAGTGCCAACTGCACATTGAAGTGAACTATTTTTAAAGCTATGCATTGAGAGACACGAAAATTCCAAATGCATATGGCGAATGCAACATGAGATCATGTAAAATCATACGATTTTGTCCAATTTTTTAGATAAGAAGGGTAGGGAATGTGAAGTGTCGTATGAGTTAACATAATGGAATTGTCTCATAAAATTCGTACTAAAGTCTTATGGTGCAATATAGGTAATTGATGGATAGACATCATTAGCATCATCTCTGAGATTAACAAGAGATAAAAAAGATAATATATGAAAACTAAAAAAAAAGAAAAAAGAATAACATGAAATAGAAATGTGAAAATAGTAAAATAATAATTAAATAATAAATTATTATTTTTATATTATTACTTTCATTTATTTTTTGATATCATTTTTACTTTAAAATGTTCACTTCTATATAATTACAACAACATAAGAGGGCTAAGAGCTCCTTGCAATGAGCTGCTAAGTTAAGAGACTTTCGAGTTTACAAATGTCTCTAAGCCTCTTATCTATAATACCGAATTCTCTTAATTGAATTCACCACACACAATAAGAGATCAGCTGATTTCTGTCATCTCTTAACTCTTACCTAGAATAGCAATTTCTGCTAATTGCAGTTAAGAGGCTAAGAGGCTAAGAGTCTCTTATCCAGAATCGGGGGGTTAATTTAAATAAATATAAAAGACTTGTTACACAGATATTCTATTTCAGAAAAAATGAACTTCAAAGAAAACAAAATGACAATTTTCTCAAACTAAAAATGTTTTAATTTTTACTTTATTTGTATTTGTTTAGAAAAATACAAGGTAAGAAAAAGGTACGTCGAATGCTTTCAATAATTTAAAAAAAATTAAAGGAACGTTATTATCTGTGAGTTTAAAAATGTTTAAATATCACTTTGATGCAAAGTTTGATATTTCAAAATGCGATTGCTCAAAATGGCAACATCGTCTAAATTTTCAAAATGTATTCTGAACCCATCTAAAACGCATTATTTAGGAAAATGATGCATCGTCAATATTTCTGACGCTACGGATTTGTTAGAAATTTGTACTGAAAACTTTACTCTGTACTGAAATATTTCGACGTTTTGAAACTATTACAATTTAAACTAAAGTAAAAAAAAATCGAAAAAAATTTTTTACGTATACGTAAGTTTGTAGAAACATTCATATGTCATACATTTAATTTTTTGTTCATCCTATTATATTTCGTTCCTTTTCAATGATTTTTTTAAAGCTTGAAAGTCCCGTTATAAAAATTTCTGTTTAATTTTTTCCTGGAAAATTGTGTTATAGAATATGATACACGTGTCTATGTATATTGAACTATATGAGTTTGAAAATTTTTAGAAAATAATCATTGAATTGTCAACCTTTTTTTTTATTTTAAAATAGAGAGAAAAAAACAACAACGTACGTAAGTATGTACGTACGTACATACTTCATGAACCGTGGGTATGAGAATGAAATTGACTAAAAGTTCCAAGCATTTTTTTCCCTAACGTATACTACGTATGTATATAAAAATATCGTATCTTATCATCCATTTATTTTAAACTGATTATTTTAAATCCTTGAAGGATAAAAACGAAAAAAAAAAAAGAAACGTATTTTTTGATGGAAATCTTATTATAAGGTTAAACGATTCATTCGATAGATCCTCATTAATGATTTTTGTTAAAAATACTTTTTCGTTTACAATTTAATTGGGAAAACAAAAATTTTCTCTGTCTACATACGTATGATATACGTAAAAAATTATAAAATAATCAATAAAATAAAATGAATTATTCTTGACTTGATCTCAGTTCGATATTGGCTTCGTGAATAAGAAAACAGATGAATTTGTAGAATCATTTTGGAAAGTGAAAATCATCCAAGCTGCGGTAAAGAGAAATTAACGTAAAAAACATCTATTTATACTGATGGCACACATTTGTAGGTTTGATGTTAGGATTCATCAAAATCATACATGTACTAATGTGTCACTTATAGTTTTTACCCGGATACTACGAAATATGTCCAGATTTCAGAACTACAAGCGATATTCAAAATCAGTTGTAGTTTACAACAATTTTGGTACAACATTCAGTTTTGATGCATGGTTAAGATACACGCTATTCGCGTCTATTTTAATTTTTGCTTTGAATCTGAGCTTCTGAAAATTTGAAAATTTCAAAAAATAAATTCAAAATTTTGTAAGCACAGCAACAATTCAACAAAGCCAAAACCATGAAAGTCATGTACATATGTATGTATGTAAAATCAGTTCTATTCTACGAATCTCATACCAATGCCAACAATATTTCCAATTTTAAAATTAGATGTGTGCCATTGGTATTAAACTTCTTCAAAGCTTTACAACAACAAAACTCATACTATATACCAATGTATTAAGTACATGAATTTTTTATTCACCTAATAAATAATAATACTTTTTATACAAAGTGTTATTTAAAAAAACTTTTTTTCTGTGTGTTATATGAAAAATCAACAATTTTCTTAATACATATAAATATATAAATGCATTAAAAAAAATAAATATGTATATCAAAATTTCCATGTAAATAAGAAGAATATTTTGCATATTTTATGTACATTGAAAAAAAAAACAAGAATAAGGGAAAAGCACTGATGAAATCATTGTATTTTAAATTTGTAATATGAATGATAATCGAAAATGGATGACTCCTTTTTCTGTCAGTCTTATATATAACGCTCTGTTTTGTTGTATTATTGTGTAAATCCCATCGGACGTTTGTTTTTTTTTTACTTTTTGAATTCCAAAAATCTACAAAATCATCATCGTTTTCTTTTCACAACAACAACAACAAAAAAACGCAAATATTCATGAATATGGAAAAAAATCCTTTTTATCACTTACCTTCTATACAATAAAACTCTTTCATACATGAAATGTGAATGAGTATGAAATACATACATACATAAATCACATATTGCATGTAATGTCAATGAATTTTTCACAAAGAATACAAATGAGCGGGAAATGACTTTTAACATTTTAATTTTATTTTTTTCTTTTTTTTTCTGATCACATACATATTTTTATTTTTAATATGTATGTGTGTGTATTTGCTGTTGCTTTTATTGATTTTCTTTAATTTTCTTTTTGAATTTTTTTTTCGAATTTTTTTTTTTTGTTTTTTTTTTTTTGCATTATTTATTACACTTTCATATTTTTCACTTTACATATTTTGTAAAGAGGCCATGCATACATGTACATATGTACATGTCTACTATAGAAATATTATACGAAAATATTTACAACATTATGAGTTGATTGTGTGACAAGAAAAATGGAAAAATTTACAACGTACTTAAATTGTATATGTATGTATGTATGAGAAAATTACTGAATTTTTCTTTTGTATGTCTATATGTATAACATATTATGAATAAATAAATAAATTTACATATAAAATATAGAGAAAAAAATTTTTTTTGATTTGCAAATGATGTCCTAATGTAATTTTCATTCAATGAACACAAAATATACATAATCCTTTTTTAGTAATGAATATATTGAATTTTATAGTGATTTCTGTATATAATTTATTTCAATATTTTTATAAGGATGTGTCCATATATATATACATATATGTTATATAAAATGAATTGACAATCGAATTTTGTTCACTGATGTACCCATTTTACAGAATATGAACCAGATGTGCCTTACTTGCTTTAGTATAAAACGTAGTGTTAAATATTTTGTGCAAATAAAATAAAGTTGGCAGATAATAGATATACATACATATGTATGTATACGTATACATTTGTGTGTACAGCATGGTTATAAGAAATGTAAATCAACAAGGATATGAATTTTATTTTATGTACTCTTAATATAATGTGAAATGCAAATTGAGGTAAATCCATTGAGTTACAACTGCACAACATTATCAAAATTCAAATACGAAACATATGAGTATGATTTTGTTTATGTAATGAATTGAGTGCACATTGAATTGCACATTGCTTTCTTATACACTTCATGCGTATTTTTGATACAAATGCAATTACAGGTAGTTCCCGACTTACGACCGTTCAACTTACGACTATTCGCACTTACGACCATTTTTTTCCAATTTTTTTCATAGAAAATTGGAAAATTGGAATTTTTTTAAGTGAATAATTTTATATGATAATTTTTATAAAAGTTTGAATTATATGAATTTTGGGTAGTTTCATTTCTCCTGACCCTCAAAGTCAGTAGTACAATTTTTTTTATATGAAATTCGACTTACGACTTAATCGACTTACGACTTAATCGACTTGCGATCGATGACCAGGAGCCTATCTCGGCCGTAAGTCGGGGAATACCTGTACTTCTAGAATGTGTACCAAATGTGACTAATATTTTAGCGAAGGTTTCTTCTTGAAACCGATAAAGATCTCGTTCACATATGTCGATCTTGAAAACAAAAAAGAAAAATATTCCCCGTCTCGCCTTCCACATTCAACTTGAATCACACGTTCTTAAAGACAAAATGTGCATAGGTGTAGAGGCTTTATCTTTTGCAAATTCAAAAGTGATACGTTATAAAATATTCATCGTATTTAGTATGCCTATCAAAAATTTTGTTTATTTGTAAAAATACGAATATTTTTATTACAAATAAATTTTTATAAATTTATTTTTAACCTCATTAAATGATATTCAAGCTCACCAATTTTGTTTAAATGTTGTAATATTTAAGAAAAACATTTTATCGCTATAAATATAAACAGAATAATTTAAAAATTCTCTCTGAATATAAAAAAGAAGATTTTCTTTTAAGCCATATTGTAGATATTATGAATATGAAAATTAAATTTATACTCTAGAAAATCTTGTACGTGAATTTGTAAAAATTTTACTTTCGGGAATTTTCTTTTATAGTAAATGAAAATAAAATAGACAATAAATAAATTATTCATGAATGCCTTGTATTTCTATACAATAAAAGTATCTATCTAGGAAAATTTTTTGTATAACAAAATCATCATCAAATTCAATTGTATAACCGTTATAAATTTTACTATTTTTGAATTGTAAGGTAATGTACATATGTACAATTCTAGGATATGAAATAGAATTTAAATACTCTTGCCCAATTTTTATAGTAAATTTCCCATAAATGTTGAAAAAAAAAATTAAGAGATCAGAATGTTGCTTACCCAGAAATTCACATATTCACAATTTTAGTCGAAATGAATATATGTACACATCGAAAAATTTTTTAATTTCTAAAAGTACTTAAATACTTGAAAATATTTTTATATAAAAATTTAATATAGCAGAAAACATTTTATGCGTGAGTGCACGCAAGAACTCATGAAATGTTTTACATTTTTTATTTCATCTTTTTTTATTCTTTCTTTTTAATTCACAAAATCCATGTACATTTCTATACACGGATTGTTGACTCGATTTTATTTTAATCCTTTTTGTTTTTATTTTTTGTAAAATGTAATTAGTAAAATTTAACCAAAAATAACGTAAAGAAAGGTGAATTAAAAACAAATAGAAAAAGAGAATATTTCATACTGCTTTTTATTTCAGAAAATTCAGGTCTATTCTGATGGTACTTAGCAGATTTCGCTAACTTGAAATTCTGCTAATTTTCAATGAATTAAAACTTACAAGCTGTTAAAGTTTTGCATAAAAGTTAACAGAATGTCGAGTTAGCGAGATCTACTAACTACAATCAGAATAACCCTGATAATTTTAAATTTAAAAAATATAACGTATACAATGAACATCATATACACATGATGCAACATAAAAATCCCTCCTTATCACAATTATTATTTTCATTTTTCATGTTTACAAGAGATTGTAGATAAACATGAAAATTATTCAATTTCATCAACTGAAATGTATTTTAAAAGCTTCTTTATGTATTTTGTTTTACCTTTAAATCATAGAATTTTCTTTGTTATCTTTGTAGATTTTCATTATTTTTTTTTTATATTTTTATCTTAATTTTCCACAATTTTTTTTTAAAATAAAGTCTCCTTACTTTATCTTGTGTTTTTGTTTCATAAGTATGTAATCTGTACTCTAAATATCAAAAAAAACTTTTTTTTTTATAATTTAAATCTTTTGTAATATTTATTTTTCTTTATTTTTATTTATTTATTTTTTTTTTTTGTTTTTTTTTTTGTTTTTTTTTTTTTTGTTTACCTCAAGAATTATATTTTTCAGTCTAATTAAAAATAAAAAAATAAATAAATTTGTTTTGAAGCTTTTAATTGATAATTATGGTTCGTAGATTTTTGTGGTACATAACATACAGAACGCACACATATTATACATACCTACATAGAGGCTCGTGAGTTTCGAAAAAAGAAAAAAACATTTTATTCACGTGCATTTCATATCTGGAAAAATAAAAAGAAAACAAATGTAATATGCTACAATATTTTTCCAATTTTTTTTTCTTTTTTTTCTTTTTTTTTCTTTTTTATACGTTATATCACGTTGAAAGCAAGGTTGGCTTTAATCCAGTGCACGTACACGTTCATAATTTGGTATAAATTTTCCTGATTATATATTGAAAGGATACAGATACCATGCATACATGTGTAAACCTACACGTCCTGTTGCTTTTTAAGAAAATTGTCAAAATGCCAAAAATATAACAAAATTAAGTAAGAATTAACCACGGGGATAAAATTGTAGGAATTTTTGCTTGCCGTATAAAATTTCTTTTAATAAAGAATTCAAATAAATTAATTTATAAATGAGAATTTAAAGTCAATCCAAATTAAATCATATGACTGAAAAGAATTTTCCAAAGGTCCTTTTTGTTTTGTTGTTATTTTGTTGCTAATGTTAAGTATTTTCTTCAATCAATATTGTTTCAAAAGAACAAGATGAAGAAGAAGAAAACTTAAACAAACCATATAAAAATAACGACCTCATTTAATTAACCTTTTTCTTATTTTCTTATTCAATGTTTTGTAAAGATTCATGAAATTTTTTCATATTGAAAAAGAATTTGACAAGGGTCCTTAAACAAAAAAGGAAAGGTGAAAAAAGAAGACAAATTGATCAAGAAAAAAAAATTTTGTTTTCGACCGATGTAGAAAGAAATGTTTTTCTTTTTCCTTTTTTTGTTTTGGTACAGAATGGTAATTTATATGTACTGGAATTTCAATAAGAGAAATTCATTCACTTTTCTTCTTTTTTTTTTTTTTTGTACCACTTGTAAAAAGCAAAAATGTATAAAGTAAACAAAAGTAATGGTTAATTTTATTTCAATTAAGTAAATGAATATCGTTTTAATTACCATGTATGTACATAGCCTTGTACGAACCTTTTTCTTCAAAAACAAAAACAAAAAAAAAAAAAAAAAACAATGAAAAGAATTTTGCTTTCTTTGGAAGTGTTGAAGAATTTGCCAATGGCATCTTAACATTTGGTTTAAATATAACAGATTTCATAAGTGATATATTTCAAATTTATTAAAAAGTTATTTCATCAAACTACGATTTTCGTTTTCTCATTCATAAGTTGAATATTTTTTGTTGTATAAATAGAAATAAAAATATTTTTAATATGTTGGATTTTCAATATTTATGACCTGAAATTATTTAAAAATTTAATTCCTTCTTATCTAATGGTCATTCCAACATAAAATTTCAATTTAGTTAACTTCTATGTGAACATTCCCAAAGACATTCAAAAATACAGAGTACATTTCTTTTTCTTGAAGTTATTTTCAAATTTTTCATATTTTTTTAAGAATATATATTTCATTTCTTTTCAAAACGGTATCATTTATCTCTCTATGATTATCTAAATGATTTTATATCGATTTTTAAAATTACTGGAAAACTTCATTTTTTTCAAAATTTTACAAATCCATGTCTTCTTTCAAGTACAATATTTCGTATTTATATTTTAAGATTCGTTTATTTTTCATTTACTCATTATCCATGATAAGTATCATCAAAAATTGAGATAATCACTTCGAAACTTTTTGAAAAAATATTATATTGCGGCTTCAATCGCGACTATAGATAGTTCGCCTGGTTGGCCTATAAATCTCTAAAACAAAGTTTTCTCCTATCTTATTAATGGATGATCTCTTCTAGAAATGACTAAAATCATAGGTGCATGTATGACAAATCATTTCTGTCAATGAATGGTAATTAATTTTTTTTTTATTATTCAACAATAATTGCAAGTGAATTTGTAAAGTCACTTAATAAAATTACGAATAAGTATTTGTGCACTGTACTGAATTCATACATATGAGACCCTTCTAAATCAATAATATAAAATGTAAATTACGTGAAATACATACATACATAAATGTTTCTACATAAATGATTTGAAGAAAAAAAGGAAAATTCGAAAATTACTTGAAATTTCCTTCAATTATTTTTTCTTGAAAAAAATTTTCTTTTGTTTTTCTGAACACACATTAAAGGTTTGTTCATGTGCACTATGTACATACACAAATACTAAATGTATGAATAAAAATACAAAAAAAAATTTATGTTTAACGAACTGAAATGAACTAAATGAAAAAATGAAACACATGAACGGCAGAAAAAAATTTTATCATGCTTACATCGTTTTGTTATTTTGTCTATATATGAACATTTGTGTGGTTATCCAACATTATTGTAACATTTTCCACGTCTACTATTAAGTTTGTATGCCGTACCATGTATAGTAGAAAAAAAAAGTAAAAAAAAGAAAGAAAAGAAAACAAAAAAAAAACAACTTTTCTTGTCTTCAAATTGTCATTTTCCACTTGGTGAATTTTTTTATAGCATTGTCCTTTTTTAAAGGACGCGATTATAATAAATGTTCTTTAGTTTTTCAGATTAGTATATATGTATACAAGAACGTATAAAACCATTGCGTAAAAAAAATAAAAATAATAATGAAAAAAAGGACAAATCAAAAGGTATGAATCATGGTATTTTGTCTGTAGCAGGTGTTGTCATTGTTGGAAAATTTATTATTATTCTTTTTAAAATTAATGGAAATTTTCGCTTTCTTCCAGATTTACAATCGTGACTTTTTATGAACTTTTAATGTTATTTCAATCTACATCGTAAAAAATAATGTAAAAAAAACAAAAATAGAAATAGGGAAATTCTGAAATCTCGTAATTTTTCAAGATCAATTTTCTTTTTTTTAACAATAAAATGTGAATTAATTTTTTTTGTTTTTTCTCTTTTCATTTGTTCTGTTGAAGTACTTAATAACATCTACTTGAAAATTTAAAAATAACAAAAATAATCAAGATTTTGTAATTTTGATGTTTTGCAAAAATGGCAAACATTTTTGAAAGTTTGAAACTTTTCATTTCTTGAATTTCTAAAAAACAATTAAATTAAAGATATTTGGAGTATTTATTTTCATAGTAATAAATTGTTATTTGAATGAAATTCATAAGAAAAAAGGTCAATTTCTCATGAAAATCGGGTAAACAACCCCAGCGGTAACATAAGGAATATAAAGTTCAAAGAATCTGGTCTTCCTGGAGGCAGTTGGTTGTAGGATTCTACACCAGAGAAATAAACCATTGTGAAACAGAAGCATGAGTTTCAGAACAGGACAGAAAGAATTTAAACACAGGATCGAAGAAATTGGAAGCAGATTATTGATGAGGCAATGGCTCACCGTGTGCTTTGATGTCACGAAGAAGAAGATAGCGGACAACTATAACTTTCTGTTTTTTTTTTTTGAATTTCGTGTACGTTGAAGACACTTTTAATTTAACAAGGAATATGTGAATATCCTTTATCCATTTTTAATTTAATTTCTCTGTAATTTACAAAACTCGTATAAAATTCGAATTATTTGAATTTAATGTGATGGAAAACATCATTTTCAATTTATTTGAATTCATGCACGTTATCATATTGTATCTGACCTTAACTGATACATGTACGTTACGTGTATGTGATTTTATTTGTATATTCTGTTATCAATCTAAAATTTATATACTGATGAATTTGCATATTTATAACATATGGCATTTTGCTTATATATGTACATATGTACACATTCTCTACTGACTGAATGTAATTGACAATTATTAGATTAATTTTATGTCCATCCATTTGATAAACATTAACAATTTTCAGAATTATATAACTAAAAATGCATTTGTGATAACGAAAATACATTTTAGAAATAAACAGATTTTCATGTACAAAAAAAGGTATTTCAAAAACTATATAATAATCAAAGGAAAATTTTTTGTTCATCGAAAATGTCTGTACGTATTTATCATTTAAAATGCATTAAAATGATCATAGTCCTTAAACTTTATAGTACATATCTAGTTTTTATATGATATAAAATTTAAATGAGATTTTTATGTACCCTGCAGGAAACAAATTAATGATAACATTTTCATCCATACAAAAAACACTGTAAATGTGCGTAAATCTATAATGTTTATACTTATATGTGAAAACGTATCATATGTTATGTATGACACATTGTAATTTAGAATTTACGCTAATGTCAAACTGATGTAATTTTAATATAAAAAAAAAACATTTTTTTTAATGCGGATGAAATTCAAAATGAACACGGAAATATAAAATTTAATTTGCATAATGTATTTAACATATAGTTAGTATGTGTACATAATATAAAATACATACAACAGCTTACACGGTACAAAAAAAATCATTTTCAACTTATTTATACTTTGTACATTAATTTTACGCAGTTAAAGCCTTATGGTAACTACGTAAAGATGTATCGTATTTCATCGTATCACTGCTTGTGAAGCACTTTAATTCGAAACTCTGAAAGAAGGAAATGAACATATGACATAAGGCCTTAAATGCATGTAATTGGTGGACAGACTATAGAGAATTTAGTCTTCATTTCCTTTGATTTTTGAAAAAAAAATTTTCAGAACTTCGTGATTGTGTTTCCCTAACAATGTTTCCAAGTAAAATCAATTTTCATCAAATTTTAAAATTTTCTCAGGAAATCCTTTCATTACAAATTATTACATGACATCTACTAATTCCACTTCTAAATTATTTAATAATGTAAGAATTTAAAATTTTCCTTAATTTTTTTTATAATTTAAAAAATTTTTAATTAAAAAAAAAATTTTCAATGGTTTATTATTCCTTAATTAAGTTCTGTTGCACATGTATGTAAGCACATATCTATGTAGGTAGACTGTATATCCTTTGTACATCCTTTTAAACTAAATTCTAAGATGTTTTATACAATGGTATCCGATCATTAAAAATTCATTAACCATCAACCATCCAACAAACAATTTTATTCGTATTTATTATTTGTAAAATACAAAAGGATTAGATAAGAAAGAAAAAGGAAAATACATACATATGTTTATGCACGGTATCTTCTTGAAAAATTTCCCATCATATAAAATACCATCCTTAAAATACATTCTTTTATAGTTAAAATCTTTTCAATTGCTAATAAAATTTTAAAAACAAAAAAATAATTTTTTTTTCGTTATCCTTTTAATTATCTTTTCAAACATTTTTCCAGGATAATTCTAACTTTTAGAATACTTGAAAGGATATTGGATACGTATGTAATACAAAGTTGTATTGTTTTCGAAAAAAAAAATTTTTTTTCTACCCACAATGAACAATTAGTTTTCCTTTCAATTTGAAGGAAAAATACATTTTCACATCAAAATTAAAATTATCCATACAATTTTACAGATATTTTAATTTTTATTTTAAATTACATTTTTTTTTTTTTTGAAAAACTAATAAATTAAATTTTAATTTTAAAATTATCATAAAAATTTATATCCTCTTTTTTTTGTATGCGTTAAAAATGAATAAATGAGACAATATTTTACAACAATTTACCTCTCATTTTATTTAATTTTTTTTTCTTCTTTTCATATCTTTACATAGGGACATAAAATATGCAATATTCCGTTGCAGATATTTGCAAACATTTTATTTACATATTCACGAACATGCAAATAATTCTAAATACATAAATTTATATACATATGAATTTAAAAGTTTGTAACGTAACATGCAAATGATGATAATTTTACTGTCTAAATATGTAAACATGCACATCATGTATACCTTAAAGTTTTCTTCTTTTTTTTGTTTTTTTTTTTTTTTTTTTAAATTATTCATAACATTTTTAACTTTTCACTGTTATTATGTTATTTATGTATGTGGATAATAAATCATATTCATCGAGTCACAGAAATATAAAATGTTCATTTTGTGTAATGTCTGCGCGTATTTTCTCATGTTTATGTGCAATGTACACTTAAGGTGAGTTTTAAAATGTATAAAAAATTATTGTTGGGTATAAAAGGGTTTCGAAACAAAAATTATGCAAGATCACTAACGTATTGCGATTAAAAAACAATCATGATACGTCATTTGCTTGAATAATGAATTTTAGGTACGTTCACAATACGTTTCGAAATTGTAAGCAATGTTGCAATTTTGAATGATTGTGTTTTGGGAACTTTAAATTTTGCATTCACGCAGTATTCAGAAGTTTCGGAACTCATCGATACTTTTGTAATGTAATAAAGCTTTAATATATTTTAATTTTTTATTTATTTTTTTTGTGAATGCATGTGTATGCATTTGAGTTATTCAACTTATTAACTTAACCATACATTACATACATACATATGTATATGTGTACATACACTTTTGTATTACGACATACGCGATAACGTAAAGCGGTTAAAAAAGAAAAAAAAATTTATAACCAAAACCAACAACTTTGTAATTACATTTAAATCAGTGCAGTTAAAAATAATTCAAAATTTAATTAAAAACTGAAATAAAATTCCAATTGAAAAAAAAATGAAATTTTTGAAATGAATATGAAACCATACATAAAACTAACTTATAACGTTTTGTAAATGAAATTCGCTATTTTATCACACTTTTCGTGAAAACTTTTCAACTTAAAAAAAAAAGCAAGCGAATTTATTTATTTTTCTCATTTTATTCTCATTATTCTGTACAACTGATTTTAAAACCTGGAAACTTTTCAATTTTCCCATTTTGTTTTTTTATTTGTTTTATTTTTTAAAATTTTACTTTTTCCAGGTGTTGAATTTTTTATGTTAATACGAGAAAATTTATTGGTCTGTATTTCTAACAAAAAAAATGAAAAAAAATTAAAAGAAAAAAAGGAAAATTCAGACATATTATATGCATTTTATATTTTTAATTTTATATACATACATATGTAAATGAAAAACATTTTATGTACATTACTACTTTCAGTATTTTGTAACGTTTTTATATGGTCTGATAAATTGAAACATTTTATTTAAAAAAAAAAAATAAAACAAAAAAAGTTTTTTAATTATTCTCTACAAAATATTCAAACAGATTAATTGCATTAAAATTTTGATTTTATATGTATTTTCATTTTTTTATTTTTTGCTATTAAATTTATTTTCTTATTTTTTAAATGCATTTTTCATTTCTTGGAAAAATAAAAGAGATGTGCAATATTTTTATACCTATTGCATATATCCTTTATTCATGCATGTATTAATGTCATTCATGAACATTTAATATGCATCACATAAACATACATAATTATATTTTTACATTATTGAAGGAAATGAAATTATCTGCAAAAAAGAAAGTTTTTTTTCTATTCTCATTCACCTTTGTGGAATAGAAGAAAAAAAAACGAAATGTAAACTTTTTTTTCAAATGGCCGGAAATTTTTATGAAAAGGAAAATAACTTATTACAGGAAATTTTTAAAGGAAATTTAATAATTGATAAAATGAACAGAAAAGTAAAGTAAAAAGGAAGTTGTATTCTATATTCTGTACCTTTTATATGATTTTTTTTTTTTTTTTTTTTTTTTTTTTTTTTTTTGAATGGAATTCCTTTACTATTAGGCTGAATCCACACTAAATTAATTAAGACGAAACGGAACGAAAAGGATATGCGTAAGGGTAAATATACATTGAATCAATCAAAATGAGAAAATGTAGAACACATTTTTTTTTTTTTTGTAGATTAATTTGAACTTTATACTGGAGGAAACCTTTTTGTGATTTTTAAGGTAACAATCGAAACAGGACACAGGAATCGACAAACAAAAATCTTTGATTTTGACAATCATTTTCACCATAAGAGCATTTCCACAGCATCTTCAGTTATGACTCTAGATCGCACATTATTTTGTTAGTTTACAAATATAAGGTTTATGACTGGTTAAAAATTTATTAAAAGTTTGACTTCTAGACAAAAAATGCACAAATAGTTTATCAAGAGTTTTTGACTCATGCAATTAAAATGCCGTAATTTCTAAACATCATCCTTTCAATCTAAAACTTTGGAACTTAGACAAAATATTTTAATTTTCCAGGTTTTTCTTTTGTTCTTGTTTCATTTATGTTGTTCTCTTTAATGTTAAATGTTTTTGACGTACAACAAGATTAAGTAAATATAAAAAACAAAAAAAAAACCAAAGTTTTAGAAAATTTATGTAATGTCGTCTATATATTCTATTTTTATATTTTTTAAAAAATTTTACTTTTCACTGTACAGTCAATACATGAACAAAGTATAGAATTTTACAATTTTTTTTTTCAATTTTTGTATGAATTTAAAATTTAAAATGAAAAAAAACGTAATAAAAAATTCTAAGAAATTGAAAAATCAATAAAATTTTTGTCTTATTTAAAACTAAGGTAAAAGTTAAATTAATTAAGTAACAGTATAAAAAAATATATATATACTCTCACTTTTATAAATGCAGTTGGTACAGTTCAGATTTTACATTTTATCCTTTAGATATTTACTCTGAAATGACTAATTTTCTCATTAATTTTATAAAATTTTATTACACAGAAAATGTAATATGTGTAATCTGAACCTTTAATTAAAATTTAATATTAAGTTGTTATTTTAGTTGATACTCAGATACATATACGCGTATATCTGTATACATTCACATTAGAGGAACACAATATGTGGCGATATATTTAATAATCTGCATATTAAAAAGTTTTTCTTGTTTTTTTTTTCAAACATCTACATTTGTATGGGTATATTTGTATTTACATTTAAATTATAGCATCATATATCCTTCGAATTACCTATCCAATCCTTTACAGCATTATATGCACATCATATTTATATCAAATTTATGTGCATATATACATTCACGTTTTGTAATGTCATAAAAGTTGTCCCATTAAACCTATGTTTATGAATCATTAAATTGGCTCCAAGTGTTATATTATATACCTTAAAGCAACGAAGTTAAAATAGTAATTGTAATTGTAATAGTAAATTGTAAAATTTACGTCATATAAAATAGTTATCTAGATTAATACCAGTGTTATTATGTGTATGTATATGGCATGTCTTATTTTATATCTAAATGATACAGTAAAGGTGAAGTATCTCAAAATATATGCGTACGATCAATAATAACATTAAATGAAAAATAAATGTTACATGTATTTATTTTCTAATATTCATTATACTCTGATTACTTGAACAAAGTATAATTTTGTATATGAACGCACTCTATACTCCTTTCTGCTCGTTATGTTGAATTAAAAATCTACAAATCAATCAAAAACTCATTTGGATATAGAGATATGTCTTTTTTCAACATTTTATTTTTTTACTTTTTTTTTGTTTTTTACAAAATAATTATCAGTATCATATTTGCTATTTACGACATGACATAGCATATTCAGTTGTATTCATTTACATTTAGTAAATTACAGATTGCAATGACTTAAATGATAAAGAGCGATTGTTAATAATTTAGTATTTCTAATATGAATTATACAGAATACAAATCACAAATAAACAATATAACCAAAAAGGAAATAATATACTCGTATACATACGTATGCAATTTAGTACAATGGTATGTATAGATACGGATTTATTGTATTATATGTGATGTAAAGCAAATGTGAAGTTGATATGGAATTATACTGAATTGTACTCGATTACAAGCACATTATATAGAATATACGTTGGATGCATGATTAATTTTTTTAGAATATTCATGTGTGTTCTAATGGAGCTTAAAAATAATATCATTTATCCTTTTCTCTTCTGCGGTTCTTTTCGTTTCCAAGCACAGAAAACTGAGAGTCAGAAAATTAGAGTAAAAAATTAATTCATTTAAATTGAGTAAAAGGAATAAAGAATTACCCATTTAAAATACACATGACTATTTTATAAAAATAAGGTACAGAGTAATTTTAAGTTTTGTAATTATTTATTGTTATATAGTCATACAAATATGCATTTTAACTAGACTATATACCTAAACAAAATTTATGAATACAATCACATAGACATGAAAATATACAAACATACAAATGTACTCTTTTATAGTACGCTATTTAACACGTACATATGTTGTTATATAATAAATGAAATTTATAAAGATATGTAAGCTTTTGTTCTATGCATATGGGCTCTGTGTATGCATGAAACATAACTATTAGATTATCACATTACTCGGTACAATTATGAGCAATTATTATGTAAATTTATTTAGTGGTAAAAGTACATCCTTTTATTATTTGTATGTACGTATGTATGTACACATAATAACATGAAATCCATTATTTTACATATAAATGTTAATTAATTTGTGCATATTTTTCTAAATTTGAGTTTAATAAATAGAAAATGAAAGGAAACACAATACGAATAGAGAATAAAAAATTTAAAAAAAAAATTATTATAATCTCTACTGGTCACAAGGTGGCCACATTCGCCCAACCAAAACAAAAATTATTACCACTCAGTAATATCTCGTCAAATCATAGTGATAAAAATCGTAATAATTTTCGGGCTATTTTTCATTTAGGCTCTACATTGAATTATTTTATGAAAAATTGCCAAACACTTGACATGTGTATGTATCACAGGTATACAAATCCACCCGCATTGCTGTATATACGATACAATAATTTCCATTTTTAAATTTTATGTATGGAATATCAAATAAATGTTTGATACGTGAACAAATATTTTTGTATAAATTTTTATTTTTTATTATTTTTTTTTTGTTGAATTTGAATAAATTTAAAAACTAGAAAATCAATATTTTGAAAATGACAAACAGATTTTTATTCTCATATTTTTAACTGTCATTTTGTTTATTTTATTTGTTTGTTTTTTGTTTACTCTCTTCTTTAAATGTGTATTATTGTAAGTGCATGATACAAAAACACATATTATGTATTGGTATACGTCAAATATTCATGAGCTTGTTGAAATTTGTTTTCTGCTTATGTAAAATCAAATAAAATGATTTGTTGAACATAAAAACATATTATCATAATATTAACTCTAAAATACAAATAATAAAAGAAAAATAATAAATACATTTTTTTTTTCGAAAAGCGTATAATATCGAATTTATTTTTATGATTGACATGAATGGATACTAAGTACCATTATTGTATTATAAACAATCAATAATGCTGTATTAAAGATTTTTTTTCTTTAAATACAAAAAAATAATAATAAAATAAAAAACAGATTACACTATTTTTTGATTAATTTTATTTATACAAATTACATATAAAACATTTGAAAAATTTGAAATTAGAAAAATAAATACAAAGTATGTATACTCTCTCTATCCACTAATTATGTGTATTTAGAACCTAATAAGTAGACGTCCATTCATGTTTGCTTTGTTCCCTCGGAATTTCTAAATAAAATGTTCCACGAGCAGTACGACCACAAATCCTTAAAATTTTCATTCAAAATCAGATGACTTCATGCAATCATTCACACAAGGCTTGAATTGCATAAAATTAATGGACAGTATATAAATACATTTTATTGATTAAATTCTTTTAAAGATATAATTTGAGATATTTTATGATATTTTTAATAGAAAATGAAATTCAACTATTTCCGAAATTTTTGTTTTATTAAATTTAATAGATAACATAAAATTGAATATTGATTGTTTTCTAAAGTTTAACATTAAATTTTTTATAAAATTATATATCTGGTTACTAAAATTAACTAAAATACACATGAGAATTATTTGAACAAGTGTTCATTTTTGGAAAATGTTTCTGTACATTTTATGTGCATTATAAATACATGAAAATTCAATACGTGCATACATTTTTGTGTGTTCAATCAGATAACCTATACTTTGTTTATACAAATTTTTTAGACCATATATTTTGTGGGACTACATTTTTTTTTCTTCCCTCATAATTTATAATAAGAGCATTTCACGAGCTGGGTTAGCAAGATCCTTAAAGTTTTCATACAAAATCAGATGAATTATCCAAATATCAATCAATATACAATAATGTCAGATGATGATTTTGCTTAGTTTTCCCAGGATCTGTAGTCTGAACTGAATAATATTTATAGACGAAGTATAAATGAAATTCTTTTTGCATATTTTTATAGAAAACTTAAATTTTTACATTCTCTAAGGATTTTATTTTCAAATTTTCATATTATCCTTTTTACTATAAATTTTTTTTTTTTTAATAATTCAGTTGAAAAAATATTTTGAAATAATTATTTTTACTTATGTTTTTTTTGTCTGAAATCCTTTTTTCCTTTTACAGGTGTTTTTGTTAAGTGCATATTTATTAGAAAAGCAATTATATGTGTTGTAGACAATACAAAGTTTAATAAATATTCGATGTAGAAAAAAAATTTTTTTTTCTGCATAATATGTAAATTTTGATCATAACAACTATGTACACATGTAAATTTACAACTGTCACTTTCTGTATTTTTATTCTCTCTTTTAAAGCATTATTTAAGCTTACACGTGTGAAAAATATGTAAAAAATTTTTTTTTTCTTTTTACTTTGTTACGAGTATTTGGTTTTTGGTTTTGTTTTCATACAACATATTTTTAACAGCTAAATATGGTGTTTATGTACATCACATATATTATTATAATACATATTTGGTTTGGAAAATTCTTATCTTTTTTTTGTTTTCAACAAACAAAACAGATAAAATAAAAATTTTTCCTCGTTTTTTTTTTTGCTTTTTTTTTTTGAAAAATAATATGTGTAAATAAAGAATATCTCAAGGGTATTTTTGGTTTGTGCAAATTTTGGCTTTTATACTTTTGCGTTGTTGTTTACTTGTATTTATTATTTTTTTTGGTGGTGTTTTTTGTTTCTTTTTTTATTTTATTTTTATTTTTTTATTTTTTTTTTTTGATTTTATGTTCAGTCATAAGTAAAATTCTTTTGAAATTATGTACACATTATTCACGTAATATTTAAATAAAAAAGGATCAAGGACATAATGATTTCTTTAAATGTTACGAAGTAAGACCTTAAATTTTTTTTTGTGTAAATAAATGAATGAAAAAAAACAAAATTATTTTTAATTCATAAATTATGGATTGTCATCGATTAAAATGGTTCTAATAAGCTTCGGTTGAATATACTCATGTGTATAACGTAACCATATGTACTGATTTCTAAAGACCAGTATGTAATTTAAAATTTTAACTTTGTTCAATCATTTTGTAAAATGTCAAATTATTGTATCGATTTTATTTGTTATTCACACACACATAAACGTACACACTTTGCCATCGAAGTACATACATACAAAATTCTAATTCGAAAAGAGATTGTTTGTAATTTAGTTACACTGATATGTTTGTAACCACAAACAGTTTATTTGATTAGACAATTTGGTTTTATCATTACTACATACAAATGTACATACATCCATTTGTATATTTTCTAATGTTAAAAATACAGACCAGTATATTCATTAAAATTTTGTACAATCCTACATGCATATATTTGTCACATTATAATTAAGTTAATTATTTTACAAAATATATTAGAATTTGAAAATGAATGTAAATTGTAAACTATAACATCGACTTTAAATTTAAAAAAAAAAATGAATTAAATTAAATATGCACACGTATTTACATACATATACTGTACATGGATACAATTTTGTATGGAGATGTGAACATATTTCAATCGTTACTTTTTTGCATTCAAATATGAAACAATAAAAAAAATTCTAATTCAGTACCTCAGTGACGCAGAAAATACAATTCAAAAAAATCAAAAAAAAAAAAAAAACTCACCATTAAATTAACTTTCGCGAGGTAAAAAACAAAATTTGTAGAATTTTTAAAATTCCAGTCTTCTATACTTCGTTCATAACTATTTTTCAGTACAGATTCTGTGGAAACTAAGTAAAATAGAGCTATCTTACATTATTGTATATTAATTTTTATTCAAAAAATGCATCTAATTTTGTATGAAAACTTAAAGAATTGTGATAACACTTCCCGCGAAATGCTTTTATTAGAATTTAGAAGAGAAAAAAAAAAGTAGTACCATAAGACATGGATTAGAAAATATTTATAGACGAAGTATAGGCTTAAATAACTAAGCTAAGTCAACGATGAGCCAGTTCTCGATAAGATTATCAGTATCTTTCTAGGAAGGAAATAGTTTTACTCACTTTCGGTTAACCGATCGAATAAAATTCTATAGAATTCTTTATCACCGAACATGTTACATAGATAGATTTTTTGAAATTCTAGAATTTTTTTTACATTCAAAGTATCTGTATCGTTTATTTATTTTTCACGTATCATATTTTTCAAATAATTAACAAAGCTTTTTATTTATGAAAAAAAATAAGAAAATTGTAGATATTGACTACAGATTATGTATGCGTGCTCAAATGTATTTGTTACATACACATACATGTTTTAAGGAAATTATATAGAAACAAATCAATTGTAAATTCTACGTAACTACTTCAACAGTATAAAATGTAATATACCTATCAGATATAATTTATTTCTTTAAAAAATTGCAATATAACACGAACTCACGTAAAATAAACGTTACAATTTATTTTATAAAAATAAAAGAGAGCAAAAAAAATACAAATTCTTAATTATAAAGAAAATAAATAACAAATGTTGATAAAATTATCACACGTACATACCAACGTACAATAAACCGTGTATTATTAAAAAAGCATTAAATTACTCATTTTAACATTTTACCACATTTTACGATAAAAATATAAAAATAAAGCAAAGTTATAGTTTTTATAGGTTATGTTACATTTTATTTAAAAACAAATTTAAACAATGTTAGATACTGTATATACATTTTATTCACATTATTCACTTTGTATTACTGAACTGTGTTTACTTTGATTTTGGTGTTCCGGTAAAGAATGGGGTCAAAATTTAAAATGAATTATGTAAACTGTTTTTTACCTAGAACAAATTTAGAAATTCAAATTTTATACTTCGTTCATAAATAGTTTTCTGTGCAGGTCTTATGGAAGCAATATGTTCTTTTTTCTTGTTAAAAGATGAAATGTACAGTAAACTGATATTCTACTTGGCTCACCAGAGGCATTTCGGCTTACGATTTTAAACGATTGTATATTGTCATCATTAAAAAAGGACAGTACAGTAAAAAAATGAATTTTTCTAAAAAAGACACGAAAAATGAGCCAGCCAATCAATTGACTGCAAATTCAATAATTTGTAGTGATATTGACATGAATCAAGAAAATTATCAACGTGTTCTTAAAAAAATCAAGAAATAAATTTAAAAAAGCAAAAATGATATAATAAATTCTTTTAACGTATACATGTTACATACAAATTCCATTTTATTTCATTTTTCTATTTTCATTCATAATTTGTTTTTTTTTTTTTCATTTATTTACATTATGTATGCTAAAATGTTAGCAAGTACATCATTGTAAAATTAAAAAAAAAAGAAGAAAAATGAATTTAAAATTAAATTAAACAAAACGGACAATTGTAAAATTAACAGACAACTAACAAAATATTAGCATAGTCTATGTATTTTTACTATGTATGTATTTACACAGGTTTTACTTTCATTTCTTACAATGTTTTATTCTTCTCTCATACTTATTTGAGTATGTACACTTGAAAATAAAAATGATTAAAATACAAAGTCCAATGCTTGACATTGATAATTATAGTGCTACCACTACTGATTTCAACAAAAAGAGCTATAAAGTTTTTTCATCTTGCACTGAAAGCAATAAGGTGTCCATTATTCGGTCAAGAAGAAGAAATATTTTTTTTTAGAATTATAGATCAATGGATCATCATCTTCAGCTTTCGTAGCTCGATAGACTGTGTTGGTTCATGGCTTTCAGAACCTTGAACCACCTACAGTTATCCACCTGAATCATCTGAAGATATCTGAATTTAAATTTCTGGAATTTTAGAATGTTATTTTTAGTCAGAAAATCGATTGTTTCGTCAAAGAAAAATTCAATGCTATGCCTGTTTTTCTATTACCCTACGATTGCCAAAAACGGCAGCAATTTCACTGTTTTTTCAGATATGTGACTTCAAAATTGCGAAAATTAAAATAACGCGAGAAAATTTCGATCATTTTTCAATCATATTTCTTAATTGAGAAATGAAAAAAAATTTAAATTTAAAAAAGAAGAGAACCACCCTATTCCATTTTATGTAAAGAAAATACACAGGCGTAAAATATAAACTCTCATGATGTACTTTTGTCTACTAGAGGCAATATATTATTATACATAAGAGATATAAGCAAAGGTACCTTCACTTTTATTATTATTTGCTTACAGGTGTAAATTACACAAGTAATCATTGTATGAAAAAGAATGTAAAAATTCATTAAGCAGAAAGAAATTCTCAGCGGTATTAACTTGTTATCACCTTCTTTTATTTATTGTAAAATATTCTTACATACATTGTGTACATGAATCATGTATAATGTAAACAATATTTTTTTAACACTTCACGTACACAACAAAAAATAAAAAATAAACAAAAATTAACGTATGTAAGTGAATATACGTAAAATGAATAGAAAAAATTAATAAAAATTTTCAATAAAACGTCTTAAAATTTTTAAACGAAATATATGTTTTTTTTCGTATTAATTCGTATAGACAAAAGAAAAAATTATAATAATGAAGGCGATACGATCAAATTATTCTTTTAATTTTTTTAAAAAATTTGTAAGCTTTATTGTAAAGTCAATATAAAAAATTTTCAAAAACTTTTTGTAACGATTTTTTCAACGGAAAAATTTTAATTATAACTTACACTGACATTATTGGCAATGAAGGCATTATTGGGTGTTTGGTGTTAGAAATTTTAATTATATTTTTGATTTCCAGTAATCATAGACCATCTCGTTAAATCTCAGCTTAAAATTACATGCAATGCATTTTGATCCTTATGCATTGAATTTAAAGTTTGCATCTATAAATTTTATATAAAAGAAGAAATTTGCGCATATAAAAATTTTATCATTTATTTTAATACGAAACCTGCATGTCTATTATAAAAAAAAAAATAAAACAAGTAATAATACTTATATCAAAATTGTTTATTACAATTTTAAAATTTATTTAATATTATTACAATTTTATTGCATTTTCATGCCATTATTATTATTGCCATTTTTTAAAAATGTGATTTGTTATACGTCTTACACTTTATTCATTATACACTAAAATTTACTTCAAAATAACAAAAGTTAATTAAAAATCTACTATTAAATAGATATTCTCTATTATATTGAATTATTACACAAAAATGAATAGGTGTGAGTGTACGAAGTCACGTATACGTGCGAACGTATACATAGGGATAAGTATTATAAAGTTTAAAACAGTTCTTTTATGATAAAGATACATATTTTATAGTTTAATTTTTTTTTTAAGTTTATTTCAAAATTATTCTTATACTGTTTGGAAAAATAATAACAATTTAAGAGGGTTTACGTTTGTATGTATGTTCCATATAAGTGATTATTAAAATAATTATTTTTTGAATGTTTACATGTTGTAGTGTATATTGCTCATAAAAAAATTGTTTTCGAATTAAAAAAAAGTTAGTATACATTTTGTACACTCATATTTTTTGGAGATCAGTAGCTCAGAAGGTGGGGCATTGAGCTTTTAATCCCTTTTTCCCATGTTTATTGCCAGGCACAGAGAAACGAAGTTAAAATCGTATTTTTCATTAAGCAAACTTATAGGTACGCTTATAGAACAATTGGAAAATTACAACGATTAGACCCCGGCGAGCTGTTGCGTCAAGTAAGATGATGATGATCATAATTTAAAGTCTTTAGAAAAAAAAATTGTAAATAAAATTTTTGTGTTTGTCGAAGATTCTGTGCATTATTGATATTGTAAAAAAAAAACGGTTACATGTTATAGGCTTTATTTTACATACTTAAGCTTTTTAACTATGTACACATATAAAAGTACATAGCTTTTTTACTATGTACACTTCTTTTTTTTATAGCACAGGTATGATTACAGTACTTGTATTACTGAATTATTTCACATGAATTACTATATATACAAAAAAGTTGAAGTATGTTTACATTTCTGGCATATACTCAATATTACAAAAAAGTGGATCACATTTTTAAATTTTTACATAGATGTATGAACGTTTGAGCAAGTCTATGTGAGTGTGTTTTTAAACAGAAAAATAATGTTTAATTTTTCTGTTAAGTATTCATATGTACATTTATCTGAAAAAAAAAATACATCTTGCACAAACACACAGACACATGTGCATATGAAAAAAATGCAGTACAATATGTTAGGCGTAAAATATTGTAATTAAATTTAAATAGTATATAGTGCTCCTGTGGAGGACATTATAACAGGATAAATAACGAAATTAAAGAAAACAAGAATATACTTTTATATAAAATACTATAATAAAAAACATACACATGTATGTATAAATTTGAAAAGTCAACAAAAAATTGACGTTATACACCAAAAATTCTTCAGTATACATACAAATAAATAACATTAATTATTTTATATACTTTGTTTATTCATTCTTCAATTAAAATTTTACTTGTATGCGGTCATGCGATTTTCTATGATATATGAGAAGATACAAATTTATAAAAAGTGTTTATGTACTTATTTTTAATTTTTTTTAAATAAAACTTTTCTTTTTACACAAAATTGGAAAATATTTTTCATTGCATGTGTTTATAAAAGTTTTTTATTGTACATAAAAATTACATACATCCGTACATATAAATTTCTCAAAAAAATCAAAAGAAAATCTGAAACTAAAAAGTCCAATATATTCAGAAACCTTTTCTCGTCTTTTTTTATTTTTAATTTTATTTTATGTATGTTATATCAAATCAGAATGAATGGAAGAATTTTCTTTTTTTAAATAAAATTAAAAATAACGACATTTTCCTTTATACTGCCATACAACACGATTATAATTCTAGTCTAGTGTTCTATAATGAAATTGTTACTTGGAAACATTTTTATATTATAACTTCTCAACTATACGGCCGATATTATTATTTATTTATATTTTCTATTTTATAAACTTTTTTTAAAAAAAACAGATCTCTTTAAATTTTTCTTTTTACAATACATTAAACAAAATCAATCATGTGAAGAAAAAAAAAACATTTTTCTTATTATTTTCTATTCAATTTTATCATTTTTGTATACTTTTACATTTTTTATTTTACCATTATGAATTTTTGCTTTTGTTTTTTTTTTTGTATATTGAGCTTTGTGCTTATTTTTAATGTATTTCAATAAAACATAAAGAAAAGGATAAAAGAAAATATTAAAATTAAAACAAAAGTTGTTGTGGAAATTTTATAAGAATATAAAAAATTGGAAAAAAATCACTGATTTCCAAAACATTTAAATATCGCTTCGATGTACAGTTTGAAGCTCTAAAACGTTAGCATTAAAAATGGCAACATCGCATAAAAATTTCTAAACGTAATGTCTAAACGCATCTAAAACGCATTGTTTAATCAAATGAAGTATTGTGAATTTTTCTAATTCAAAGCATCAGTGACATTGTATAAATTTTGTATCAAAACCGTAGTACTACCGCATCACAATGAATTATTTACCATTTTAAAACGCAAATTTTTATACTTATATTTAACTAGAAATACGAATTGCATTATTTAAAAACGACGATACAAATAACAAAAAAATAAAAAAAAATAAATTTTAACTAATGTGTACATATAAATGACTAATAATGCTGTTCAATTTAATATTTAACAATAAAAGATACATGTTATTGATTGTCACTAGTTGAATAGACATTATTAGATAAGCGATAGATTCATCTTAAAATTGTATAAAATACTTTATACACAACATATGGTATACGTATATAAAATATAAGAAAATGGAAAACTTTACAAGAAAATTCATTCAATGAAAATGATGTGTGGAAATACATGTATCAGTACATACAGTTGTTGATATTGGATACATAGGTGGTGAAAAAAACAAACAACAATGAAGACATTTGAAAATATATAAGTAAAAGTTTTCATTCTATCATTAAATGTGATATTCACATCTGTGTACACGTACATATCTGCACAACGTACATAATATGTGTACATACATTTATAGTATGAGAATTGTGAATGGATGTAAGAATTAATACAAAAAATATGAATGTACACATTTATGTTAGGAAAAGTTTATAAAAGGAAATTAACATGTGCAATTGACAGTTAGAAGTTTTTCTTTTTTTATATAATAAGTACATTTTACTATTTAAATTAATTTACACACATGTACATGCATGTCTTACATACACGTACATTACTGATGTATGTATGTATGTGTTATTCAAGAAAAGTTAAAAATTTCTTTATGAACTTATTGCGTGTACAGTATGAAATATATACTATATATGATGTTCATGAATGGTAATTAAATAAAATAAAATCTCTTATATATTTTTTGATAATTTATTGTAAAATGTTTTAGAAAAATTATTTAATGAATTCATTAAAATATTTTTAATTCTTAAGAACTCTCTTTTCAAAATAAAATCTACAGTTTTGTATATTTTTACAGCTGTCTGTATTGTACTCATATGCAAATGAATGATGTAAATTAAGAACAAATCTTGATTAACATCAAAATAATATCATTTAAAAAAGAAAATTCCAAAATAAATTCAGCTGTTTACCATTCTATTAATGATTTGAATTTCAAAACGAACTGTTTAAAAATTGGAAAAATTACATTGTAATGAAAGTAACTAACTTTGTAACGACTATTTTGCTTTAAAACAAAAAACAAAAAAAAGGTGACTTCCAAAACGTTTAAATACCACTTCAATGCAAAGTTTAAGTTGAAAAACATAAAGACTCAAAATGGCAACATCGCGTCAAAATTTCAAAATGTACTTTGAACTCATTTAAAATACATTATTTAAGCAAATGATGTATCATGAATTTTTTTTGGCACAAAACACCAACTGCTCAACAATCTATTTTGATACTCACAGATTTTTTCGAAAATTTAATTTTCATTTAAAATATTTCTTAAAAATATGCATATCCTGTTTTGTTCAGAAAAAAAATTTTTTCTAACCGATAAAAACGCACAATAGGATTCATTCAAAAATCAAAAGCTAATTCAAATTCAAAAATGTATCTCTTTGATTCAAACAAACAGAAATTTTGTATCTACATATTCGAAAAATAAATGGAGATGTGGTTTAATAAGAAACATTTGAAATTTTATCCAATTACAAATTTTGTATCATTTTACGTAAATCAAAATCAAGTTAAGGTATGATTAAATTTTAAATTTATGTGGGCGGCTTTAATTATCACGTAATCTCATCCATATAAATAATATCATGCATTTTTTCTTGTACAAAGGAAAAACAGAATTGCGATATAACTAAAAATGGATTTTATGTATATGTACATGCTTTTTAAATTAAATTGCAATTTCATATTTAATTATATTATTGGCTTATCTTTTGACAAAAATTTTTCAAATAAAACCATAAAAATACAAAGTACAAGAGAATTACAAAAGAATCTTTTTCATTTTACATTTGCCTTTGAAATCTTTTTTGTATACAAAGTAAAATTTTCAAGACGAATGAATGTAATGCGTTTTCAAATTTCTAATGGAAAAAAAATGAAATAATATTCAGCAAAATATGTATATTGTTGTCAATGCATAAATGTAAAGAACATTACATGGTTTGTAAAACTCTAGGATCAAAGTGAAATAACACAATGGAAAAATTAAACAAAACATATTTTCATTCCATTGCTCATGAAAACCCCAGAAAATTAGTTTGAAAAATCCACACCATATGCAAAGTAAGAATACCCTGGATGTACCTACACATGTACGTAAATCACGCAAGTCACCACAACACACGTGTCCCTTCATTCATTTGAATGTTGTTGTATAAATTTTTCACGTTTTGTTGTTATTTAAAAAAAAAATTTCTTAGCTCATTGAACCTTAGAGGAAAAATGTTTGGAAGTTAAATTAAAATTTGTTGATTTCAAATATGAGAAATGATTCGTTTAAAAAATGATCTTTGCTTTAATCTAAGGCACCATTTTTAAAAGAGTTTAACAAATAATCATGACTAAAATCATGCGTTAATTTTTAGAGCTTTAGCTTAACATTAATTTAATTTTTGCAATACAAAATGCGACGTTAAATCGGATGTTAACAATGCAGCACCATGACCACTTTCTGAACCCACTTAGAAAATTTTTCCTAAGTCAATTTCCCTCAGTAAGTTTTTCTAAACTGGTATTTTTTTTTTATTTTGATCAAATTTTAAATAAATGAAGAAAAATCTCTTTCGAATAATAAATTGTGCAATTATTACACACATTTGTAAGTACTTATTTTAAATTTGCAAAAAAAAAGACTTAGTATGTGTATACAACAGCAAACATGTATTCATATTTGAAAATTTTGAAAATTCAAGAGCCACATATAATTTTTTTTTTTAGATTTAATGTAGCATGTAAAATAGATGACGAACACTAAATATGTATACATTTCTTCTTAATATATTTGTCCTTTACAAACTATGCATTGTAATAATACATACATGATAGAAAATATATACGTTCAAGTGTATGATGATGATGATATACTTTGGTACATACTATATCAAAACATTTTGATGAATTTTCAGTACAAATATTAGTGTTCATTTTTAAATATTATATTTCAGTATTTTCTTATTGTAAATAACTCAAATGATCAAGATATCTAACGAAAATGAATTTATATGTCGTGTACATACGCTTTTATGATATACATAGATATTTCGCATGCATATATAACTATGGTTTCCGTATGTGTACACACACATACATCTACGACACATATCCTTATACATGAATTCTAGTGAAATCTAAATCCTGTATACATGTATATGTTTACTTCAATATAATATGTTTATACATATGTTTATCGTGATATTCTTTTGAATAAAATATTGTATGTGTATATGTACATTTTATATATCAAACTGTAATGTAGAACACAAATAAGCATATGTGTATATAAACACACATGGTACATACATATCATTCTCTATCAAGAAAAAAAATTTTTTTTTTTTTTGTAAACACTGTTCACTGGTTTAGTAATACAAAATAAATAATAAAAATAAAAATAAAAATGAAAAATAAATAAAAACATAATAACACATACATAAAATTACATATGAGTTTATATGTACATGTATAAATGTGCTCAATATCTGTACCACCACTTTGGTGGGTGGAAAGGGGAGGTGGGTTTTCCTTTTATGTAATAATGTAAGATTTTACATTTCATCTTGTGCAAACAGTTTTTCCTTTTACTATAGCTTTTTATACATATGTACGTATGTGTACATACATTATAACGTAAGTTTTATATGCATGTTACACTTTTAAAATAAACAAAACAAAAATTCATAAAACATTACATGGAGTTTATTTTTATCGACGATATCAAGTAAATTAAAATTTATAATATAAATAAAAATCACACATGTAAAAATTGTACATAAAGGTTGTATTCCAAAATGGTATACCAAACGCAATTATTAGGTTTTTACATGATTTAAAGAAAAAATGAATGGGTAAAATTAAGGAAAAATTTTTCTGGCTTTTCTTACCCTACGCAGTATGAGTGCAAAAACAATCATGCAATTTATTAAAATTTTAAAGAAAAACCACTTCACATAAATAAGGAAGGCATGTTTCGTTTACTTACTGTCAATTTTAAGTCAATTACCGTTAAATTAAGGTAACGTAAGTAGAAATCGAACTCCCACATTTTATATTTTATTAAAAATAAAAAATTAAATGAAAATACAGTATAAAAGCTGCCTAATTATCTTACTATCATTTCATAATTAAATACATCCTTTGTTTTTTAGTATTTTGATGGACGATTATTTTGCGATGAAACCATTATTAATTATTTTACCCATATACAGGTATTATGTCCTAGCCTAAGTAAACGATGACTAAACTTATAATTTATTGAACGTACATATATGTAAATTTCATAGTTGAACATAAACATATTATTAAGTAGAAATTTTCATGATAATAAAATATTTACGTCATGCCAATCCTTTATACATATTTGTAGAGACATACATACATATGTGCATATGTATATATTTGTGAAAGGTATATAAAACTAGGCATGTTGAATTTTCTAATTACAAAATATGAATTTAATCAACAAATGTTATGTGATACCTTTATGAACAGATTGCTACAATACTTGTTCCAGTGGACATGGAAACACAAAGTTTGAGCTAAAGTTTACGTATACCCATGTATGTACACATGAACTTATTTCCATTTTCACAAACTCATACATAGGCATACATCATGTGTACAATATGTAGAATAGGAAAAATAGAAAAAAGTGAAGAAAGGTAACTTAAGGATTTGACAGTATATTTTATGATGATATATTTTATGTTGGAATAATTATCATTTTTAGTGCGAAAAGTTAATATAAAACTTACATATATTCCACAAAAAAATTCAAAATTTTAGATTAGTAACCGTTTTATTCAAAAATTTAATCAATGACTTAAAACAAGTAGAATCGTAATCAAACCATTTAAGGTTGATCATTAGGAATAAAACAAAATCAATGACCTAAAAATATTGGTTAGTTCCGTTAAGTCAAACAAATTTGTTGTCACACGGTAACGCTGCGATTTTGATACAAAAATTAGGTACAACGTCACTGATTTGCATAACATCAGAAAAATTCATGTTGAGCCATTTGCTTGAATAATACGTTTTAGAAAGTCAAAACATTTACACTTTACAGGTGTGACCAAAACAAAAGTACCATTCATAGAAAATTTTTTATTCTATCATATGTACATATAAAAAAAAAGAAAAAACCTAACCTAATTTATAAATAAAACTACTTAAATTCAGACATAAAATATAAAATAGTGTTATATTACTCAGTGGCATTTAGATTACTACTCGTAATATAATATCTTACTATTACTTATTATTATTTTTAAGCATAATGTATACTTAGAAGGATATTAAACAAAATTTATGGATATTGCTTTCAATATAAGGATAATAATTTAAAAGCCTGACTATAAATGAAAGAGTTGAATAAGAAAAAAACAAAGTATATAGCGAATAAAGGACGTACTTCTTGAATTTATTATTAAAAATTTTTAATATACATATTTAAAAAAAAAAAAACACTTAAAAAGCTATTAAATAAATTTATAAGTAAATTTTATTAGAAAATTTAACGATTATGAACTTTCAATATGATATTCTACGCTTTATTTATCCTTAGATGGCAATACATGAAACGGTATAAAAAGAAAAATTTTATATTTACGGTATACAATAAAATTGAGAAGCATATTAAGCATTTAATTTAATTTTTTTTCTTCTTCTTTTAATTTTTTTTCTTCTACTTATTTATAATTACTTATTTTTCAAAGAATCAAATCTAAATACAATACACAGAGTTATTATAGCACTGAGGCCTCAAGGCTTATCATATCGTGAATTTTGAATTTTATTTGTGCAAAATCTTTCTAAATTTCAAAGCTAATGTTCTTACAATGAGAATTATTTAAGAAACTAATTTTTGAAAATCCCACTAATATTTGTCTATCCCAGGCATTGAGCTTGAGGCCAATGGATTCAGATGCCGATATCGAGCTATATTGAGCATAGAAAAAATTGTACACTATCATAATACAATACTTCCAAAGAAATTTTTTTAAAATTATTTTAATAATTAATTTTAAATAATTGAAACTTTAACATTTAAATAGCAAACCTTTTGTGTATATGATAACAATATTTTCTATACACATCTACATAACATAGCAAATTATACGTATAAATACTTAAGTCGACAATAAATCATAAAATTACATCACATAAACAATTAATTACTATCTATGCGAACTTACACCTATACATTACCATGTCATGATACCGACTATAATGATATTTTTGATATCAGTATGAAAATATATAATTAAATTAAATTACATATTATCCATAATAATAAATTTTAATAAATATTACAGTTACAATCATAACTAATTTGTATTTATGAATTATTACTAGAAATATCTAAAAAAAAATTTAAATGGGAATAAATATGGGATTTGAACACATCAATTTCTTACTTTAATATAAATACTCGGTAACTTCAAATTATTTCGGCAAAATTTCCAAAGTGACCATCTTAGATTTTCGGTGATATTTTTTAAAAATCAAAAGGAGAAGATGAAAAAAGACCACCCGTAAATTATTATTACAAAATATAGTATTCGAAAGAAGTTATGGATTTTTCAAATTTTTAAAAAATAAAGGACTTTATAAGGGATTTTAAAAATAGATATAAAATCATTGGCTCATTGTAGAGAGATAACTGATATCGTTTTGGAAAGGGAATGAAATATGTATAGATTCTTTGAAAAATGTAAAAAAAAATATAAAGGCACCAAAAATGACTTCAAAGATAGTAAAAATACTTTTTAATTTCTGAATATTCTGAAAACCTAATCTTTGTTTTTTTTTTTAATTTTTAGAGGGAATACTCAGACAGATATTGACTAAAAATGCTCAAAATTTGTAGTTAGGACTACCATTGGTTAAAGAGAAAATAAAATACAAGAAATTAAAAAACGTTAAAATTTAAGTATTTTTCTGTAGAATAAAATTATCTATACAGTATTGAAAGTTTCTATTTATTTAAGGATTTAAAAGTCAATCATTTTCTAAAAATTTAAAAAAACATAAAATTGTATCAAAATACCATTTGATTTTCATCTTTGATATTGAAATTATTTTATTTTCATTTTTATTATTTGAAAAAAAAAAAAAAATTATTTGAAAATATACGTATATTCTGAAAAATAATTTTTTTTTCATTCTTATTATCATAAATTTTTATCAAATGTTTTGTATCCTTTGAAAACATTTTTTTTACTCCTGTTACACTTGTGTATATTCACATCTGTACATATGTATATAGTATACGTTATAATGTACGTAATGGGATACCAAATTGAAAATATTGACACAGCAAAAATTGTTAAGACTATGAAAATTCATGAATTACATTTTAAAATTTTATATAATCAGCAAATTTTTGATAAATATTATAATTTACCTAAATGTAAAAGTAAATATGCAAATATAGATAATACACGTATGTATGTACATATAAACGTAGATATGTACATATGTATATGAATTTGCATATTTGTTTATATACACGCATGAAATATTTTTTAAATAAAACAAGTATGATATAAAAGTATACATTAATACACATATATATGTATCTACACATACATATGTATACGCCTACATATACGCATATGTATCCACATATGTATGTAACACCATATATGGGCATAATATCTAACCTTTTTGATTTTTAATGTTTCAAGACTTCCGATAAAGTAATGTATAGATAGATATACATACATCCACTCACATATTTATTTAGTTTACGCATTTAAAAAGTTGATGATAGGAAAATGTAGACAGCATAACATAAACATATAAAATCCGTAAATCCATCAAATCAAGAATATAGCTTTAGGATGAAAATAAACTATTCCCATAGAGGTTACTGATTTATGATCTTCAATTTTAGGTTCATTTTTGTTTTTATTTATATGTAAATTGAAACATATAAAAAGCAAACACGTGACTTTATTTTTATGTAAATACACAGGGCATACAGAGTGTTCCAGAAGTAAAGTCACAAAGTCCTTAAATTTACAAACGATTTTACATACTCGTAAGTGGAATTCACAGAGTGTGATTAAATGACGTCGTGTATTTAACATTCCTGAAATCTTCTAAGGCATGATATCCTGGAAGCGGTGATTTTCAAAGGAAACAGATAAGACCCTAGAATATCTGTTTGCTGGAAACCGCCTATGATACTTTATTCAATGTACATCCTACATTTGCACATGAATGTTTGTATACGGTTAATTGTTAATATTTTTATGTATAAAACCCTCTAAGTGGTATTTTCTTAAACAATACAATAAATAGAAATGTTCCCTTGTTGATATTTTACTTGTTTTAAGTGTTAAAACTTATCGTTTCCTTTTTCGTTTTATGTTTCTATTTGTTTATCCTTGAAAATTTTTCTTTACGTAAAATCAAAAAAAAAAAAAAAAAGAAGAAAACAAAAATTAGACAACTTCATATTTTACCTTATTAAAGATATTTTAGGTCATTAAAGTAAACAAAAATAGATATCAGAGAATCAGATGACGGATTCCTTTTAATATGAAAAAACAAAAACATAAAGAAAATGAAACCAAAATTTTATATATGTACATAGTATGTACTATATGTATAAGAAAAAAAATTGATTACTCAACAAGCAAAGGAAATTTTTAATAAAAATTCTTTTGGCTTATGACATATACTTTGGACATTTTTTGTTTTTTTTTTTTTTTTGCCTATAAAAAGGCAAAGTTACATTATTTTTCTTCGTATACATTAGAATTTTATCCGAATCGTGAACATACCATACATAAACATTCCAAAGTAACTTTTATGTGTATTTAATTATTTTTAGTATATAGTATATTTTTATATACAGAAAATTATTAACGTGACTTGCTTTGTAATTGTATAATTTGGACAATTTAGATTTATTAAGTCAATAATTTATACCAGTTCTTATTAATTTTTTAAGCACAAGACTAAGACAGAATAATGAAGTTAATCTGGATAGAATTTATTACTATAATTTTTTTTATATAATGTTAGATACATCGACGAACATGAATAATTTTTTAAACAAATTATTTAACCCTGGGATGCATGAATTGTATTTGTATACAAATTGAATGTAAAAAATTTTTTCTTCTTCATTCATGTAACTTGGGTTTAATTATTGAGTGTATAAATTTATTTTCAATAATTTTTGAGACAATTTCGTATTTACCATCTGTTATAATCTGGGAATATTTATAATTTCTATTGCCCCTTAACATAATAATCCTGGAAACCAAAGATCGATATAGTCTCTCGAGCTGTGGAAGATGGAGACACAAAGTTATATGAAAACTCATTTTCTTAGGTTTCGCCAAAAGGCCTTGGCGGGTCGTGGTGATTGCAGAAGGGTGGCAGTCTACTGTCCATTCCTTCTTTTAATAAAATAAAATAAATAAAAAACTTTTGTTAGATTCCAGAGACATAAACATGGACCTCTAAAAAATAGATATGTACATATGTATAAAATATGCGTACATGAAAGAATGATAGCTGATATGTAGATAATTTAATTCAGCCGCTTTTTGCACAAGGCCTGTAAAGAAAATCTTTTTAAAATAAATTAAAGGTATTTTCCGACTTAAAACTTTTATACTCTGTTCACCAATTATCTTGATAAAATAGGAAAATTGGAAGGATAAAGTTTGTCTTTAAGATTCCTTCTTTAAATTTTCTCATAAATTTTTCACATATATCCATACATGACATAATATCATTAATAAATTATACTTGATATTGTCAATGTACTTATATGTTATTGGAAAATTAATTTGAAATTGTTAAATAAATATCAATTTAAAGATTCATTTATAGACATTCGTATTTATATAACAAATTTCGATATGTGTGTTACTAAATGAAAAACATTTCAAAATCAGATTTTTATTACAACAAAAAAGTTATCAAATATTATCAACAGTTATTTTGGTTACGATTAAACAAAATAATGTGATTAAAAATAGAAAAAAAAACATTTGTATCTCTGTTTATGTGTTCAATTTAACTGAACAAATGAATATTTTCAATACATTTTCTATAACTTTAAAATTTTCAATTTTCAAAGTACACACATATGTCTGTACACATGTGAATACTTTTTACACAATAATGCTGTAAATATGTCCTATAAAATTGTTGATATAAATTTTCTATTTATTTTTTTTTTTGTTCTTCTTCTTCATATCCTGATATAAACTGCTTCATCAATGAGAAAATAAATAAATACAGATTTTGCGTACATAAACACACATGAATGTGTGTGTGTTTTTTTTTTTTTTGTATTGTATAGATTTGAAAATTATCTTCATCCTTTTTCTCATTTGAAATTGTCATATTGAAAAAGGAAAATTCAAATTAAATTTCAATTACTCAAGGAATTTTATATATGTATGTACACATTTAATTTATCGATACGTTTTATTTTATATATATACGTTTAATATTCCAATATTTGTTTATGTCTTTATAAATACGAAAATAATTTTAATGTCATATAAATAGCACTTTTCATTACATTTTGATGATATTACGAAAATAATTTAAAATAATTTACTTTTTTCCTGTTAACATTATTCGAAAATGTTTTTTTTTCAGCTATTCATGCCAATTTGATTGAGTAAAAGGATTTTTTGTTGTTGTTGTTAATTTTCATGAATAAAATTTTCTGAATATCCTGTATGATATGAATCGATAAAAGAGACAATATAAATGAATTTTATTCATTATTACTTGAAGATTATTTTGATTAAAAAATTTTTTTATTATGCATATTATCAGTCTCTACAGAATTTCAATTAAAAGCCATATAAAATCTTAAACGTTTGCAGGATATTATGTCTTTGACGAGTACATCACTAAAATTTTATATGTACATACATATATTTATTTGATATAACTTTATGTGAGACATGTTCTTACATTTTTTTTCTATTAATTTTTTATAGTCATGGATAAATGGAGTTGATTTGATCGATTTGTAAATACTTTTACAAAGTACTAAGCATTTGAACTCGTAAAGCGTTTGGTATTCATTTTAAAGCTAAGCGAAATTGGGAGGATACTGTAAGGTAATGATGCCGAGAATACAGATAAACGATGAAAAATGTAATTTTTTTATATTTTCATTCGTTTGTTTCTAGCATTGAACAGTAGACCAATGGAACAAGAAGCTCTACAATAGATTCTGTACTTATTGAGTTACTCAGTTCCTTTATTTCTGAATGTAACGTACATTAAATTGTGGACCAAGATTTTAATAAAAATAAAAACATAAAACACGACAAGCAATTTTTGAATTTAATGTTTAATCGAAAAACAGTTTTATACAATTTTTTTTTGTTTTTCAATGGGCGATGCTAGTTAATTTGCATCATTTTAGCTTTAGTTTCCCAGTACAAACTGAACCAGAAAATTTTCGCCCGTAAAATGCTTTCTCAGTTTTAAGACCATGAACACCACGAAGTGGTGCGACACAAGTTCCATCTGTCAGTCCCTGCGATCGAACCTGTGACCTTATGCTTCAGAAGCCAATACTACAAATATTGAGCTACTGAGCTGAGTCTTTACACAATTTGTTGCATCACTTTACAGTTTCAATATCATGACGTCGATACCACATATGTGTCAAAAACTTAAAAATACTTAATTTGATTTTATTGATATTTTCTAGTTTTTGAATAAATTTTAAAACATTGACTCACATTAAATGAATATTAAATTATTTCGTTAAATATTATTATCAAAGAAAATAAAATTGATATTTTATTTATAAAAAGAAAATTTTCTACAAAACTGATATTCCTTTAACATTTTAAGTAGCGATAATTCAATGTACAGTGTCGTTAGAAAATATAAAATACATACATTCAAAATCATGCAGTAAATTGGGATATATCAGAAATTTTATGACAGTGTTACATATGACAACAACACATAAAAAACAATATGATTTTATTTGGCCATATTTGAAGAAACATGTGTAATAAATGTGCGGTTGTAAATATCATATATGTAGTCTTTTGGGAAAATATATTTAAAATACGAGTCCATTAAATTTTCAGTACATAAATACATGTACTGAATTCATTTATATGTATGTGTGGGATAGACAGGTAAATGCAATTTAAAAGTTATAACATTACATAAATTTGTAAGACATGTAAACACATGAATATGAAGCAAAAAAATATGTATGTCAAAACTTCATGCTATGAATGTTCGTCCTATTTGGTACGCGCTATACAGATAGCTTGACAAAACTAATTAATATCATTGTATGAAGATAATGAACAGACGAACAGAAGAAAAGCTTTTATTAAATTTCTATTTTTATTAATTTCTGCTTTTCATGTATCAATTATCATATCAAGTTAGGAACATCAATTATTTTATTATAAATCAATTTTTATGTACATAGTTATAGGAAAAACTTTTACATGTTCATAAAATAAAATAATCAAAACATAAAAATTAATTAACAGTGTTATATGTACCTATACAATGCACAGATACACATACATATGTATACACGTGAGTTTGACAAACGGTATAACATCATTCTGTTCACATTTCAATATTATGATGATGTAGCATAAGGATATGTTGTTATATTTCCCAGAAATAAAATTTTTTTTTCTATAAATATATTCCTGGTATCCTTTTTCTGTAAATAAATGTAACGCATAAACAAAAGAAAAACTTATCACACAGAATTATCACTTGTAATATGATAATTTTGGGTACAAGGTTTTAAGATTAAAATTTTTTAGCTATAATAAACAAAAAATATAACAATATGTTAATTGATGGTCAAAGTAAAAAAAAAAAAGATATCTTTACACTTAACTTAACTTTAATCTAAGTAAATGTATGGGTTATACTGGTATAATTATTTTTTTTCCTTTTCCCTATTCTAGTTGTGGTTTTCTTATATGTACACGTATCCTTGTATGAATACTTCTACTATTCATGTGGTTTTCGTTGGAAAATAAGGAAAACCCAAATATTTTTAAATTATTTAACTAAACCAATTTACGTTCATATGTGGACAGATATATGAGGCACACATATTTACGAAAGTGTGTGTATGATACTACACATTTAAATTTGAAAATTAAACAAAACAAATAAACCGAACACATCTTGTTTTAATGAATTTATGAGAAAAATTACACAAAATTAAACACTTAAATTCATAAATTTAATAACAATTCATACAAACCATATCTTAATGCATAAATATTTTGAAGAGATAATTTTTTTCATTTTTCATGTCTACATAGATCATTTTTCTTTGCGTAACTTTTAATTATTTATTTTATTATTAGTGCTTTTCATTTTTCCTAGATAATTCTTTCAAAATGATACATTTAATGTTAGCGTAAAATTTTTAATGCATCAAAATATAAACCAGGAAAAATTCTTTTATGAAATACGGTCATAAAGGAAAAGAGACTTGAAAATTTTTCATTAATATTAGAGATAAAATAGTAATTCTTAGAGTTAGATTCTTATCCGATCTTTAAAAATTATGAGAAAATTTACGCATGGACACATTAAAAATTTATGTGTTATACGCATAAATGAAATTATCAAATAATCTATGTACAAAATTTTAAAATAAATTTCATATCAAGTACCAACGCACATTGCGTATATTATAATTTATGTATCTCCAAAAAATAATGTTCTGTAATTTTTGAACAGCTAAAATAAAAAAATTTATAAATATGTTCAAAGGATAATGTCCCAAATTTTCAAATATTCATTTAAATAGCCTGACAGTAAAAAAAAAATCTTATAAAGTTGAAATTCTTTAGAAGTGGTAAGGGCAACATATCACACACCTTACAAGAATATTCAAAGATATTATCCTGTAAGTCACATAAACCTTTTGTTTTTTAAATTACAGTTTTTGGGTTTATAGTGTCATTAGAATTTTCGTGGATTTATTAATAAAGTAATTTGTTACATACTTTAGAAATGGTATCCTTATTAATTTGAAAAAAAAATGAACATTCAGATATACAGACATTTGATATGAACATTTGTAGGTGTATCATAATTTTTATTAGCAGAGTATACACAAAAATAATTTTCAAAATTACTACAAATTTTCCGCTCCCAATAATTTCATTTTATTTTATTTATTTCGTTATCGTTAATAAATTTTCTAGCATTTTATTTTCATTGTTAGTTGAAATATGCCTCGTGAATTACCTTTTCCTTTTTTATATCTTGTTTTTTTTTTAATTTGTGGAAAAGTCATGTGCAACAAGAGGTACAGAGATAATATAAATTTTAATAGTGATATTATATATAGTGATAGTGATACTATAAAATTTAATAGTGATTTTGAAATCACGGTATTTAATGTAATCACAGGTATCAAAATTTAATGAACATAAAGGACACATTATGTACATGTGTTCCAGCAATTTCTTTCTTTGAATGTACGTAATATATTTTCTTATAGTAAACTCTCACAATTATCATAAAGTGAAATGAGATTTAAAAAAATTGAAAATTTTCAAAAATTTTAAAAAAGATAAGTAAACCTAATTTTGAGCTGTTCAAAAAAAAACTAAAAAGAAAATTCCACAACCCAATAATTGGCAATTTCTCAGTTATTCAGGCTCACATCCAATATCGTATATCATACAAAACAACATTAAAGTTAGATTGTGAATAAAAATAAAACGTTTTATAGTTTTGTTTAACTGTGATAACACAAATATAATGAAAGAAATCTAATTTTATTTAATTGGAAAAATGGCTCTTTAAAATAAAAAAATAAAAAATTAAATATTATTGCAAATAAAATGTAGTAAGAATTTGTTACAAAAACTAACGATTATTACATAATAACATTGCTATAATGAGAATCCTTAAAAGTATCCTTAAAACTATTGAAATTGTATCTATACATTTTCGTTTAAAATTACACAGTATTATACTTATTTATTCATTAAAATGATTCTCTGTGGATAATAAAGTAAACAGACAAACATTTGAAATTATAACTAAATACTAGATTTTTATGTATGTACTATATAGGTATATCGTGAAAAATCGAAAAAGCTGCATTCAAAAAATCCAACAAGAAAGTTAATGGTATGTTGCAAAAAAAAACAAAAAAATAATGGATCTTACAATGCATTTAATAATAAATAAAAACATTTTAAATAAAATTAACTGAACTAAAAGGATAGACATTTCAGACGGTTTACTAGATTTTCTTTTTTTTTAATGAAAAATAAATTATGTAATTTTGAAATACATTATTTGCCTGTAACAAGATAGTTTTTATCATTGAAACATTTTACATCGTATTAAAACATTATAAAAACATTCAGAAAAGGAGCATTTTAAAATTAAATATTGTAAGATATCCTTATGAAATGAATTTAAATTATTCATTTTCCTTTGGGCACACATACATGGTTTTCAATTTAATTTTTTTTTTTTTGTTTTGTTTTGTAATCAAAAACTCTTTAAAAGGAGTTCATGTATGTTGGATTCGTATCATATTGTATATGTGTTGATATTGTTTTCGTTTTTAATACTTGAATATACATATATGAGCATTCGTTATATAAAAAGAAAATTAAAATAGAACCCTCAATTATTTGCACCCTAAAATTCGTAGTTTACAAACACACATATTTTTGTGCACACATATACCCATATGTACATATGTACTTATATGACTATCATATCGCACATACATGTCTGTTAGGATTTACTTTAGTACATCAATATTTGATTTTACTCTGTTGTTATTATACCCTACGGATAGCAAATATAACGTGTGTACCGTACACACATGCATATAATATTATACGACGTGTTTTTGTCGTTTCATTCGATTTTCGTCAATATATCATGAAAGCTAATATTTTATATTGGGTAACATTATTTTCAGGTTCATTTTTGTATTCTGTTAATGAATATATTTACGATATTTTCAATCTGTTCTATTTTTTGTTTATTTATTTCCTTTTTTTTTACAAAATAAAAGTTTTCTTTATAGACTGTAAGCACACGTAATAAATACTGTATATGTACTTGCTAGTTGCTACTCATGTATACGTAGAAAGTTAGATATACTTCGTCTACAAATATTTTTCAGTTCATGTCTTATGGGAGTACATTAGAGTTCTTTTCTCATAATTTCTAATAATAGCTTTTCATGAGCAGTATTACGATCGTTGAAGTTTTCGTACCAAATCAGATGAATTTTTCAAATTTCAATCAATAATCAGTTATGTAAAATGATATTACTCTATGTAGTTTCCATAAGGCCTTTACAGAAGAACATTTATAGACAGAATGTATAGTCAAATAATAAATATATTTTGTTTTAACTTAAATAAATCTAGTAAATAATTACCAAAAAATATTACATAATTGCGTATATGTAATAAACAAATTTAGGAAAATGTATCACGTTTCTAAAATAAGTAAATATTTACAAAATGAAAATAAATATACAAATATGTGTATGTGAAAAGAAGTTATTTTTTAAAGAAGATTTTGTTTTTTTCTGTTTTGATAAATAAACAGATTTAATCATCCAATAAAGTACACATAAAATAAAAACAACATTGTTTTTAGTTTTTAATTTTTTTTTTCTATGAAAACATTATTTATTATTCACAATTGAAAAAAAAAAGTAAATAGCAATGTTTTGAAAAATCAATCAATTGCACATAGTACATAATCTAATTAATCAATTATACGAAACGATTTAAAAACAAACTCTGAGTTTCAAAACGTTTAAATATTATCTCTATAAATTTAAAGTTATAAAATGCAAATACTAAAAATGGCAACATAACATGAAAATTTCAAAACGTAATGTGAACGCATCTAAAACGCATTATCCAAGCAAATGACGCAATATGAATTTTTTTGATACAACGCATCATTGACATTGTTTGTTTTTTGTATCAGAATCGTAAAATTACTGCATCACAAGAAACTTTTTGACATTTTGAAACTCACCGAAATATGTAATAAATAAGTATCGAATTAAATGCACCGTAAAACAAATAATAATAAATAAATTTCGTTACACATGCATGCATTTTTTTTTTAAATTTATATTTAAATTTTTTAAATACGCTCCACTTGTTCTGCACCAAAAAACAAATGTAAACCCAATTAGCCACCTAAATTATTAAGACAAACATTTCTTTGTTTGAATATTTGAGTAAATAAAACAAAAAGTGTGAACCGTAAAGAAATTTTTTTCTCTATTTTTTTATCATTTTTAAATTTTTTTCACAGAGTATCATTCAACTTTTCTACGTCGTCATCTTTGACACATCACGGATGTGTACGTACTGTATACGTAATCCTTACCTTTTATCATCTTCAATAAAAATTTTTCTCATGTTTCTTTTTCATAATTCATTTTTATAATTTCACATTTTTCCCTCTAATTTTTACAGTTGGTTAATCTCAATCCCTATATTTTTATAAATTTGAAATTTGTATTATTTTTTCGTTTTTTTTTTCTTGCTTTGTTGTGATTCAATGATGATGAACAAATGATATAAAAAATTATAATTGCATTACGAATCATACGTATGTACACGTACTGTATACACCTACATTTTATAACTAGACGAACGCATGTATACAGTAGTTGTTTTAAGATCATTACAATTTTCAGCAAATCTGTGAGCAAGATAAGCGATAAGAAAAAATAATATGGCAATGATGCAAAATCTTTATGTTTCATAAAAATATGCATGACAAAAAAATGATTTATAAAAAAATTTCTGTTTATAAAATTTCGAAAAAATGATGTTTCACTGGAAAATATCCGAAAATTCAAAATACTTCAGGGTCACCCTGTATAGCAGACTAAAGATAAAAAAGAAAAGCATTTTATACATTTTATCTAAGGTTTACATTGTTATTAACATAATACACGTAGATATATGTACGTTAATATAATAGAGATATCATTGCAATAAAACTATTACAAATCAGTGATGTGATACGTATATATTTTCCGGTAATCATCATACGATGGATTTAACTTTAATGAAAATTGAAAATGATGTAAAAGAAAAAAAAATTTTGAAATAGATTATGTATATGTACACTGTTACAATATACACACAGAGTGCACATTAGTTCAACAGGATTTATGTATGTCAAGGTGGCCGTGCCGCTATTTAGGTGGGAGTCTCCATCTTATTTTGTGAAGAACGGGATGGGATGGAGACTTCCTCTTGGATAGTCGGAAGTTCGACTATAACCTCCTCGTGGTGGCTACCGGTAACAGACCGTTAAAGCTTGGCTTTGGTGCTGGCAAATATAGTCGGGCGTGTGTTCCCCTCCTATCCCCTCCCGATCCCTCCTTGTCTCCTACGCTCCTTCAGTCGTAATCCTTCTTGCGCTTCATTTCCCCTGGGCTGGATCAAGGTGTGATGCGACCCGTGCCGAGGATCAACCTGGCTGAGGGCCCAGTTTTAAAAATAGCTCAGTCGCTAACGGAGCCTCGGGGTTGACCTGGCGCCCCCCCGTAGTAAATAGCCTTGTCTACGTACAGGGACCTCTGCGTAGATCGACCTCTTTTGTCCCAAACTCGTGGGAATCTTATGGATTTATCAAAAAATAAAAATTTAAACAAAAACGAGGCCGGCTCTCGTTCCAAACCGGCAAAAAGAAGCTTGGCCCAGAGGCTGGCTTCTAATACTTCGGCTGAGGGTAAGAGTGTGGCTAAAATGCCTAGCTCTAGCATACCCTCGGCTTCCAAACAGGTGGGAACTGGGACTCTTTTGTCTGGTTCTAGCCTTAAAGAGCCTCAACCAGGGTGTAGCAGTGGGCAAGGTAGCCTGGTCAAAAAGAAGGGCCACCCCCCATCTAAGCTCGCCTATAGGGAGAGGAAAAAGGCCTATCAGGTCAGGGACAGGATCCGTTCTATTCCTGTTGAGGATAGAACACCAGAGGATCTGAAATCCTTAGACTGGGCCACAAAAGTCATTGAAAAACGCGATGACAAAAAGCTGCTGGCTAACAAGCGGCAGCGGTCAACGGAAGAGGAGCAGCAGGTGGCGAAACGACCGAAGGTCGAGGATGCGCTGCTCGATGTCTTCGAGCCAGTCATGACGCAGTTCCCCGGTGAACCACCTGTTTGTACAGGGACGAAACTTTGTACAGGGAGGCAATTTCCAGGCTTGGAGAAATCTGGCCTGGGGCTGACCTCAAAGTAGTCCGCAGGGAGGAGATTCCCTGCAGACCAAGGGCTAGGGTCTGGATACCGGCACGCATGTCGGATCCAGAAAAGATCCTAGGCCTTATAAGAGCCTCCAACCCTGGCCTACCTACAGGTAACTGGAAGGTTGCCAGGGTTGAAGAGCCTAAGGGAGACTCCAGGCAGGCGGTGGTTATCGTCAACAAGGAGTCTCTACCAATCCTTTCGAGAACACGGGGGCAAATTAGCTTTGGCTTTGGAGCTGTTACCCTGAAAGTGTATCGGAAGGATGAAACGGCTGCCGGGGGGAAGCCTGTGGAAGCAGGTTCTGCTCTTCAGACAAACCCTCCTGGAGAGGCGATGCTAGAGGAGTCCGCGGACTCCGAAGGTTACGGACCAACTTCGGAAGAGGACGAGCTGTTGAAGTCGTCCGACTCCGAAGAAGAGTCTAACATTACTGTGGTGCAGAAGCCTTCTGTGCATGAAGGTGATTCAGATCAATCTGCACCACAGTAAAGCAGCCACGGCTAATCTCTTCCTTCGACTCAGTCAGGGGAAGGAGGACTTAGCCCTGGTGCAGGAACCCTGGCTAGTGGGTGGCAAAATCTGCGGGCTAAAAATCCCTGGATTTAATTTATTCTATGTAAGTAATGCGAGTAGACCTAGAACTTGCATTCTTGCTAGAAGACATTTTAATTTCTTTATTCTTCCACAGTTCTGCAACGACGACACAACAACGGTTGCTTTAGATCTGGGGAGGAGTCGCAGCATGTGGGTAGTGTCAGCCTACATGCCCTATGAACAGTCTGTTCCTACTCCAATGCTTCGGGCTCTTGTGGCAGACGCAGAGCAACGAAGAGCAGACGTTGTAGTAGGAGCGGATGCCAACGCTCACAGCTCTATGTGGGGGAGCAGTGATACAAATGAAAGAGGTGAGTTACTTTTAGATTTCATTTTAAGTACTAACCTCACTATCTGTAACAGAGGTTCAACACCCACCTTTGTTATTAGGAACAGGGAGGAGGTGTTGGATCTCACCCTTACCACTGCCCACTCAGTCGAGGTTTGTGACTGGAGGGTTAGTGAGGAATTTTCCTTCTCAGACCATAGGTATATACTTTTTAGTTTAGATATAGGAAGGATGGCTGAGGAGGAGTGTTTCAGGAACAGGAAAAGGACGGACTGGGGGAGATAAAGGGAAGCAGTAAGGAAACTGCTTCCGGGGGCCCCTCCGTGCGTTATTACCTGTTCCGAGCAGTTGGACAGGGCTGTAGAAAGGTTGACTGAAGCCCTGAATAGGGCAACAGTTGAGTCTTGTCCAGTTTCTAAACCCAGAGGTAAGTTCAAACCTCCGTGGTGGTCTGCTGAGCTTGCCGAGTTAAGGAAGTTAAGTCGGCAGGCTTTCAATAAAGCCAAATTTACTAAGGCTGAATCAGACTGGAAGCTTTACAAGGAAAAGCTGAAGGTCTATAAAAAGGAGCTGAGGAAGTCTCAGCGGCTCTCGTGGAAGACTTTCTGCAACTCCGTTACGGAGGTTACAGAAGCCTCTAGACTCAGGAAGATCCTGGCACAAAATCCGGTGTCTCCGACTTCTCTCCAGAATAGTGCGGGAAGTTGGATGAGAACTGGAGAGGAAGTGCTAGGGCTGCTTATGGATACCCATTTTCCGAAAGGTGATGAGGTAGCCTCTACAACTGAGTCGACTGGGAGGGGAGTTTCTGACTCCATTCCGGTTGGCTTTAGTGAATATGGCAAGATTGAATGGGCTATACGCTCGTTCAAGCCATTTAAATCTGCTGGTCCGGATGGGATTATTCCAGCAGAACTTCAACAGGTGGAGGATATCATCATCCCTTGGCTTAAGGTGATTTTTGATGCCTCCCTGGCGCTAGGGCATATTCCCTCCTTGTGGAGGGAGGTGAGAGTAACTTTTATACCGAAAGCGGGTAAAAGCTCCCACCACAAGCCTGGCGACTTCCGACCCATCAGTCTTTCTTCTTTTATGTTAAAAACCATGGAAAGGCTGGTGGACCTATATCTTAGAAGTAGCATCGGGGATGCGCTGTCCAAGTCTCAGCACGCCTATACTAAAGGTAGGTCTGTTGAGACTGCTCTACATAATTTAGTGGGGGAGATTGAGAAATCTCTTACCTTCAAAGAGTACACCTTGGCGGCCTTTTTGGACATAGAAGGCGCCTTTAACAATGTTGTACCGCGAGCGATTACTGCGGCGCTCACTGGTCTGGGGGTGAACGGCTTCTTGGTGGTATGGATTGATAGTCTGTTGAGAAAACGGACTGTCAATGCCTTGCTGAGGGGTTGTGTCATCAGATGACAGGTGAGTAGGGGTACGCCTCAAGGGGGTGTTCTCTCACCTCTCCTCTGGAACGTGGTGGTTGATAGACTGCTGAGACGTTTGGAGGGGAGTGGCTGCAAGGTGATTGCCTATGCGGACGACATAGTCATTGCGGTATCTGGCAAATTTCCGTCAACTTTGACGGATATTTTGCAGGCCGCTCTTAACAAGCTGGAGAAATGGGCTTGTGAAAGCGGATTAAAAGTGAATCCACAGAAAACGGACCTTGTTCTATTCACTAGAAGGTACAAGGTGCCGCGTCTAAATAATGTGGTCCTAGCGGGTACTCCTCTGGCGCTTTCCAAGGAGGTTAAGTACCTTGGACTAATTCTTGATTCCAAGCTCAGCTGGAAGCAAAATACTTGGGAACGCGTGAGGAAGGCTATGGTGGCCATGTACTCATGCAAGAAAGCAATTGGTAGAAAGTGGGGGCTTGAACCTCGAGTCGTTCACTGGCTCTACATTGCGGTAGTGAGACCTATCTTGCTATATGGGTCGATTGTGTGGTGGACGGCCCTACGGACGGCCACCACGAGTAATCTTTTAGGGAAGGTTCAGAGAGCGGCCGCACTTCTTATCTCCGGAGCTCTCAGGACCACTTCAACAGGGGCATTAGAAGCTTTATTGAATCTGATGCCTCTGGATCTGTATGCCACCGAACTCGCAAAAAACACTGCCACTAGGCTTATGGCTAGCGGACAGTGGTCGCGCTTTCGGGTAGGTCACTCAAGCATTATTGATTCTCTACCGTTCTCTGGGGAAATCGATTATGCTATACCCAGGCCGAACTTTAGAGGGAAATTTCTGACTAGTGTTCCTTCTAGGGATGAATGGGCCAGCAAGGAGCCGCTGCGCAGGGATGGCGTACATCTCTACACAGACGGCTCCAAGCTGGATGGCCGAGTTGGAGGGGGTCTGTACAGTGACTCCTTGAAAATTGAATTATCATTTAGGCTACCGGATCACTGCAGTCTGTTCCAAGCGGAGGTAGCTGCAATTAAAGAGGCGATTAACTGGCTTGCTGAGAATGTTATTGCCGATAGGGTGGTAAATATATTCTCTGACAGCCAGGCCGCGATCAAAGCGCTGACCGCAGCGACTTGCTCATCGAAGGTCGTACTGGAGTGCCTTACTCTGCTAAACATTATGGCAGAGTACTTCAGTATTAACCTTATTTGGATACCTGGACACACGGAAGTCCAGGGAAATTGTAAGGCAGATGAGCTGGCCAGACTGGGAACAACTCTCGAATTACTGGAGGGTTATCGAGAATTTGGAATCCCAGCCGCCAGCTGTGCCCTAAGAACACGGCAGGAGTCTACGAGGGCATGGAATCTAAGATGGGTTTCAAGCGCTGGTAACTCCATTGCCAAGGCTCTGTGTCCTGGAGTGGACAATAAACTCTCTAGTGACCTGCTATCCCAAAATAGGAGAACAGTTAGTGCTCTAGTGGGAGTTTTAACGGGGCATTGTCTTATAGGCAAACATGCCAGAAGGCTAAATGCTCCCTATAATGACCTCTGCAGAGCATGTCAAGATGAAGAGGAGGAGGAAAGTATTGAACACCTCCTCTGTCACTGTATGGCGCTCTCTAGAAATAGAGAATTATTTCTTGGGGCTGCCTTCTTTCAAGATCTCTCTAGTTTAGGGGAGATCTCGGTCAAGAGACTTCTGGGTTTTCTGAAGCGCTCGAGGTGGTTCGATCTGTGAGATTCCTGGTGTGGTATCACAATGGGCCTTTCTGGCCTAAGTGTGCTTGCTTGGGAATGAGCGGGCGGCCACCTCTACCTACCTACCTACCTATGTATGTCAATCATAGATGAAGCTGACCATGAAATAAGAAGAAAATACAATTTTCTCAAGGAAATTGAATCCATTTCAAGGATTTAAATTTTTTTTTTTTTTTTTAATTTTAAAAATGTTCAAGTTTATTTTTATGAATGTATGCGAAACTAGTTACTGTTCACAATTACACCCTGTATTTTTGTATGTGTACATGGTTTTTATTTTTTTATACAAAACATGCAAAAGACTGAGTAAACAAGAAAATTTTACATTTTTCTATAATTTTACAAATTAAAAGAAAATATAAAAATAAAAGAAAAATACTTTCATTCACATTCTTTATTTATTTATTTTTAGGTCATAATAATCTCACTTAAAATTGAGATGATTTTTTATAATATTCAAGTTCCTTAAATTTTTATGAAAAATACTAAGGATACAAATTTAAAATAAATTAACGTTCATGGTGGCTAAGTTATTAACAAAGAAACGTAATATTTCGGTTCAATAAATTCTTTCTCCTTAAAAAAAAAAAAATGTCCTCTTAATAAATAGGAAAATTTATCTTAACATTTGTCTGGAGGGTTATAAAATTTACGCGATAAAAAGATTTGTCCTTTTTATTAAGATTTTAAGTAACATTGTAAATTGTAAGTGTATATAGTATACACTTCAGATACATAAAAATTAAAGAATGTAAGTACACTTAAAAATTCATTGCCGTTTTTTCCTTTATTTTCAACATTTATTTTATATTTTATTTAATAAAGGAAAAATATTGTTACATTTTCATATACTGTAACACCCATTAAACAATTATTGAGGGCTGATAAGATTTTTTTTTATTTATCAACAATATGTGCTTTCTATGTTGTTTTTTCTTTCAAATATGATTTCTTAAACATATTTAATAAAACAAAAAAACATTTTCCGATTCAATGAAAATAAAATGGGATTAACATTTACGTATGAAATCCAATAAATTTGTTGTATATATTAAAAATGCTTTATTATCGCACTGTGATTTTACGGCTTTTGATTTCCTGTTTTTTTTTCTTTATTAAATATCCTCTGAAAGATACTAAAGGCAAAATAATTTGTAATCAAAAGAAAATCAAAATTGTTAAAAAAAAAAATATTTTTTTTTTACTTCTTCAAAAAATATCACGCACATTTCTTTCACGTACATATTTTCAACAGGAATAATTTTTCTAGAAGAGCAACAGGACCAAATTTATTTTATCGTACATATGAAGGCGTGTATATACATATGTATGTATATGAATTTGATTATTTTAAGTTCTAATTTTTTTTTTTTTTTGTTTATTTGAAATAGAAAATAAATTGAAAACGAATATTGGAAATTGAAGAAAATTATCTGATACTGGATATTACAGAAAATTAGAAATGCATTTAAGAATATCAATGAAGCGCGAGGTTATTGCTCTTAATTCGTTCATTGACTTCTTCTAAGTATTGAATTTTTCATTAATTAAAATCTTAATTGAAACTAAAAAAGATTAATGAAAACAGTTTTTTGTTACAGAAAGACACGTACTATACGTGTTGTAAGGACACTGCTTTGAAAAACTATACAAATAGTTTTGAACTAAAAATTAAAAAAAAATTAATAATGATAAAAAATGGTTATACGAGCTTTAAATACATGTTTCATCATCAATAGCGAAACAGCTCGATGTGAGCCAGGGCCTAATCATCATTACTGATGTGTTTTCATATGTAGTAAATAAAAATTTACGTAATAATGTAAAATAAATTTTTCATGCATATTGTAGAAGTTTCAATCAACGCATTCGATGTATGTACAATTATGTCTATGAATATTGAGTTATTTTTTTTTAAATTATACAAATTTTATTTTTTATTCCTTTTTTTTCTTCAAATTTTTATTTTTTATTTGTATTTTTGTTTTTAATTTCCATTTATTTTAATTTTCTTATTTTATTTCATTTATTGATTTATTTTTTTGTAAAATTCCCCTTAACTTTAAATTTTTTTTTGATTTATTTAACATTAACATGTACATACTTCTATTCTTTTATATGCCAAAGATTTTGTATGCTCCTGGAACTCTGTAATCCTTAATGCAAATAAAAAATGCAACATAATTTTTCTTTCTTTTTATTGTTCTTGTTCGATTTAAATTAAAAAAAAAAAAATTTTTTATCAAACTTTAGATAATAAATAAAAGATGAGTGTAAATTCTTTAAAGTTTTATTTAAATATATACTTTTCTCATTTTCATGTTCCGTACACACCAAAAGCCATTTATTTTTTTTATTTTCTGTGGTACTGTAATTTAAAACTATCCACAATTTTTGTTTAAGCAAGAAAAACAAAAATTTTTGTTATTTTTATTAAAATTAAAATTTTTGTAAAATTACAACTTATTCGTAATAAAAACGTTTTTAATTTTTTTTTGTTGGTTTTAGTTATAATTTATTTTTTATTTTTGTTTTAAATTTTTTTTCCTACTTCCTATGAATTTGGAATAGTGAATTAATTAATAACTAACAAATAAGCATTTATTTAAGGTTTGTCCTTTGTATTATGAGAAGGCAGTTGGGGCCTTAGGGACCTTTCCTGTCTCATGAATTTTGATTAAAGTGTTTTACATGCAGAATTTCCACCAATTCTTTAAGTTTTCAGTATAACATCAAACGATTTTTCTTAAAAATCAAAGTGCAAATGCGATTTACAAGCCAATACTCTATTACCTATTAGACTGTTGATCAATTGAGACCGATAAAAATTAAATAAAATTTAAAAATTACTGAGAAATCAGGTAAAAAGTCAGGTAGGTACTCATCATACCTATTCAACTAATGCAATTTTTTTGTGATTATAAATATTTGATCAATTAAGCTGATTTATAAAATATTTATAAGAAAACAAAAATTTCTTCAATTATTTTATTTTTCTTTTTTTGTTCTGTTTTTGTATTTCATTATAAAACTTTTACAAGAGTAATTCAAAAAAAATTTTTTTTAAAACCCGAATTGCTGCTTTTATTTTACCTTAATTTTATTAATGACTTCCTTTTGTTGTGTTTTTTTTAAATTTTTTTTTTCGTTTTAAGTATAACAGGTTGGTACTTCAGAAATTCTCTGAACAATATTTTATAAAAAAAAAAATCATAAGAAATGTAACTGGTAAGCGTTTTAATACGATATAACATACAATTTAATTAATTCAACGTTTTATTTTCATTTCCATACTATTTTACTGTACTACCACTATTAAAACAAATAAAAAAAATGAAAAAAAACAATGCAAAACTTTTTCATATTCATTTAATTTACAAAAAAAAAACAACGTTAATTAGAAAAAGTATTTTAAAAAAAAATCTTTGAAGCCGTTAAAGAAAAATCTGAAAAAAAAATGTTTAAAATACAAAAAAGTGTTTTTAAAACAATTAAACCATAAAAACTGAGATTTCCGTTTGAGACATTTATAATGATATTTCTAGACGTTTACAGTATACCAACAATGAATTATGTACATATTTTTATCATAAATTTCATAAATATTTCATTTTTTCAATTAAATTGATTGTCATTAATTATTTTGTTTTGTTATAGAGCCTTACCAATAACCGTTTACTGGACTTAGTCTTAGATTTTTATATGAGATTACTCCTTAGTAACGATTTAGTAAACGGTTATTGTTTAGGCCCATAGTATTGCTGCAACAATAATTTTCATTTTCATTCTAAAGGCTCAACCAAAATAACACAAGAATACGTAAGAAATCAAACGAACGTGTGCTTACGAATGTCGTTTTTATGTAAGTAAATCAAAATAAAAACGTATGTAAAAATGTAAACAACTTTTAAAAAATAACACTTCTGACATTTAAACTTAAAATTTACGTAAAATAAACGATGCTTACGGCACATTAAGTTACGTAAAATTGACATTGACAAACTGATCGAAAATTAACTAACGTAAGCTTACATGTGTTTTGGTTATTACTATGTATTAACCGTTACGTATTCTTACGGTAATTTTGGTTGAGCCTTAAGACTGGTGACAAAAATCTAGTAATGCTAGCTTACTGCACTGTCCCATACACGGTATGTATAAGTCATTTGATCATCAGGTCCATACCAGATTAAGTACATGTCACTATAGTAAATATAATTAGTTTAGTACCATAACGTCGTTATTAGATATCGATCAATATTAGATATTGTTGTTAGCGTAACTGAATCACTTTCCAAAACAACGACAATCTGGCTTTCGTTCAATCGATTTCACTTCCAGTGAAACTTTTCGACTAAAAATGGTCCAAATTTAGTGAAAATATTAGGTTCAAGAATTTTTAATGTTGAAATACGTTTATTACCAAATCAAGAAACCTCGCCTGTAATCAGGTTTCATTCATGAACGACATACTGTAAATTGTGCATCAGCATATCATACGTAAAATAAGTACAGAAAGCAAAGCATTAACATAAAATGCATATATACATACGAATTAACAAGAAAATGAATTTTATGTGAAAATTTTATAATTGCACACAATGAAGAAAATGAGATTTTTCGTGTGAAAAAAAATAATTCATATGCTTATACATATACGAATATGTGATTTTAATAAATTGTGGGAAATGTCACACATGTATGTTTTAAACAACCAAACAATAATTTATAAAATTTTCTTAATAAGTAAAATACGAGTAAAATGTATTTTCTTTTTACCAATTGTATTTTTAAATAAAATTTAAAGCACTATGTTGTATCTGGAGCTGATTATGTACAAGAATTTAGCGTTTCTTATTATTTATCTTTAATCTGCTTGTTACCAGTTTAAATGTATCCAAACAATTTTGTTAGGAAAATTAAAAAAAGAAAATTTATTAATTTCTACAGTATTTTTTAAAGAGATAACTAATGCTGTTTAATTAATTTAATAAGATACTTAGTAACAAAATGCATTTTCCATAATGATACAAAAAATTAATATTTTGTTATTTAATTTAAAATTCTATCATAATATTTGGTCCTTTTTTTTTAAGTAAATTTAAATTAACAAAAACTAACACTCGTGTGTATAAAACAAATTTTCAAAATGAAACCATTTACACAAAATAATGATACTTGAAAAAAAAGGGATTAAATTTTCCTAAGAAAAATTTGAATTAAGTTTTTGCCAAAATTTTCTTTTGTTTTCTAGAGGATATAAAAAAATATGATGTTTTTGTGTACTTAAATGGTTCATATTTATTTTCTTATAATAATAAGCATGCAACCCATAATGAATATTTAACAAAATAAATATACATAAATTAAGATACACAATACATTGAAATTTTTACTTCTAACTCGTAGTTTATTTTAATAATTTTTTGTTTTAAATGAAAATTAAATGTAAAAAAATTCATTTGAAATATTAATAAATTTTGAAAATAACAAAAAAATTTTTTTTTTAAATACAATTTATTGTGTACGTAGATACACTTAGATACATGTATCTGTTTCTCTGTCTACTTGTACGTAAAAAATATGTATCATTGTTGAATTGAATAAAATGATTTAATGTAAATGCAATTTTATAGTTAACAATTAGTTTCATTTAGTTACTTTTATAAGAGGATTAAAAATACCAAAAGAAAACTAAATTGTGGTTATTACAATGAATAATTAAATTAATTAAATGCAATTAAAATGAAATAGAATAAAATTGTAGTATCAGAATATTTTTGAAAATTGAACAAACAATAATAAACAGGACAAGAAAATATGATGAGGCTGTAAACGAGGTTTATTATATGTATGTGAAATATATCATACAAGAAGATGGAACAGTTCAGCTTGAATGGATCCAAATGTTGGTTATTTAGATCCAAATAAATGACTAAAAAGTATAAGAGAAAAAGCTCAGTTTGAATGTTATCTATATCGTCGATTCAGATCCAGATAATTAATTTGGGAGTAAAAAATGATAAGCATTATGTCTAGGGTTGGACTTTTTCGAAAAAGTATCGAGTACGAGTACTCGGTATGAGTACTTGCCAAAGGTATCGATACTACTCGATACCGACCGAGTATTTGAAAAGTATCGAGTATTTGGTATCGAGTACTCACTAGTTGCCAATTATATACATATGTATGTATATGTACCTTTATTTTGTACTGAATTTTTGTTGACTATTTACCCTGTTAACAGGACTCCTGGGAGTTCATCTCATATTCATATATTTAACTATCCACTAATATTATGCACTTAAGGTCTTATGACGATTACTTAAGTGATCAATATATCACTATATATAGATATTCAAAAAATTAATCTGATATTTAATAAAAGCCTTGTTGATTGCGGTAATACTGCTTGTGAAACAGTTTAATTACTTTAACATGTTTAACAGTTTAACATGTATGTACGTCCATACAAGGTCCCATACGACCTTAATATTAGTGGGTATAATATAGTTAGTATGAATTTCAAACCAAATGATTCAAAAAATTTTTTTACTAGTAACTGAAAAATTAAGTGCTTTTCAGTGAATCTATATAGTCAATATGGATCCTAATTTATTCACCCTTACTATTTGCCCAGTAAGAATATTTATTTTTGCTCATTTCGTCAATAAAACTTTGAAATTCAGGTAAAATTTCTCACTGTATTACTAGTGAGTACTCATTGAAAAGTATCGAGTATTCAAGACCAAGTACTCGCTACATAGTATCGAGTAGAAAAGTATCGAGTACTCGACACAAAGTACTCGATACCAAGTAATACTCGAGTACTTGAGTCCAACCCTATACATGTCCTTGCAATTGAATCGTGTAGATACAAGTCTGGGGACTACGAACATTCTGTCATATTATATTCGATTTTGGATCGGTAGACATGTTATAGCCCATTTGTCTATTTATTTCGGCCATGACTCATTTTTTCAATATTTCGATAGAAGCACAGTTAACTGAAAACGGACAGCAATTCGATTCAGAAGCTATGACAAAAATAAAGAAAGCTGAACGTTAGTAATTGAAAAGTAAAGACGATGAACATAAAAGAAAATTTCTTTAATTAGAACATTTTTATTTATTATAGGATATAATTTAATGAATTTCAACTGAGTAAACACAAAATATATTTTTAGCAAGTAGTAAAGAAGTTGAAACAATTTTTAATACCATCTAATAACATTAAATATATACAAATATCTAAATAACAAACAGTGTACTGTGTACAATAAACACGCAGCTGAATAAAATCATGCATAATGAATGAAATGTTGAAAATACATTAAATATGTATAATTAATAATTAAAAAATGTTTTCATCTAGAAAATTGATTCAGATTTAAAAAATCTATTAATTAAAATGTAAAATATTATCAAAAATTGAACATTTTTGAATTTTATATATTTTTCTTAATATTTCTCTATTCTCAGGGATCACACCCATTTTGTATATATGGCAACAGCGTATAAGTATTTACAAAATTATTAAATATTCACTAATATAAGTACAATTTTATTTTATTGAGTAAAATTTTAAAAAGTTACAATTTTATTCAAAATTATTGTCAACAAAGATTACATAATAAAATTAAAACAAAAAAAAAGGTTGTGAAATAAAACATTAAAAGTATATACATATACTTTTGATAAAAACAAATTAATGTAATTAAAAGTATATATACATAAAGGGCGCATACATTTTAATCAAAATATTTTACAAAATTTATATTTTACAATAATTTGAAAAGAAAAATCGAACGAAAAAATAATTGTTTTTTTTTTTTTAAATTTCATTTTAATATTGAAGATTTAATGAATTTTTCTTCTCTTTTATGCTATACAATTTTATTGTATCAGAAAATTTGATATAAATTTTATTTTTATTTCAAGAATTAAATTTGAACTTTCAATATACTCGTATAGAAAATGATTTTTGAAAATTTCATGAAGCTTTTAACTTAATTAAAATATCAAATATATCCATTATTATGTAACATTATATAAAATACATAATGCTATAAAATGATGTACAATTCATGAAAGTCATAAAGTTCATCATTTTAGGTATTGATTACATTTTCAGTTAATTTTTAAAAAAATTGCTAGATATTCCAAGATTTTTTATTTTTATTTTTGAAAACGCAGGCTGTAATTATTAATTCTGTTTTTGCTAACACTGAAACGGAAAATTCAAATTCAAAATCAAAAGTTTAATAAATTCGATTGAGTAGTAAAATGAGGTGGGTTTTAAAAAGTCAAAAAATTCATTGTGATGTAGTAATATTACGATTGTGAGTTGTGACACAAAAATTATATAATATCATGATTGCATTGCATCAAGAAAATTCATGATGCTCATTTGCCTAAATAATGCATTTCAGATACGCTCACGTTACGTTTTTGAAATTTAAATGATGTTGCTATTTTGACTGTTAGCATTTTGAAAGTTTAAAATTTGCATTGAGGCAGTAAATAAACGTTTATGAAATTCATGGATGATTTTTTTTAAATCCGTCGTACTCTAATTACATATGAATATCGTTGTACTGAAATGAAATAATAAAAAATAGTAGATACCTATAATTTTCCTGGAAAAAAAAGTTTTCCACTGTTTGATTGATTTTTCAATCAATTTACTTGTACATACATCATCGAATGGCAAAAAAGTGTTTTTCATTTTATTCAGTTAAAAATGTGTTATTAAAAAGTAAAAACCTCTTATCATGTCATACAAACGATGTATACGTGTTGTATTTAAGCGTGTCTACATTATGAACAAATCAACAATGGTAAGGGAAAAATATTTTATCAGTAATGTTTTTATTTTTTATTTTATTTTTTTTTTTTGTTCTTATTGTATACTCTATGCTATAACAAGAATTTTCCAAAAATCAAATCATAATACATTTTTGTACATTTAAATTTAATTTATTATTTTTACTTCAATTTTTTTCTTTTTTTAAAAAAAAAAAGTTATATTACTCCGCCTGTATGGATGGGAAATCAATTTTTGGGATATATGACGTTTGTTATTTATTTTTTCACAATAGATACATTGAAATGAAATGAAATGTTCAACATTTTCATTTCATTTGAATAAACATTAAAAACAATACTTTGTTTTACTTTGTCATACATTTCATTCACAATCACGAAAAACAGGTTTATTTTTCACTCTTTTTTTTTTGTGAATCTGTTCGAAAATGAATACAGCAAATGTAAACAAAAATAAGCCTAAAAGCAAAATTTTACAGATTGAACATAATTAGATAAAATGAATTGATCCTTTAAAGTTCAATTCAATTTAATTGCCTTCATTGTAAACAATACTATGTTCAATTTTCAAAAAAAAAAAAAATATTAAAATTTTGTTCGATGTTACATGATTTTATACATTTCAATTATCCCATCAGTCAACATTTACAATGATTTCGGGTTTTGTCTTTTCATCTAACTGATGTATTCGAAATTACAGAAAAAAAAAATAAATGAAAAATTACATTTCAAAATGTATTTGTCATTTTGATATTTCGTTATCAAAGTTTAAATTAAGTTTATTTTGCTAAAGAGTTAATTTTAACATGAAACTACAGGTTATAACTGAATAACTGAACATTAGAAAACTTAATTCAAAATTTAAACATTTTTTTCTTTCTTCTAGTTGAAAACTAATCATAAAAGTTAACTTGTATGAGCTGTATTAAAAGATTTGCTCACACACAAAATCAAAAATATAAAATAAACAATTCCATTATTGTGAGCTTTGTTGCAATATATGTATGTATGAACTGTATATATCAAAACCTTCTGTATATAAGAAGGTTTTGGTATATATACTCTGTATGTAAACTATACAAATATGTGTACACATTATACTTAATCAATATCCGTATGTACATATGTATAGGTAATGTATTAATAATGTGTCAGATTTACATATTAAATACCGACATATAGTACATGCTTACGTATACATACTTATGTTTACGTAGGAATAATACACATTTTTAGGACGTAAAGTGTAAATTACATAATCCAATTATTCGCTTAACTAACATATAAGGATAATATGAAAATTATAACACAAAATGTCATAATTTTGTACTTTTATCATTACTATTATTATTTTTTTATATTATTATTATTTTTTTCTTTTTGTAATCAACGGGATCATTTTGAATACAAATGTCCGTGTACATACATATTTGATGAGAATTTTAATAATTAATTAAAAATTTGTAACTGATGTGATTAATAAGAACTACATACAATTAGTGAACAATTAGTTATTTGATTTTAAAATATTTTATTATATATAATACTATGTTGCCATTTTAGCATAAATTACAATAAATTTAACAGTACACATATTTTGAAAGAAATTTGAATAGAAAAAATGTTGCTATGTGTTAAATTTTACCACAACCGTGATTTTTTATCTAGCAACACTGTCAAAATAAAATTTTTTAATACATACAAATAAAACAAAGTGTATCCATGGCAAAGTATCAAAAACTATACTGAGCAAATGTTTCATCTTATTAAAATTTGTATAGATCAAAAATATTTATCTAAAAATATAAAAACGATAAGAACGTTGAATTTATCTTAAAAACAAAATAAAAAAAGGTAAAAAGTTTGTGAAACAAAAAAAAAAACAGAAGATTTAAAATTCATTTTTAAGAACGTAAAACAATACAATCGCACAACATTAAATTTGGCTAATTTTATCTTTAGAAAAAATAGAAGAAAAAAATTTTCTAATTCATTTTTAAAGCATAGACATCTGTAATTTAAATGGATGCTTCTTCTCACTTTGCGTTTTTCTTTCAATTCGAATCAATTCATCTTTCAGTCTCATTCCTTGATTGCCAATTTTTTGTATTTTGTAAACGAAAAAAGTGTCAATCACAAGACAATAATTAATATGGTAACTATACAAAATTTTCTATGCTCCACAAAAGCACACAATGACAATGCTAAAAAAATGAACTACAAAATTTTTTATTCCAGTACATACAATAGCACATAATTGTATGTGTACATGTATGCAATAAAGGTTATTACACCAATCTTTATAATATGAAAAGAAGGTAATAAAAAAAAACAATGAGAAAAATATTATATTAAATTTTTAAAAATAATGTTTAACAACGATAAAATATTTATATCTCCCTTGGGGTTCTGTTAAGGATTTTATGAGAGTTTCTATGTAAACACTTGCATCTTATGTCTTACATATACATACATCTGTACATACGGTGTTACATTGTATTCGCCATTTTCACGGTAAAAGGTGTAATGGCAGGAAAATAAAAAAATACATATATAGTATATATATTTTTTTAAATGTAACGTACATTTTTTACACAGACAATTCCATTTAGCAACAATATAACAATATTTTATGATTAATTTAATTTAAACTGAAAGGTACATCAAATAAGAAATATTTTAATGGTTAACATTTTTAAAGCCCATAATTAATATTTCATGGGCAACACCCAATCGGAATAAAATTTAACATGAATTTCAGTATAAAAAATATCTGATGTATGTATATCATTAGGTATTACTGAAATTTTAAAAATATTTTACCGATTATGTTATTTAATGTCTTAATCACATTATGCTGTAATTATATTTCACATTTAATTAATTAACAGTATTTTCAAAAAAAGAAAATTTTTTTTTCTAATTTTAAAACTAAAATTAAATTTTAAGAATTTAAAATTGGTGGTAATGTGGAGGAACTTTTTTTTTTCTCAGATATACATATGTATGTAATCGCTATTTCCTTGTTTATATAAAACATTTAATATTATTCAATTCTACTATATGTACATAAAGTATAAATTACACAATTTTGTGTTCACATTATGAAAATTATTTCATATGCCAGGTATCGTATGTGAGCAATATCAGTGAGTTTCAAAATGTCTAAAAATGGTTTTAATGCAAACATTACACAGTATATCATGGATTCATAGTATCAGCAAAGAATTTATAACGTGTTCATTCGATTTTTAAATGCTTTCATAACACTTTTCAAACGTTTCCACATTTTCTACAACGTTAGCCATTTTGAATGCTTACTTTTTGAAATTAAATACTTTGCATCAAGGTAGTGTTTAAACTTAAACGTTTTGGAACTCGCTTTAAATAAATACATACATCATACACGTAATATACATACGTATGTATACAACGCATTTTTGTTGCTATGTGTATACATATATAAAAGTCCATGCCGTTTTGCTTTACTAATTTTTCACAACTCATTAAAAGTATTTTTAAAAATATCTCTACTATGAAACAGCTAGTATCTAAATTAAAATTTCTATATTTTCCTGCAGAAAAACACAATCTAACACATACATTTAAAATAATTTTCTTTCACACATTTTATCTCTTATCTTTTAATTCTGCCCGAAGTTAGATTCAGGCAACCATACAAATAATGTACGTATGTACGTGTTTATATACTTCAATATATACGTAAATGTGTATACACATGACCTCTAAAGTATAATCATGTATAATGTACCTCTTCAGTACACTTTTTTTTAATTTTTATATTCCACAGTCAGTTTATTTTTTTTTCTATACATATTTGCCTGGAAATACATAGTAAGGTACAAATCTGTATATATACATATTATGTATGTGAACACTAACTCATATAAACAGTATATTTTATTCACACGTATACACATTGGTATTCTAATATCTAATACATAGACCATAAATAAACATTTATTATATTTTTCTTATATGGCTTTTCTATTCTATATAATAATTTCATTTTATTGTTTTTAATTCATGCCAAGGACATACTTTATGATACTGAATTAAGACCAAATGAAAATGAAAATAAGCCCCAAAGTGATAAAAAGGGAAAAATTAAAAAAAATGAAAAGGAAAAAAGAAACTAGTATGAATATTTAAAAATAAGGGTTAGATAATGATGTTTATAAATCATACATAATGAATAGTCTTTGAAAATGGAGTATATAAATATTATAGAACGTATGTGTTACAGAAAAACGTTTTATGAAAGGAAAAATATTTTCCTCTAATTTTAAAATTTTTCAAAATAATTCTAAATTTTCCATTTTACATTAATTTCTATGAAATTGTGTATTAAATATTTTCTAAACGAAAAATCATGAAAATTTTGTATGATAATACAGTGTTTTCGAATAAAATTTTTTATATTATACATTAAGGTTCCGATTTACCAGCTGATCGAAAAAATTTTCAATCTATTCAAAAAAAAGTCAAAAACATAAATATGTATACATTACACATCTCCGTACATCCATTATATATCAGTATGTATGTATGTGCTTTATTCTAGACAATATTCTTCAAAGCCATAACATATACACATATGTAAGTACATACATACCTTGTATGTATGTACATACTAAACTTATCTAATTGATTGCAATTCTAATTTTTTCCAAAAATTTTATTGCCGAATTTTTATTTTTTTATTATCGGTACAGAAATGTAATATATTGAACGTGCATATGTACATATACATATATGTGGGTACACAGTTTACTATATGTATATGTATGTACATATGTATATCATGTGCTAATACATATGTGCATCAAGTCAAATGTAGAAAAAAAATTTTAAATTTTTGTATTTCTGTTGAAGCAATTATAAATATAACATAAAAAATTTCTGGATGTTACATGGTATACATACCACCTGTAATTATTTATATTTTGTACGAACGTTTTACAATGCATCTTGAACCCTGATGATATCCGTACGCATACACATAATTTAAATTATACACACATGTGCATATTACCATTCCGGCTATATATGTTAATATGATGTACATACATATGTTGAATATGATATAATATACGCTTATATTAGGTGTAAAATTTTTATTCAATATATTATAATAAATATTATTACTATAGTAATATATAATTACTATAGTAATATATTTTTCATATACATAAGTACATACATATAATGTAAATATATGTACATACAAAGTACGTCTATATACATAATATGTACATATATCTATATATAGCTAGAATGTAAGTAGTCCATTTTCAACACAATTTATACTGACCAATTGTTATTTTCATGAGTTCAGTATAAATATGTATATATATACATATGTATGTAAATGAACATGTATATGAAGTATAAACATACTTACATATGTATGTACATTGTCTGCGGTATCAATATTCAACAATCTGTTTTCTTCATTCAATTACCCAAAAACTAAAAAAACATAGTATGTCTTATAGTAATAGATACGTATACTACACAATGCACATACAGATATACTACACGCATAAATTCATTTGCGCTGATATACCTATATATCTTACATCTCCATGTACCTATAATTTATTAATTGATGCACATGTTTACATAATTATTATGATTTTTTCCTTGCATCATGTATTGTACCTTGATATATTGGTAATATATGCGCTGATAAATCATATACATATGTACGCATGTGTGTAATTCTAATTTAATGATTTCATATCAGCTGTGATTTACAAAACGTTTAAAAATTTTAATTTTATACACATAAAAAATTTAAAGCCAAAAAAATTTTCCTTTCCATATATAGTACATACTATACTATATATACTGTACGTACATTACTATATGTACATATGTACGTATGTATGTACGTATACATGTGTATATGCAAATCATATATTATACGTGAAAATTTATATTCTCTACTAACATGTAGTACGTGTGCGTACCAATACATAGAGTGAATTAGGCAGAGACATCTGCCTCAATTTGCCTGAACCCTTTTAATAGATTTCATAGGAAAAAAATTTAAAATAAAAAAAAAATAGCAAAAATTCGAAAATTTCAATGAAAAACATGTAATTTTCTTTTGTTTATAAAATCTAAACCACACTACATTTTCACTTGGTTTTTTTAATAAATGGTCAAGGAGAGTTCAAATTTTGTTTTTCCATTTTAAAAATCTTAATAATGTGCTGTCTAATAAGAGATATATTCACACAAAGTCAAAGGACTTTTTCATAAAACATGCTTTGACTTTTTTTCAATTTTTAAGGACTACAAGCAGAAAATCGAAAATTTTTTCCATTTAAAGAAAATAATTTAGTTTGGACTAGGTTTATGTAAAATTTCATGAAAATCGGTCCAAGGGTTTTTGAAAAATCAGGTCGTAAAGTGGAGCAAAATTCTCATTTTCGTCAACTTTGAGTCCTTATAACACAGGAACGAAGTCCTTTTTCAAAATTCTGTTGCATTTAAAGAAAATAATTTAGTCAGGACTAGGGTTACGTAAAATTTCATGAAAATCGGCCTATAAATGAATGAGAAACGAGGTCGAGAAGTTGTCGATTTTCGAAAAGGCCAACCTTAAACAATTAAATAAATAAAAGTCATAATTTTATTTAAAAAAATACTCTATTTTATACTTTGTCTATAAATATTTTTCAGTCAGCATGTCTGGCATTGTATAAGCATGGGGTTAGCATGGGGTACATGTATCTTTTTTTACCTTTGTATTTTACATATAATTTGGCATAAAGTTTGTACTGAAAAATATTTATAAGACAATATATAAATATAAATTTATATTTATATTGATTATATATAAATATAATAAATAAATAATATTCTATTAATAAAATTTTCTTAAATTATGGCGATGTTCTTTTATTAAACTTTGTAAAATATTTTAAATATATTTCTTTTAAATATTTATTTTTGTTTTATTGTGTATAATGAAATCCTTTTTCCTTTATCTTTAAAAATATGAATATAAATCGATAAAAAACAAAAGCCCAAGAAAAAAAGATATTCTGAAATTTATTCAAAATAATATCGAAAAATAGGTAATAAAAGAATTTTATGTAAATATACAGCAAATAACATACGTATGTAAATTAGAATAAATATATTCACTTTAAAGATTTACTTAATGATATTACTCATTAATCGGATATCCTTTCTTTTATTTATTTTTTTATTTTTATTATTTATTTATTTTATTTTATTTTTTTGTTACAATACCGTTGTGGTTTCTCAGTTTAATCAATAAATCGATTATATGTTTTATAAATTTTCAGCATTTTATCGTTACCCAAATTTTATGTTACATACTCGTACATTATATGTACACTGGGCCAAATATAAAAATTTACATAATTCAAATATATGGACATTGCATAAATTTTTCTTTTCTTTTTTACATGATGTTTACAACACAGGAAAAATGGTATGGGTATTTTTTATATTTTATTATTTTATTATTCATATGCATGAGCATAGTAATGTAAATTTATTTTATAGTTTATAACAAAATTGAAGTAAATATAATAGATTTCCCTAAAGATTTTAATACCTGATGTTTTTCTAATCACGTATGCAATACATATGTATGTACTACATTTCTTTTCATTTTTTTTTTTTTTTTTTTTTTTTTTTTGTAATAAATAAACAAAAATTTTATTTTTATTTTGGGTAACAAGTATTTTAAAATATTTTTATACAGAAAAATAAATGAAAATTAATAATAATTTCTTTTGCCTTGAGTGATTTTTTGAATTTTTATATACGATTTTATTTTATAACAATGAATATTTCCAACAAAGGATATTTCCAACGAATTTGAAATTGTAAACTAATTATCCACTACATCCCAATTATCGGAGCTGTATCAAAAACAACAATAACGTCCCTCTAAATACTGACTTACAATAAATACTTACTTACAATGAATACACATATAATATTGAGTAATGTATAGGCTCAATTGGTATTGAGAAATTTATCAGAACCTTTTTTTTTCTTCGGGCTTAATAATAAAATATAAAACAACTAAAAATAATTTCAAACTTAATCAGTATCAGAAAGTTAAAATAGTGTAGGAAAAAGAAATGTTAATATTGCTTTTCTCAATAATTTTTATTTTTTTTTTAATTATAGATTTTTAGTAGATTATAGATTTTTATAGTAGATATAGATTTTTCCTTGATTAAGAGAAAAGATCATGTACAAACAATGTACGTGATACACACAACACGATAAAATTTTAAATTTAATCTTTGCTTTTATTTTATCTGTTTTGTAAATTTAATAAAATATAAACACGCTTATTTACGTATATGTACATATAAAAACAAAAACTTTTCAATTACCCATACTTTTTTATTTAAATAAGATGTAACGATTTTTAAACTTTTATTTTTGCATGATAAACATAAATTATCCGTCTGTACGTATACTTATGATTTATGTATTGCTTTATTTAAATTAATTGTGTGGAAAAGTTTTTAATTTTTTAAAATAATTTTGACGTACATACATATATATAATATATATGTATATATACATATGTATGTATGCATGAGGAAAAATGTATACCCTTCAATTTTGTGTTTCCTTTTTAGTTTACAAAAATCTGGAGGGTGTACAGATACGGTATGATTATATAAAAATAAGTTTTATGATTATTGAAAATATTGTTAGGAATGGAAGTAAATTAAAATTCTTGAAAGCTTAAATTGATTCAAGACGCAAATGTGCTTAAAAATCTATTTAACTTCATTGATTCTAACGCCTGAGGTCTAATCAGTGACAGAAACTACTCCACTGGTCATACCACAGGTAATAGGCTTAATTTATCGAAAACCCTGAATGCTTCTCATTGTATGTGCAATTTATAAATTTTGATTTTTCCTTTTCTTCTGTATCTATTAATGATATGTGAAAAAGGAAATTTATGCACAACTCAATGTTGTTATTGTCTGAAGAATGTGAAAAGTCCTGTGGATAATCAAAGTGAAATCTATTGTCAATATATTGAGTCTTTACTCAGTACATGAAATTCATGTTTTCATTGTCGTTGTCGTTGATACTAAAATATTGGGCTCTAGTGATAACTCCAAATAAACTTTGTTTACAACTAAAACAAATTGTACCATTTTTTCGCTACGTGAATTAAATTTAGTTAATTTAGTTTTATCAATAAATTTCATTTTAAAGAAGCTTAAAGTTTTATACAAGAGTTTGTTATCCTTTTTTCGAAATTTTATTTTATTTTTTTATTTTCTAAAAACGAACGTGAGTTTCAAATAAAATTGTTGTCCTCTTTAACATGTCTAAATCTGTTTATTATCAAGAAACGTGTGTAGATGTGTATCTATTCAAGTTAAGTTCACTCATATATACTACGTAATACAAATTTATATTTATCCTAAACCAAATCCACAAAATACAATAAAATGTAACATACATCAATAAAATAACGTATAAATATGATATTTTATATGTGTATATATGTACACTTGTAATTGTATTTTATATGTAGTAAAATGTGAAATAGATAATAAAAACCTGCACATGAACGTGTATTAACTTACGTATACACGTGAATATTACACAATGATAAGCATTTAAATTTGAAAATAGCACATATAGGAGCACTATATATGTATAAGCTTATATAGTACATATAAGACTGATCGTAACTAGAACGCACGTGATAAATAGAACTAACATATAAAAGATGTTCTTGGAATAAACATTAGAAGTACATTAAAACATAAGAAAATGAACATCTACACATATACTTTCTAATTTTCTAGGCACGGAAAATTGGAATATACCAACGCATGTATACACATACACAATATTCTGTAGAAAAAAGGAAATATACATATATATGGCATAGCACGTACTACATACCATACATACGTACATATATAAAACATTTTTATTAAATAATGGATAAATGTGTTTGCATTGTAAATGGAGAAAAAGAAAATGTTTTTTTTTTCTAACATAAAGAAAATTTATGAAAAGTACAAATAAATTTCAAAATAAAACATCTGATCATAAAATTGTTTTCCTTGTTTTATGTATACATTATATGCCATGAAATTCATGAATTTTTATGACGCTCTTTTGTACATATGATTTTAAAATTATTTTTTCCCTATTTTTCATTTATAGAAAAGCGACACATTTCAAGATCAATTGAATTTTTCATGCTTTATGTGAAATCTTCTGAGAAATACATAATTATAGAAAACTCAGGAAAATGATTTTCTTTCAGAATTTTTTAAAGGCTAATTTCAACCTCGTCTATGTCCACTAATATGAGAAAATTTGGTTGATGTGGAAAAATTAAAGATTAATTTAAAAATCAGTTATATATTCGAGTTTTCTAATTAATATTACGAATTTTATGTCTAGCAATTAAAATTTCAAGTAAATATTGTATCCTAAAATATAGATTTTAACAGAAATACATTCAGGATTTTAATTATGGGTATACCACGTAACATGTAAGTGTACATCGTCACACTTATTTTGTGAAAATATTAAGTAAAAACAATTTTACTTCTTTATACAAAAATTTCAGTTATTTGAATTTCAATCAATTTAACAAATATATGATATCCACACATACATATAATGTACTCACTTTGCACCATATACATAAGCTACATTTTCCGATACAAATTTTGTTTTTGTTTTTTTCTTTTTAATGAATTTATTAAATTAAAAACTTATTATAAAGTCAAATATGAGCATGGAAAACTGAAAAAAATAAAATAAAATAAAAATCCTTATGTAAAACATGATGTGCATTTTGTTAAAATTTCCTTCTACAAAGTAATAAAACTTTGTTATGTCCTGCATATAAGTATGTATATCTCATATAGTGTATTTTATTTTCAAATCATACACATATGATACGTGTACATAAGTGTATACGTATCATATATGAGACTTTATGTTCTGTATACTTGACAAAAAAAATATATAAAATATGGTACAAGTAGATATGATAATGTATAAAGTACATATTAGAAAACGTATGGTAAATTCTTAACTTATCATATTGTTATGACTTTATTAACTAGACAAGCAAAACTTTAAACAAATAAATAAGATACAATATTATTAAGTGCATTATTTTTCTTGAAAAAGTTTCAGATCTTTTAAATCTTTCAATATTAAATTTTTATTGTAAATAAAAACATGTTTGTATGAATATGCTTATTGATCGTGTAGAATTTTCCAATCAGAAAGATATCATACAATGAATTTAAAAATGGAAAAAAAATTATTGTAAAGCGACTTTATTCAAAACGGTTTTATATATTTAGGTATATACAAGCGGCTTTAATTCAAAAATTATACTACGTCGCTGATACATTTCATAAAAAAATATTCATAATGCGTTTACTAAAATAAAAATGACTTTTAGATGCGTTTACTAAAATAAAAATGACTTTTAGATGCGTTTACAAAATGTTTTGAAATTTTATGCCATGTTGCCGTTTTCAATCAATCCCCTAGGATGAATAAAAAAAACGTTTAAGAATCATGGGGTTAAGGTCCTAAAAAAATATGTTACCATAATTTTACGTAAATCAAATCTAAAGGATATAAAATTTTAAATTTCATTTTTATTTACACAATTAAATGAAAATGTATTTTCAAAAATTAAAAAAGGAAATAAATTCAGGAATTCATGATTTCAGGAAAACTGTATCTGATTTAAATAATTTAAAGCAATAAAAAAAATAAATAAAAATAAAATAAATTACGAAAGATATACAAATTTTCCTCCGTATGCATAAAAAAAACGTGAGACAGAAAAACATTTATAACAATACAACTTTGATGTACATATGTACGTGTATGCATCTGAACACATAACTTCATATGTAATATCCTTTTGTTGTAAATTAATAATGAAAATGTACATGTTTCATATTTATTCAGTCATACCTTTTTATTTATCATTAAATACACACAAAAGGAATAAAACGATAATATGTATGACTTTATTATACGTATTGTATTTGTATCATTATAAAATGTAGTCTTTTACTTTTTTTTCAATTTTTAAATTATATATGTACATATCAAGAATTGTTAATGTTTTTTTTTTCATTTGGCATACATACAGTTGATATCATGCAAAACATTAAAAAGAAATTTTTTTTCTTTGTTTTACGAGAGCTATAAAACCACATTAATAAGTTGAATTTTTGCATTATATTTTCAAATAAACAACATAAATGTATGTATTGTCGTAGTTACGTATACATGAATACTACATGTTAGCTACAAAATATATGAAACACACGTACAAATTTATGATGAATGAAAATCAAATAAATTATGTCAGAAATTTAAAAAAGGATCTCAAACTAAACTAAGGCATTCCAAAACACACATGTGTACATACATATGTGTACGTTTAAATTAGTATTTTGAAATGAAATAATTATCCACTACGATTGTCACAAGAAATAATATAACATACATTTTTATACATATGCATTTCTGTTTATACAATCTGCATGTAAAAGAAATTTTTTTTATCTTTCTTGTTCATGCATCCTAGGGTTAATAAATATAATTTGATATTGTTATGGCATAATTTGAAAATCTGGTCCATTTACTTTACATAATTTAGTCATGGGACTAAATTTTGTCTAATATTTCATGAAAATCAGTTCAGAAAAGTCTAAGAAATAAAGTATTAAGTTTAATGATTTATTGAATATCTTAAGATATCCTTCTAAAATATCCCAAAGATATACCAAGATATCCTTCAAGATATCAAGGTATCCTTCGATTTTCTTGGAATTTTTACGAAATGATATTAATAAATAGGGACATTTCTTTAAGCAATTGGTACAAAATCTTGCATGCAAAAATTTTACAAGGTAATTAAAAAATAGGGTAATCCAAAAATAGGGTGATTTTTTTTGCTGGAATTTTATTCGATACACCTATTATATGACCTCTATTTAAATCTATAAAAAATTTTCAACAAAATATTTTATGAAATTTTTTTAAATAATCATAAATCTTCGTATAATTAAATTAAAATTCAAAAATATGTAATGTACACACATTCAAATATTTTAGAAAAAAAAGTAATCATATGAAATTTTGTAACATAACATTTAAATTGCATAGCAATTAATGTATCATCCATTCTATATGTATGTACGTATAGTTTTTATATTATTAACAAAAACGTATTAGAATATTATACCACAAAAATTTGTAATTAATTATTGAAAATAATTTTCAAAATTTACATACAATAAAAGTGTTTCTATGTTAATCTGTATGTACATACATACATACATACATAAAAGAGTTTATATAATTTGAACAACATTGTACTCGTAATCTATATGCTTTATTTTAAAATTAAATTAAAATTTTCATTTATTTTTTTTCTATTGTTTTTTGTGTACGCATCACACAGTTCTATAGATTCGCTTATACGAGAATTTATGTACATATAGTGTGTAAAAATTCGTGTATACAAGAGTAATAATCATTATTTACCATAAAATATAATGCGTACCATCTACCATGAACATTTCGCATGAACAGAAAAAAACCTTGCACATTATACATAATTTGTCCTCAAGATCATGGGATTCAGTGGAAAAATTTATTCAAAATGTGTGGAGGGGACGAGACATATTTTTCTATCATCAAGATCAAGATCACTAAAATTTTCTTTAACACAGATAGAAATATTCTGCCCCCATGGCACCCATAAAAAGGATTATCTGCACCCATAAAATATTCACCGTGAATGGCACAAGGTCTATTAAAAATTTACATACTTTTATTGGTAAAAGCAATATTTTAGCTCGTATTATATTTTTATACATACATATGCGTACTACATTCATATGTGAGAATGTGTTTCATTGAAAAATTGATGAATTCATTATTATCTTCAAAATGAAAATACATATATACATATTTGTCTCAATCCAATAGCCAAAAAAAAAAAAAAAATTTTTCTGCTTTAAACTATATTCAAAGTAAAATTTCATATTTATTGAGTTTCAAAATTTCAATCACAGACAAGTATGCATTTTAATAAATCTTTTATGAATATAAACAATTCACAATTTTTTGTTTTTTTTTTTAAATGAAAAAGATACAGACATAACATTTATTTTTAAAACATTATAGTCATGTGTATTCTTATTAAGTGCATAAAAAATTTTACGTAGTTGCCATATTATCATTTATACTGTTTTCTTTTGATATTTGTTATTACTTATTTTCCTTACAAAATCCAGAAAGTTGGCAATCAAGGAATGACAAATAAAAAATTAATTTATATAAATTGAACGAAGAAGAATGAGAAAAATTTTTCAGTTAAAATGCACATGACTATGCTTTAAAAATGAACTTTAAATATGAGAGTAAAAAAAAATTATTCGACTTCTTCAATTCAGTATTTACAATACCATGGCGTATACTCTTAGGGTGTGTAAAGGACCCTCATATCCTTTCATATACCAATTTTTGTTTGATTTTTAAAATGAAAATATATTTAATTTTCTGTACTAAATTTAAAGGATAAACTTTTATCCTTTTTTTCATTTTTTTTATTTTTTCCATAAGTAAAGTAAATATTAAAAAGTTAGTCATATGTATATATTAAATATTATTCAAATAATATAACTGAATTCAATTCAAATGCTTATATAATAACGTATATACTTTGTCTTCATATGTATATATTTATGCTTGTAGCCTGTGTGTGCATGTATCACATCCAGTGTATCACATTTGCATTTGTATGCAAAATAAAATATTTATGCAAGTAATTCTAGAAAGTAATATTTACTTTATTACATTCTCATTCAATTGTTTTAAATTTCATACAATAAAACATTTTTTTTTGTTCTATGAAAAAAGAGGATAAAAAAAAATTTCATAATAATATATGAACTTTTAATAATATATTAACTTTTATATTATCGAGAATAGAAACAAAAAGATCTCAGTCATTATTCGTTAGAGTACATCAAAGTTCTGAGGATGCCGTGGTTCTGAGGGTTCTTTTTTTTTTTTAAATATTGTTTTTGTTAGAAAATTTTTCTTGATTGTCGGAAAGGACAAAGGATATGCGATTGTATGTGTAGGTAAAAAATGAGCGATATAAACAAAATCCAAAAAATTCGTTCTAGCCAAGGTTCTAGCGTATTTTAAATGTAAAAGAAGTAGAGGTCCTATCTTTACATCAAGGGCGGTTTTCATGCTTATGATCAAATTAAAACACGTATGATAGTTTTGAAAAGAAACATACAAAAGAGAAACCATTTATATGCAATGTAAATTAGTATTTTATACCTTGATTTATACTCTGTTCACTAATTTTTATTTTATTTTATTTTTTTGTCATTTCAGATTTGTTCAAAAGCATTTTCATATCGTGATAGTTTAGTAACACATTCAACAATTCATACTGGTATTCAACAATTCATTCCAAATACATGTGGTCAACCGCAATTTAGTAAAAATGCAAAGGCAGCACCACTTGTCAGCTTTAAATGTAATAAAAAGGAAACATTTTTTCTGTGTTTTTTGAATTTCTTATTAACGAATTTTTTCATTTACAGCGGGTAAACTAGCAAAAAATTTTAAAATACCTAAAGCAACATTGGCATTAGCTGATAATCCTGATAAAAATAATAAAAATCAATTTGAATTTGAAATTTCGAAATCGCAAGAACAAGATATTGGGTGCTATTCAGCAAAGAGCATATATAGAGTTTCCACTTGTCTGTATGTTTGCAAAAAATGTCTTCGAAATGTCTTCGAAATATCTTCGAAACACATTTAATACAATTGTATATATGTGCATTTATGTGTTCGAAATTTTGACAGTTTTATTACTTGGAAACTCTATTTGAATATATACTTTTTGTATTCAGTCACATTTTACAAATCTGTAATAAAATCTGTAGCGAATTGCTACAGATTATGATTTCTACAGATCTGTACGAATCGGTATTCAAGATGTACACAATCTACTGATCTTTTCACTTTCCATAATTTTTAATTTCGAAACTGGAATCTGTTGTCAAAACTTTGATATTTGACATAAATAAAAAAGGATAGATATATATATATCGTTATATATATATCTATCCTTTTTGCACTTATTTAAAATTATAAATCGTAAAAATCGTTATTTTTAAAACCAGATTTAAATTTGCATGCTAATTATCTAAAAATGAATTTAATATACATACTTACATATGTATGTATGCATATACATAACTAATTTGTTTACATACATATGTATATGCGTCTTTTTAGTTCTAAACCAAATTTAAATTTGCGCTTTTAATATGTAAAAATTAATTGAACATATACTTATATGTAAATATACACATACATATATACATATACGTATATATACATAACCCAATGTACTAGAAATGTCATATAACAGAAAATTGGAAAGATAAAAGTACATCCATTTGTTTCTTTTACGATTACAGATTTTCAGTTGTCAAGTCTACAGATTTTCATAAAAGATTGCCATGTTGAATACGAATTCGAGAGATTACAGATTTTTTTTTCTGTTGTCAAAATTTGTTCGAAAAAATATTACAGAATCTGTAATCAGTGCCATGTCGAATAGCACCCATTAAATCAAATCAAAATGAGAACATCCAAATGATACAAATCAATACTTAACAAAACGATCAAATTTCGAATGAAATATCTTTTGAAATTTGTAATACAATAGGTTATATATGGTAATACTGTCGATTCTATAAGGCAAAATACAGATAATGAGAAAATTTTAGTTTTATTGAAATCCAGTGATGACGAATGCGATAACTCTGAAACCTATACATCGTCTAATGACGTAGAAATATATGAAATTGTTGATACTGAGAATTTTGATAATAATGATGATGAATATAAAAGTGATCACAATTTGTACATCACAACCTTTCAAGAATTATCTGAAATTTCTAAGGATCATAATATTCCTGATAATGACAAGGAAGAGGAAATTTTCGAGGACTTTGAATTAAAAGATGGAAAAGTCGAGGTGATAGAACATTATGAATTGAATTTAATGAAAAATGAAAGCGTAGAAGAAACAGAAAATTTTAAAATATGAAGATAAAGAGAGTAAAGATAATGAGAATGATGATAATGATGATGATGATGAAGATAATGTACCATTATTAAAAATTAAAAATATTATAATTGAAGAAGAAAAAAATAAATCAGAATTTCAAATTAATAAAAAAATCAATCAAATTGAAAATTCATTTAAAATGAAAAGGAAATATAAACGAAAAAATAATTTATTACAAATAATAAAGGCAAATAACCAAATTTTGAATGTAAACAATGTCCAAAAATTTATCATCATCGAAAATCGTACATAAAACATCTTATGAATGATCATAATGTTAACTTAGTTGATGCAGAAAAATCTTTAGATGCTGAATTATCAGTTAAAACTGATGAAATAATTCGATGTAAATATTGTGGTAAAATTTATTATCAAATGGCATCATTGAAAAAGCATGAAAAACTTCATGGTAAGTTTGATCTAAATTTAAAAAAAAAATTAATTTTTTTACATTTTTCTTGAATATAAAATTTTTATATATTTTAATTTTTTTCTTTAATTATCATCTTATTACATGTTATTGTAGGTCATAATGGTAAATTAATTCATAAATGCCCTTGTTGTTCAAAATATTTTGAAACAATACAAAATGTTAATAAACATACAAAAATTTAACATTCAAATATATTAACATGCGATGTATGTATGTGAGAAACTTTTTACTGGTCCAGATTCATTAAATTCACATCGTAAACGTTTACATCAAAATACCACATCAACAACAACAACAACAATAAAATCATCAGATATAACGATGAAGAAAAAAATTAATGAATGCCAAAAATGTGGTAAAAAATTTTCAAATAAAACCGCATTAAATGATCATGAAAGATCAAACTGTGGTAAAAATCCATTATATAAATGTAAAATATGTAATAAATGTTATCGTAGTGCTGGTTCATTAAAAACACATTCAAATATTCATACTGGTGAAATTGAATATAAATGTATGTATCGTAGTAAATCATTTCGAACGTATGGTCAAATTAAAATTCATCAAAGAAAACATAATGGCGAGAAACCATTTAAATGTGATGTAAGTGATTGAGATTTATCAATTAAATTTTTAAAATTCAATTTTTTTGTTTTGTTTTTATTCAAGTTTTGTGATAAGGCATTCGCACATCATGAAAGTCTACTAACGCATACTTCACTTCATACTGGCACTAAACGTTATACATATTATGGCTGTGATACTAGATTCTCATGCATTTCAAATTTACAAAATCATCGTAAAACTCATCCTGAAACATGCGGATTATTACCATTATCTACAAAACCAGTTACTGAAAACCAGTTACAAACTGAATGAATAATTAAGCATTTCAGTGGTATCCATATGCATTTATAAAATTTTGTAAAAACAAAAATATCTAATAAAACTGGTATTTAATGTATAATGAAAAAATTTTTCTTCCCTTTTTTTATTTGAATATTTTATTTTTCTTCTGTTTTCTTCCTTTTTTTTTTCTCAAATTTTTTATGTAACTCTTGGACCATGTTCTCTTAATTCTAATTCTACATCACTTTCATTTTTATTCTCCTCCATTGATTTCTTTTCTGCAAATTCATCAAGTACATCTCTTAATTCATTTTTAATTTCATTTATTTTTATTTGATATTCAGCTGATATTGGTATTATTCTTTCGAAATTAATTAATTTACTTGGTCATATTTCTTCTGGACACATTTCAATACCTTTTTTTAAATCATTTCATATTGATTCAATTTTTCGAAATTCTTCTTTAGCACCATTTAAATCCATTTTATTAATTAATAGCATACATGGTTTTGTTAAAAATGTCTCATCATATAATTCAAGTTCTTTATTTAATGCATAAATATTTACCAAACAAATACGTTTTTTATGTGATTGACTTAATTGAAATCCAAATAGGTATATCTACCATTATTAATAATAAACGTGTCCTTTCAATATGTTTTAAAAATTAATGACCAATTCCTAAAATAAAACAGTAAAAACAAATCATCATTTTTACCTCAAAAAAAATTTTTAAAGCTCAAATTATAATTCACCAATATTAGCATGTGCTCCCTCAATTAATTCTGGTAAATCAGCAACAGATATTTGTCTTAAATTTGAATATTCGATGATACCTAGTTGTGGTCGAATTGTTGTAACTGAAATTATGAAAAACGAACAGGATTTATAAAAAAAAGTAATTTTTTCATAGAGAATTCTAGATTTCTTACATGGATATGAAGCAATTTTTGGTGATGCATTTGAGATAGCTTTTAATATTGTACTTTTACCAGCATTTGGAAAACCAACTAAACCAATATCTGCAATCAATTTTAAATCTAATATAACAATTCTTGAATCACCAGGTTTTCCTAAAAATGATGTTTTTGCACAACCACCCATTCCACCACCAGCAACAATACATTTTGAATTCTCTTCATCTAAATCACCTAAAAGATTTTCATTCTGATCATAAATTTGAATATCAATCGGTACTTTAATTTGTTTATCTAAACCACGACGTCCTAATATACTAGTTTTAGAACTATCTTCACCACAACTAGCTGATATTCGTTTCTCTGGACATCTAAAATAGCGAATCGATCAAAAATGTATACATATGTTGGGGACAAAAAATATAAATAAACTTAAAATGGACTTACTTCCGCACCACATTCTTAAGAGTGATACCTTCTTTTGCTATTAAATACACACAGCCACCTTGACTACCAAACCTACATATTTTGACAAGCGAAAATGACGTCGGTATTTCTAAAATAAAAAGTAAAATACAGATTTAAAAATAAAAAATTTTTTTCACGTTTCCATTACCTTTTGTGTTTTTCTATTAGGCTTGGTTAGGCTCTTTGTTCAGTAAATTACGCACAACAACTATCAACAGTAACAATAAAAAAAAATGCTAATATGCAATCTTTAATTATGAGTGTATTTCTTTATTCGTACCGTACGTTCGGCATAGAATAAAAACAATTAGACAAGAAAGCAAATGGAACACATTTTGACATTTGCCAGATTTTGTACGATAATAGATGGCGACACCAGCTTTCGTTTACCAAAGAGCATATATAGAGTTTCCACTTGTCTGTATGTTTGCAAAAAATGTCTTCGAAATGTCTTCGAAATATCTTCGAAACACATTTAATACAATTGTATATATGTGCATTTATGTGTTCGAAATTTTGACAGTTTTATTACTTGGAAACTCTATTTGAATATATACTTTTTGCGTTTACTTAGTATCCAAAGCACTGAGCAAGTATATAAGTATTTTTATATCCCAGCAAGACATTGGTAACCGGTAACGTCGAAATCGAAAATGTTATCGATTTTAAAATGGTTACTATAACTAAAATCTAATCACAAATTCTAAAAAAAAACAATTTTAATGAAGTAAATAACTTTAAAACTAGGTTAGGATCGATGACCAAAATTTATTTAATACGCCTAGGAATCAATTCTGAATTGGTATTTGGAATTAATTCCTAATCAGTGGTAGTAATAAAGAATTTACCAATTACAAGAATAGATTTTGAAGTGATTTCGAATCAACTACTTTGAACTCATTTTTTATTGGCTATGATTCAAACCAATAGCAATGCAAAAGAGTTGATTTTTGTGGTTACAAAAATTGATTAAGAATAAATGCAAAACTGACTTTTGTCTGCTGGGATGTTATTATGTATTATATAATTTCTTTATATTTTGTATAAATGATCGTATGATGTACGCATATATATAATATGACGCATGTAAATAAATTTTATACATGTAATATATAAAACATGAGGGGAGATTATTACATGATCATTTAATTTGATGCCAATTAGACTTATGGTGTTTTTTTGTGTTATATACATACATAAGTATGAATATTGTCTTATCATATGCTCTTCTCCTCTTTATACATACATACGTATACAGGTACATTTAAATATTAATTCAATATATGTACATATAGTATATGCCAGCCATGTATGTTTTCTTACGCGTATATACATATGGATGTATGTACATATGTACGTATGTTGCATATAGAACTGAAATTAAATGCCACTTGTGCCGGTAATACGCTTTAAATTTATTTGCACGTACATGATGCTGTATTTATGTTTACATAAAAAATTAAAATACATTATACATTTTATAATTCATATGTATACACCGTACACTAATTCAATGCAGTTAAGGTCTTATGGAAATATATGTGACCTTTTTCTTTTCTCATAATTTCTAATAAGATCATCCCACGAATAGTGTTACCACGATCTGTTATATATGCATATATGTATGTACATATGTATATTACGACGTTTTATGTTATTCAGCAGTAAACGTCATTATAATATGTACATGTTAAGTAGAATATATAATATAAAGAATACAAAATATAAAGAAATTATATAATACATAATAACATCCCAGCAGACAAAAGTCAGTTTTGCATTTATTCTTAATCAATTTTTGTAATCACAAAAATCAACTCTTTTGCATTGCTATTGGTTTGAATCATAGCCAATAAAAAATGAGTTCAAAGTAGTTGATTCGAAATCACTTCAAAATCTATTCTTGTAATTGGTAAATTCTTTATTACTACCACTGATTAGGAATTAATTCCAAATACCAATTCAGAATTGATTCCTAGGCGCGTTAAATAATCGTCTTCATGACATTAATTCACATAGAAATAAGGTAGTTCCATAGTTCTAAATAATTTATTTGTTTATTAAATGCGATTATGTTATGTAATCGAAATGAAATCGATTTTGTATCGAAACTTTGTGTAAAAAAGCGGAGTTAATATTAAATAAATTTTGGTCATCGATCCTAACCTAGTTTTAAAGTTATTTACTTCATTAAAATTGTCTTTTTTTAGAATTTGTGATTAGATTTTAGTTATAGTAACCATTTTAAAATCGATAACATTTTCGATTTCGACGTTACCGGTTACCAATGTCTTGCTGGGATATAAAAATACTTATATACTTGCTCAGTGCTTTGGATACTAAGTACACGAAAGCTGGTGTCGCCATCTATTATCGTACAAAATCTGGCAAATGTCAAAATGTGTTCCATTTGCTTTCTTGTCTAATTGTCTTTATTCTATGTAATATGTACATATGCAATACATAGAGTAGATATAGAGAAAAATGTTCCACATAAAACTTGATTTACAGCGGGGCATGACATTTTATGATTTTTGTTTTATTTTTTACAAATAATTTCTCTAAATTCCCATTGCTTACAAAATTTAGCAGTTTATTTCTCTAATTTTCTCAATGCTGAATGACGTAGTTACAAATCGGTGTGAATACCAACACTGACAGCCATTTAAAAACATTCAAAAAAAAACGCACGTGGGAAACATGGATACATTACAGAATAGGGGCCAGAAGGATACGCATTTTTAAGAATTGATCCTTGTTGCAATGGAAAGAGGGGAAAAAAATAAGTACTTTCCACATCTTGTTTCAAGGATACGATTGCCTATATCCTTAAAAAAAGCATAAATCCTTTTTCGTCCTACTCGTTCATACGACGAAAATAAACAATTAAATACCACTTTATATATACCAATCGAAAGCTTATGATTCGTAGATTATCCTAAAATGCATGCTTATAAAAATCATTAAGGATTAATATCCTTTTTAATCCTTTTAAGTTTTGACATTTTCGAAGTTCCATCTCGTTTAACAGATGGCGCAGTTAAGATCCACAACAAAAAGCATATATATAGAGTTTCCACTTGTCTGTATGTTTGCAAAAAATGTCTTCGAAATGTCTTCGAAATATCTTCGAAACACATTTAATACAATTGTATATATGTGCATTTATGTGTTCGAAATTTTGACAGTTTTATTACTTGGAAACTCTATTTGAATATATACTTTTTGTCCACAAACAGTATTATCATACCGAATTGAAGAATTTTAACAAATGTAATGGAAACGTCAAACAAATGACAACACAGTATTGGAAACGTCATATTACACTGGAATTTGTTTACATTCTAAAATATATAATGATAATCCGGAAATTCTATAGGATTATTAATTCATTACAAACGAAAACAATTATTTCTGTATACATATCATAATGTATAATATACCATTTTATCGATAGCTTTCATATGGTCATTCATTGTTATAATAATTTTTTATTATTGTTTGTTTAAAATTTGAATATTATATCGATTATTTGTTTTTTTTACATTTTAGATTCAGATGACAACAGTTTCCCAGATGAAGAAATTAGTGTTGAAATGTTAGAAAAAATGATGCAAACAGGAATGAACATAGCAAAATTGAATTTCTTTCACGATACGATTAAAAATATTCGTAAAGGAGTTTGTCATTTAATTTAAATAAAATTTAAGGAGATAAGGATCGTTCTGCATTAGATAAAAAAGGACATGAAATTCGTACTGGTGGTAGCAGTACAGCTGAAGTTAAACTTAAACGAAATGATAAAATAAAATTAACAACAAATAAGGAATATGCAGAGAAGGGCAATAAGAATGTGATTTTTGTTTATTATGTAAATATTGTAAAGCCAAATAATATAGTATTCGTTGATGAAGGTCTTATTTCGTTGATTGTTAAAGAAATTCAAGGTGATGCATTAATTCTTACAATTGAAAACGATGGTATACTCGGTTCAAGAAAAGGTGTTAATTTACCAGAAGTACCAGTCGATTTGTTAGCTGTATCTGAAAAAAACATTTGTTTTTTGCATAATTTATTTGAAATGCACATGCATTTCGGGAAATCTGTTGTGTACCCGATGATGCAGGAAAAAAGCTTTAAAATCAACCGGATATGCATAATTTATATGAAATTATTGCTGCATCTGATGGTGCCGTAGCCGTACCACCAGAAAAGATTTTCTCGCTGCAACAAGGTAACTAAAAATAGTTTGTTTTTAATTTCTGTATTTTGTTTAATTATTTAATAAAATTACAGCAAGGAAAACCAGTGATTTGTGCAACACAAATACTAGAATCAATGGATGAGAAACCACGTCTAACTCGCGCTGAAATTTCCGATGTTGCCAATGCAATCTTAGATGGTGCTGATTGTGTTACATTTCAGGTGAAACAGCAAAGGATAATTATCCATTACAATGGCAAAAATATGCAAGGAAGTTGAAACTGCGCTTTGGCACAAAAATCTCTTCGCCATCTCTATCATGCTATTCTGTCATTAATTTACACTGGTATGCACACGTAATTACAATTTAATTAGGTATTCATTTTGTATTTAATTTTGTATTGATTTTTTCTTAAATTAGAACCAATACTATCTGATTGGCTTAAAGATGTAGATGATCTTGTACAATTTGGACTTCGCTTGGTAAAAAGAATGGTTTTATAAAATTGTAGATCCAATTGTTATTGTTACAGGATGGAAACAAGTATCTGGATTTACAAATACCATTTGTATTGTGTAAGTTAATTTGTGATTTAATTCATTGAAAAATAAATTAAGAAAAAAATTCCCTCTTCTTTTTCATTGCAGTCACATTGATTAAATTTTGAATAACGAAGCAGTGAAATTCAGTTGCCTAATTGCGTATAAGATATTTTTACGTATCCGTAAGAAATTTGTAACATTACGTTTTTCAGCAGGAAAATTGTGGCAATTCAGTGCAATCACATGTAAAGTATTAAATCATTAGATGTTGCTTTAAGTAAAGATTTTGGTTTTGAACATGTTTTATGAATATTTTCAGGACGTGGTGGTATAGCTTGTTTAATATGTGATCAAGCAGCTAGATATTTAACAGCAAAAGATAGAGCATCATTAGCCGAGTATTTAAAAATTTTAATATTTAATGGAAAAAAATAATACGCCAAAAATTTTAATAAATGCTGGCGATAAAATACATTATAATATATAATATAAGACGAGCATTAAATGTAATTGAAACAAGAATAGTTTTATCAATATTACAGATTTATTAACTGATGTTTTTGATCCTTAGGATAAGTCATAGTTTAGGAAATGTTAAAGATAACGTGTAAAAATTGTATGTGAATATCTATAAATTTGATTTTAAATTATTAACAATAAGTAGAATAAGGCTATAAAATAAGATTATTATGAATAAAAAGTCATATTTTAACATTTTATATGAAAATCTTTGTTGTTTTCTCCTTCATTTCAGAAATCTTTCATTGTCTTTCAGTTATGTACAAAGAAAGTGAAACAAATGTTTTAAAATTTCTAGAGTAAATTTTCAATGTTTCACTTTTCTGTTACAGTAGTAAAACGTTTCCATATGGACCTTTACTTGATTGATTTTTTAAATTGCTTAACTAATTTTTTTCCCAATCAAATTGGATTATCCAATTGGTATTCTTGTCCAAATAATATTTAGAAATTTACATATATACATAATTAATTTAGTTTTCTTTATATATGTATTTCTCGATTATCCTTTAAAGATATAAGATCAAAAACCGTTGAAGATATAAAATCAAAAACCGTTGAAAGTAGAAGATTAAAAACAGTTGAAAGAAGAAGACTAAAAACCGTTGAAGGAAGAAGACTAAAAACCGTTGAAGGAAGATGATCAAAAACCGTTGAAGGTATAAGATCAAAAACCGTTGAAGATATAAGATCAAAATTTTTTTTTTCAGTTTTTTTGAAGTTTATGATTTCCCTCATAGTTTAAATTTTAAAATATGTATGCCTATGCATAATGTATATACTTACATAGGCTCAATTATGAGGATCTATTCGATAAAAAATACATAATAAAACAGAATCGACTTTTAAGTCTATTTAAACAAAATACACTCTATTAATTATTTGTGTCACAAATAGATTAATGATAGTAGACGGTTTTTGATCATACCAAATGATTAAATTAATCATCTTGATTGATAGCTAATTTATACTATGCCATTGAATCTGTGTGTAATCTATGTGCTGTGTCGTCTTCGTGTCCAAGATTATAAATTGTATGTACATATGTAATTATCACCATAATTACTATCGAAAAATATTCAACAAAAAGCACAGGATGTTTTCAATTTTAACAGAAAATCATTTGAAATACTCATACATACTTAATTCAAATAACAAAAAAACTACAAAATTACTTTATATACATATTATTTATTGAGTTTATTAAAAAGCAACAAAAGTATGAAAATTGGTATAAAATTTTAAGTCAAAACAAAACCGTAAAAATAGATGATTTCTAAAAGGACAATGACATAAATAAGAAAAAGAAAACATAAAACATCTTCATACATACGATATTATTAGATATTTTTATTTAAAAAACAGTTATAAAAATAACGATTAAATGAACAATAACATGACGGATGATAATAATAAGCACTTAATTTCTTAAATAAAAGTATTTGTCTTTCTTTACATTTTTTTTTCTTAAAAATAATAGTAATAATAATAATAATCGTTTCACTATTTTATTAATTGATGAGACTATTTTCTTCAGTATTATCTTGGTAGTTATAAATTTCATCAAGAGGTGCGAAATTATAAATTTCTTTAACACCCCGATCTTTATCTTCTCGTATTCTACTTAACATTTTTAAGATTACGTTATTCTCTGGATTTCCTTCATTTTAAATATTTGCTACATAAAAATGAAATAAAATTAATTAATGTTGATAATTCAAATTGAAAAAATATATATATATATACATACGTTCTATATTGATTAATTGTATTAAAATCTTTGCAACAAAAAGTATTATATTAGGTACAGGATCCAATAATAATTTTTCAATATTATTTAAAACCATACGAAACAAATACATTAATGAAGGATCGCAAGTAATTAACTGTAAAAATATGGAAAAGAAAATTAAAATTTCAATTTAGCCTTTAGCAACACTTTGCCGTGCGGGATGACTAAATTGTTGATAAAATGAAATTTTATTGGAAGTAATTTAGCTGATTTTTCCAATGATTACGCACACGCTCCAAGTATGTACATGTTTAAACAAAGTTTTTAATCACAAAGTGAAGCTAAAATGAACTGAATTATTTGATTCATTTTAAATTCACTTAAATGATACATTATGAATTCAATTTAGTGATGATGAATTCCTTTTGAACTCACTTGGTGAACATTCACTAAATTGTTCATTGGGTTTCTTTTAATATGGTTTATTGACGGTTACAGTGTGTCCTTACCTTTAATGTTTACAAACCATGAAAAGTATGTAAGAAAAACTGAAATTGCATAAATTCTTAATTAGTTGTAATAAATTGAAAATGAACAAAAACAAAACCGAAAACGAAATTAATAACCAAAATTCAAGATAAACCCCTTGTAGAATACGTGTGATGTGATGATTTCATTAATTAACTCATGATGACCAATTACTCATTAGATGAAATGAAATGAAAGTCATGATGAAATTTATTCTAGACCCCGGGACTTATTTTTACACGTATAGTGTACATATATGTATGAACCACAATATATGAAAATAAATAAATGACTTTCTGTGATAGTTCCGATGATCATTTTGACGACTATTGCAAGAACCTTCGAATAGATCATCGGTAGGGTCATCGAAGAGATCATCGAATAGATCATCTAAACGATCACGTCAAAAGTAACGAAAAAATTCACATTTGATAGAGCATTTGGTCTAGAATCAAAACAATGTGAAGTCTACTATTCTGTTGTTCCACTGTTAATTGAAGAAGTTTTGTCTGGTTACAATTGTATAGTATTTGCGTATCCGTATGGTATGGACAAACAAGTACCGGTAAGGTAAGACGCACACTATGATTGGTACCGAATGTCCTGAATTAAAATCGTCATGGGAAGATGTAAGTTCATTATTATTAAGAACTTAATACGAAAATTGTAACTTTAATGTTTCTAAATTTTATTAGGAATCAATGGTTGGAGTTATTCCTCATGCTTTAAGTGATCTTTTTGATGAGCTTCGTATGATGGAAGTCGCAAAAAATATTCAAAATAAACCAGAAATAAATCAAAAATTAACAAAAAGACTGTTCTTAAAGAATATACGAGTACAGAAGAAATTGATCGCCTGAAAAGGGATTTAATGGCTGCAAGAGATAAAAATGGAATTAATTTAGCAGAAGAAACGTACAATGATATGACATACAAAATAGGTTCTCAAAATAAAGAATTAAATGTTATTAATTAAAGCATAAAAAGATGATTTAGCCAGTATGGAGAGATTATTCAATGAATTCAATGTTAGAATGAATTTAGTTGAAAAATCTGATGAGCTAATAAGAAAAGAAAAACATTTATTACAGTTTAGGTGTTGAATACAACTACAAGGCGTTATAAAGAAAAGAAAGTATTATTGGATTCACATATGAAAACTGAGAAGGATTTAACAGAACAAGCAACAAAATTAATCGAAGTCGCTGATGTTGCTACAACGGATACTACAAAATTGCATGTAAGGTCGTTCAGTTAAAAAATATAGGACTAAAAATAACATAAACTTTTTTTTTAGGATACAATTGAGCGCCGTAAAGATGTTGATGTAAAAAAGTACTGCATGTGAACAATTTGTTGAGAAAATGCAAAACACATTCAGTTCAATAGAGAAAAATTTATCATTATAATCATTATTATTACTATTATTATTATTATAATCATTGTTGTTACTATTATTATTATTATTATTATTATTATTATTATTATTATTATTATTATCATTACTATTGTTATTATTATTATTATCATTATTATTATTATTATATTTATAAAAATTTTCATTAAAAAGAAAAATAAAAACAATCAATTAAAAAATCAGAAATTTTGTATTATTATTATTTTTTAAATAAAAAATTTTTGATCATCTTCCTTCAACGGTTTTTAGTCTTCTTCCTTCAACGGTTTTTAGTCTTCTTCTTTCAACTGTTTTTAATCTTCTACTTTCAACGGTTTTTGATTTTATATCTTCAACGGTTTTTGATCTTATATCTTTAAAGGATAATCGAGAAATACATATATAAAGAAAACTAAATTAATTATGTATATATGTAAATTTCTAAATATTATTTGGACAAGAATACCAATTGGATAATCCAATTTGATTGGGAAAAAAATTAGTTAAGCAATTTAAAAAATCAATCAAGTAAAGGTCCATATGGAAACGTTTTACTACTGTAACAGAAAAGTGAAACATTGAAAATTTACTCTAGAAATTTTAAAACATTTGTTTCACTTTCTTTGTACATAACTGAAAGACAATGAAAGATTTCTGAAATGAAGGAGAAAACAACAAAGATTTTCATATAAAATGTTAAAATATGACTTTTTATTCATAATAATCTTATTTTATAGCCTTATTCTACTTATTGTTAATAATTTAAAATCAAATTTATAGATATTCACATACAATTTTTACACGTTATCTTTAACATTTCCTAAACTATGACTTATCCTAAGGATCAAAAACATCAGTTAATAAATCTGTAATATTGATAAAACTATTCTTGTTTCAATTACATTTAATGCTCGTCTTATATTATATATTATAATGTATTTTATCGCCAGCATTTATTAAAATTTTTGGCGTATTATTTTTTTCCATTAAATATTAAAATTTTTAAATACTCGGCTAATGATGCTCTATCTTTTGCTGTTAAATATCTAGCTGCTTGATCACATATTAAACAAGCTATACCACCACGTCCTGAAAATATTCATAAAACATGTTCAAAACCAAAATCTTTACTTAAAGCAACATCTAATGATTTAATACTTTACATGTGATTGCACTGAATTGCCACAATTTTCCTGCTGAAAAACGTAATGTTACAAATTTCTTACGGATACGTAAAAATATCTTATACGCAATTAGGCAACTGAATTTCACTGCTTCGTTATTCAAAATTTAATCAATGTGACTGCAATGAAAAAGAAGAGGGAATTTTTTTCTTAATTTATTTTTCAATGAATTAAATCACAAATTAACTTACACAATACAAATGGTATTTGTAAATCCAGATACTTGTTTCCATCCTGTAACAATAACAATTGGATCTACAATTTTATAAAACCATTCTTTTTACCAAGCGAAGTCCAAATTGTACAAGATCATCTACATCTTTAAGCCAATCAGATAGTATTGGTTCTAATTTAAGAAAAAATCAATACAAAATTAAATACAAAATGAATACCTAATTAAATTGTAATTACGTGTGCATACCAGTGTAAATTAATGACAGAATAGCATGATAGAGATGGCGAAGAGATTTTTGTGCCAAAGCGCAGTTTCAACTTCCTTGCATATTTTTGCCATTGTAATGGATAATTATCCTTTGCTGTTTCACCTGAAATGTAACACAATCAGCACCATCTAAGATTGCATTGGCAACATCGGAAATTTCAGCGCGAGTTAGACGTGGTTTCTCATCCATTGATTCTAGTATTTGTGTTGCACAAATCACTGGTTTTCCTTGCTGTAATTTTATTAAATAATTAAACAAAATACAGAAATTAAAAACAAACTATTTTTAGTTACCTTGTTGCAGCGAGAAAATCTTTTCTGGTGGTACGGCTACGGCACCATCAGATGCAGCAATAATTTCATATAAATTATGCATATCCGGTTGATTTTAAAGCTTTTTTCCTGCATCATCGGGTACACAACAGATTTCCCGAAATGCATGTGCATTTCAAATAAATTATGCAAAAAACAAATGTTTTTTTCAGATACAGCTAACAAATCGACTGGTACTTCTGGTAAATTAACACCTTTTCTTGAACCGAGTATACCATCGTTTTCAATTGTAAGAATTAATGCATCACCTTGAATTTCTTTAACAATCAACGAAATAAGACCTTCATCAACGAATACTATATTATTTGGCTTTACAATATTTACATAATAAACAAAAATCACATTCTTATTGCCCTTCTCTGCATATTCCTTATTTGTTGTTAATTTTATTTTATCATTTCGTTTAAGTTTAACTTCAGCTGTACTGCTACCACCAGTACGAATTTCATGTCCTTTTTTATCTAATGCAGAACGATCCTTATCTCCTTAAATTTTATTTAAATTAAATGACAAACTCCTTTACGAATATTTTTAATCGTATCGTGAAAGAAATTCAATTTTGCTATGTTCATTCCTGTTTGCATCATTTTTTCTAACATTTCAACACTAATTTCTTCATCTGGGAAACTGTTGTCATCTGAATCTAAAATGTAAAAAAAACAAATAATCGATATAATATTCAAATTTTAAACAAACAATAATAAAAAATTATTATAACAATGAATGACCATATGAAAGCTATCGATAAAATGGTATATTATACATTATGATATGTATACAGAAATAATTGTTTTCGTTTGTAATGAATTAATAATCCTATAGAATTTCCGGATTATCATTATATATTTTAGAATGTAAACAAATTCCAGTGTAATATGACGTTTCCAATACTGTGTTGTCATTTGTTTGACGTTTCTATTACATTTGTTAAAATTCTTCAATTCGGTATGATAATACTGTTTGTGGATCTTAACTGCGCCATCTGTTAAACGAGATGGAACTTCGAAAATGTCAAAACTTAAAAGGATTAAAAAGGATATTAATCCTTAATGATTTTTATAAGCATGCATTTTAGGACAATCTACGGCTCATAAGCTTTCGATTGGTATATATAAAGTGGTATTTAATTGTTTATTTTTGTCGTATGAACGAGTAGGACGAAAAAGGATTTATGCTTTTTTTAAGGATATAGGCAATCGTATCCTTGAAACAAGGTGTGGAAAGTACTTATTTTTTTCCCCTCTTTCCATTGCAACAAGGATCAATTCTTAAAAATGCGTATCCTTCTGGCCCCTATTCTGTAATGTATCCGGAAACATATGATTGTACAACTACATTCGCAGGTAATATACTCTATCGGTGTAAATCACTAATTTCGTCGCACCTAAAACCCTATTTAAAAAAAGCGTTTATAAAAAATTTGTAAACAAACGAATATTACCCATACTTAACCGAAATTCTCTGCTGAGTTTAAGAAAGAGTTATGTGGTTCTTTTTCAATAAAGGTGCTTTTTTATAACTTTATGCTTCTATTTATGGTGGGACTTTCACGTACAGGAAAACTTTTTTTTTTGGTTGCATGGGGAATAAAACAATGAAAACAAAAATAAGTCCTTGTTACTTCTGTGACGTCAGAGACATTTTTCACTATATCTCTCTACTCTATGGTTCGGTCAACAAAACAAAGTACCAAAGGGGAAAGTAGGGAAATTTTTCAAATTGGATGTGGTCTTAATTCGACTTATCAACTGTTTTACATCTTATTGAATTCTAATAAGATTCTTTTTTGTTCCGTGGTGAAAAAGTCACTGGTACTGATGGTGAATTTGAAAAATTCAAATCTTAAATTTGAAAATTTTCAGGTTAGTTTTCGATTAAATTTAAAATTGGAAAAGCGGAACATGAAAGACGGAAAGCTTTTAATGACGGAAACTGACAAGTGAGCAGGAATTCAAACCTTTTTTTTTAAATTCAAAAATATCGTTAAATTATTGCATATTTTATTTTTTGGAGTGTACCATGGTATAAAAACCCGGCTGAAGTTCCTTTTAGGACCAACCACCGATTTTTATGAAAATTGGTACATACACTATACTCGATGAGTCTAGTTGAATGGTGCTAGTCTCGTGGTGCGAATCGGGCTTATTTCGCTACTAGAGGGCGTTTAAAAAATTTTGTCTTTGTTTCATAAAATACGTTTTAGCTCGCGAACTGTCAGTCTAATGTCGTTAGTATGTTCAGAGAAGTGATAGAAAACCTTTTGTCCTTTCGAATGAGGTATTGGTCAAAACTGCACGTCAAATCGTTTGTGAGTTATTCGAGTTAAAAGTCAAAAGTTTGAGAAAATTTGTCAATTTTTTTCGAAATTTTGATGATTTTTGAAGACGCTGTTGGAAAAGTTGATAATATGTCGGGAAAAATGAAATCTCTGTTCGTTTTTCTAGAAGATTTCTTTTTACACAAAAGTTCTATCTCTTACAGTTTTTTTTTTATTCAATTTTAAAAATGCATAAGTCAAAGCAAATTTATCAAGTAAATTCATTTAATTTTGTACATTTTTTGTATAGTTGTTATTGTATAGTTGTTTGTTGTATATAGTGTTATATTAGGTGTATATAGCGACGTATTTATTATAAATAATATAATTTTGAGTTTTTTTAAATAATAGTATTTTAGTAATTTTGTAAATAACAGTAATTCTTTTTTGTTTAAAAAAAATTATTTTTCTTTTTCTTTTTTATTTAAATAACATTTTCTGTTGTAAATAATTTAAGTTTTTTTATAAATAATAGAAGATGTTATTAAATAATTAATTTTTTTTAGTAAAAGAATTTTTGTTTTTATTGTATGTAAAAGTAATTTAAGGATATATTCCAGGTAGGTTGAATGCTCCTCTCCGCGGAAATCTTTAATAAAAGGCGAAAGATTATTCGACACTGAGAGAAGCTAGAGTATTTTTGCACATATATGTATATACCATATATATGTGTTACACATATGTACATATGTATATATTTTATATACTTATATTATATACATATACATATGTATATATATATAATATATATATAATATATATATAATATATATATATAATGTAATATATATTATTATGCATATAATATATATACATATATATACCTATACATATATATTATAGGTATATATGCATAATATATGTCTGTTTGAAAATTTTCGAATACACAACATTGTATATTGGGTTATTTCTTTTGAACTAGGTTATGTATTCGAGTGAATGTTATCAATTATTAAAGGTGAGACATAGATGTTTCTGGCAAAGCATAACGCATTACAATCGGATGAGTACGTCTGTAGTTATTACTGTTCAAAGTATAAAAATATTGTTTTTCGAAGAAAATATAGTTTTTGGGTCACCCTGTAAAATTTTTGTATGGAAAATTTTGTACTAATTGTGCAAAAAGTCGTCGTGTATCGAGGTCTTCAAACTGTGAAAATTTCATGAAAATTGGACAATAACATCATGAGTTATTCGAAATTTTCTGTCAATTTTTGAGATTTTCTTTCAATTTTTTGACCTTGAAATGACCTTTTTCGCGCCTAGAGACCATATTTTTTGGATTGTACTCATTGAGTAGAACGAGTGTGAAAAGTTTCAAAAAAATCGGCGGTTGGTCCTAAAAGGAACTCTTACCAAAAACCCTAAAGGTAAGTTTAATTTTTTCTCATAGTCGCCATTGAAAGCTTTTTACGTATGCATTTGATAGCTTTTATTGTTTGTAAATTAATTTATATGGGAAAAACGGTTTTTTCATATAAATTTGGGTAAATTCGTTAATTTAGGTAATTTTAAAAATAAATAAATAATTTATATTGCAAACAATTAATTTTTAAAGCAATAATTACAAGATTAAAATCAAATAATAAATATAATAATATAAAACAGCATAATAAAAAAATAATTGTAAGTGTAGTGCAAAGTGTAGTGTACATTGTAGCAGTGTAGTGTGTGTAGTGTTAATATAATGTAATAATAAATAAAAATAGTAATAATAATAATAATAATAACAATGATAAGAATTTTTTAAAAATGGTTAAGTGTAGTGTAAGAAGTTAAAAAAATTAAAAAACTACATTAAGAAAATAAAAAAATTCATAAAATGAAAAAATTGTTTTTAAAATACAGTTTAATTTAATATAGTAACCACATAGTATAAAAAGCTCTTTATAGTAACTTCCATGCAAATGCGCAAACTGGTCATATACTGACGTCAAAAAAGCTCAAATTAAATCTATCTTATTAAGAACTTTTTATACCATGGGCATGTACATGTTCAGTCAAAAGGCCCTGGCGGATAGTGGTAGGCGTGGAGGGTTGGCAATTTATTGTCCATCCCCTCCTTTGATAAAATAAAATAAAAAGTGTTCCTGTCTATTCTTCTACACCTCTACCAATGCCTGGTCTAGTTTTACTGGGTACTACTGTATACACTTATCCACAGGATTGTAATTTTGATCCTCATCATAGGTACACATTCGTTACAAGTATCTAATTAATTAAAACCCGTCTGCAAAAAAACCCGTCATCGAGTCTGTTACAACTCTACAATCTTTTAAACATGAAAAAACAAAAAAACAACGAAAATAATTTGAAACCTTGAAATAAAAAAATTAATTTTAAAATTTTAAATTTAATTTCCTTTGAGAACAATATTTTGTTCCGAGCGATTAGACTACATTAAATTAATTATCAGAAGATTTTGCTTTCCTTTCGTGCATTAATTTCAAAAGATCATGTAAAAATCGATCTTGCTCTATCTCAGATTTTTTTTTTATCTTCATTATTACCAGAACATTTTTTGTTTTTCGAAGGAATCCGCAATTATGTAGAATTAGTCTCAATGAAAACGAAACTTGACAATAAAAGAAAAAAATCGAAATGATCAAATGTATATGTAAACAAAAATTAAATTTAAAATAAAACGAAAAAAAACAAGGGTTCTATAGCAAGAGACAATTTAAAAAAAGTGTATTTTCGTTTTTATCTAAAGTGTACATACCTACATAAAACTTACCTATGTTGCGTGTTGATGCTTGAAATGGACTATTGGGATTGGCATATGTTCTATCTGTCACGTTACATACATGGACGTATTTTGGAAGTTTACAGTGAACAAAGTGGAATGGAACGACAATGGAAAATACGTTACCGAATACATTGTACAAAGATTTCCAACAAGTAGTATTAGTGTTAAGGAAAAAATACGTTCCCGTTAAAATCCTTGAAAAAATAACTGTACAATACATTTAAATATTTTGCACTAACACTAAAATAATGACTAAAATGACCCTAAAAATAGATGGTATTATTAGTCACATTGAACAAAAAGGGATACAAAAATTTTAAATTTAAAAATTACACCATATTCACCACAAGTGGTAAAAAGAAAATGAGTGTCAGATGTGATTTTCAAATATATTTATAAAACATGGTTTGATCTGCATTGTTTTAATATATTTCAAAATTATTTTTTATTTAAAACACTTTATAATCATTTTATCTAAGATCAGATAATGAAATTTGTTAAAATAAAGTAGATTAATTTTTTGATAAGGTGAATTAGAATTGTTTCTTTTTTCGCTGTTTTGGAGAATTTGAAAAAGAATAGAAAGAAGAAGAAAACGAAAAGGAGAAACGTCAAAACGACGAAGATTGAAAAGTATAAACAATGGCGCGTTCTTAATAATTATTCAGTGAAAATTAATTATTTTCTAAATAAATTTCTGTGATTTATTTAAAATTTATTAAATTCGGTAAAAACATATCTGTTTTTAAATTGTGAGAATGTATTTTATGTGAATATTTATTTTATAAATGTGAAATAAATTGTAATTTGGTTTACTAGCAATGGAGAAATTGTGTCGCATTTTAATTCGTAATTAAAAAGGAATTTGTTTCCTAAATATTAATTTTTTTAATTTTTTATATAAATTAAGTGTTCTACTTTGCATATGATTATACAAAATCATAATTAAATCGTGAAAATAATTAGAAATAATATCATTAAAATAGTATTGTTTGTGCATGAAAGCACGTGGTACCACACATACTAATGTACTCGTCAGTGAGCCATAAAACGTGTAAAAATTGTGTATGAATATTGTCAGTGAACTGGTGAACTAAGTCACTTACTGTCGTCAGTGAACTGAAAAATTTTGCATGAAATTTAGGCATTTCGGGAGGTGGTGCGGCGGAGGGTCGTTAATTTGTCCATATATTTTGTTCTTCGCGCAAGTTAGAATTTTCATTTAAAATATAATTGTTACTTTTTTACCAATGTAAAAATTTTTTAATATTTTTTTTGATTTTTTTTAACCGTTATATAACGGTAAAAGCAGTCTAGCTCTTTTCCTTTTTTATCTTCCATAAGACTTTGAAAACTTTATTTTACCTCAACAATGCCGAATACCCGTGTACATTAGATTTAAATAAAAAATATGAATAAATTTTTTATGCAAAATGATTGATTTTTTTTACCTTTAATTAATTTTATGATAGATTAAATTATGCTCGTGAAATATTCACATAACGTATTTTATGATTGTATTAAAATTACTTAACCTAAAAAAAATTGATTTATGCTCGTCTATACAACTGTGTTGCATTGATGTATTTGTGCATGAATAGAAGACATGTAAAAATGTAACAGGTATCGATCCATTTGTGTATTTCTTGTTTTTTGTTTTACCACTTTTTATACATATTTTTACGCAATTTCATGAACTAATATTGTGAATATCATGTAAAACAACCTTAAAAGGTTTCTTTTTTTCCTATTAATAGTAACATAGTCTTCATCATCATGTTATCATCGGTCAAGGATACAACATCAAGTATGTATACAGGTGGATATACAATTATAAATGCATCTATTGACATTATGTAGTTGTGCATACCACAAATATCTATTTCTTTTTTATTTGGGATTTAAAAATGTTTCAGATAAAAACTGAAGAAAATTTAAAATCTATTATAAGGAAGGTGTTCAAAGTTGGGCGGATCGTTCTGTTTTTTCTTTTTTTGCAAATTTTTAATTCTTGAAGATTACCCCGTGCAGCTGTACAGAAGGGTATGAATGCATTGCAAAAAAAAAATATGTAACACAATTTTGTACATAAATGGTACAGAAATCGTAGGTCTTGTAAGTAATTTTTCTTTTAACCATGCCTAGTAAACGTACATACCTACATGTATGTACATACATACTATATATCCAGTTATACTTGAATATACATAGTACACACATGTAAATGAAAATAAATCGCGTGTAACGTGACGATATTCATTGAATGCACAAAACACGTACAGTAGCTATATCATACAAAATGCATGAATTCAATGCATCTACATACATATGTATGTATATTCTCTATATAAGTATACATGCGAACAAACTGTGTATCTATGCTAAACACAATTATTAAAAAAAAAGAAAAAAAATTTTTTAAATTGAAAATTGAATTAATAAATTTTTAATTTAATTCAAATTATTTCGCACTCTTACAATGTACATATGTAGGTATATTAGACTGGCACTCACATCAAGAAAAGAAATAAAATATCGTACTATTATGATTTTATAACCCCCGGATCAAAAATAATTCGGACTTGGTCAATAAAACACAAAGTACAAGTCTATTCATTAATATTTATTTTTTCCCCTTCAAAGTATTCTCCGTCTGATGCAATGCACTTGTGCCACCGTTTAATCCAATCCTGGAAACATTTTTCGTACTCACTTTTTGGGATCGCCATAAGTTCCTTCTTCGATTTGTCTTTAATTGCTTCTATGCTGTCAAAGCGGGTTCCCCGAAGTGGTTTTTTTAAGCGACTGAACAAAAAAAAGTCGCACGGTGCGAGATCCGGTGAATATGGTGGTTGATGAATAGTGTTTGTTGAGTTTTTAGTCAAAAACTCACGAATAACCACGGCTGTGTTAGAAGGTGCGTTATCGTGGTGTAAAATCCACGAATTATTTTGCCACAAATCGGGTCTTTTTAGACGAACTGCTTCTCGTAAACGCTTCATTACGCTTAAATAATAATCCTTATTAACTGTTTGACCTGTTGGTAAAAATTCATGATGCACAACACCACGATAATCGATGAAAACGGTAAGCAAAATCTTTTTCTTTGATTGAGTACGACGAATTTTTCTGGGTCTTGGTTCTTCTGAAGCGCGCCATTCACTTGATTGTTGCTTTGTTAACGCATCAAACTCGTACACCCACGTCTCATCACTAGTAATGATCCGTTGAATGAATGCAGGATCAGCATTTACTCTGGAAAGCATCTCTTCAGCAACAATAACACGTTCTTGTTTTTGTAAAAAATTCAATGATTTAGGAACCAATTTTGCTGCAAGTCGTGTCAAGCCCAAATCATCACTTAAAATGCTTTGAATTGTACCAAATGAAATTCCTGTTTCAGTAACCATCTCTCTGATCATTAATCTTCTATTTTCCAAAACCATTGATTTAATCAGATCAACATTTTCTTTGGTTTTTGATGTTGAAGGACGCCCAGGATGAATGTCATCCTTCACTGATTCACGACCATTTTTAAAACGACTATGCCATTCAAATGTTGTTGTTTTCGATAGAGAACTATCACCATAACATTTTTGCAACATTTTTAGCGTTTCAGTAGCATTAATTTCATTTTTTACGCAAAATTTAATACAAATTCTTTGTTCAATTATTTTTTCCATCGCAAAATCGAAAGTAAGCAAAAACTTGACCTAAACAAAGTGCTGTCAAAAAACAACTGATTGACATATATAGCTCGAATTTGGAGGAAATGTAAAAAACAGGTATACAAACATAAATACTAAAAGAAATGCATCTTAAAATATTGGCGGGGGTTGTACATGAACGAGTCCGGGTTATTTTTGATCAGAGTAGTATATGAATGTAACAAACATGTATGATTTTTTTTTTTTTTATGATTTTATTTTTTCTTATCGACTTATTTTTATTTTCTATTGTATACAGGTTTATAAAAAAATATAAGAAAAAAAAAATTACAAAAAAATATTAAATATTAAATCAACCTAACCACCCCACCCTCTCCTCTATATTTCCATGCTTAACAATTCCATATGTGCTCCATAGGCTAAGTCATTTATATGATTTTCGATTTAATTAATTTAATCTGTTATAACTGCTACATGTATTTTGTCGTATTTTTTAAAAAATCATCATAATAATTCATTACATCAATAGGCTATATGGACATCAATAATTGAGCTGTTCATTAGTAGAGAAAATCACAAATTATCAAAATTAGGTTTTTCATATAATTCACGTTACAAAGACAATTTCCTTCTAATATCCGAAAAAAAATTTTGAACCGAAAAGAATTTGTATTTAAAAAATTATGGATTTAATAATAGTTAAAAATTTTCCTTACCAACAAGGGTTAGAAAAGAATGAAAACATGAAATCTAAAAATATTTCAAAATTTTAAATAACGAACTTTTACATACCACTTGTAAAATAATCAATTTAATTTATTTTTGATATTTATCAGTTCATTAAATACTACAAAATGATACAAATTCATACAGATACATGTCCATAGGTAGGTAGGTTAGGTAGGTAGGTAGAGGTCGCTCGCCAATTCCCAAGAAAGCTCACTTAGGCCAGGGCAGAAAGGCCCATTGCGATACCATACTAGGAATTTTTAAAGATCGAATACATGCCCATAGGCAACGTGTATATTATTTTGAACGAGAAGAAAATATAATTTAGATTATCTCGTATATTATAAATAATAAAGCTATATTATACTATTTATCAACGGTAACGGTTTATACTATTTAGCAACGGTAATATCAAAGATTTTTCAAAGTTAAATTGACAATCGTTTCACATTTTCGGGAAAATTTTTACAAGAAAAAATTTTAAGTACTTTAAAAGGTTTAATTATAAAAAAAACTTAAAAAACTTAATTATTACTTAATATAAATTATAATATATAGTATTTCAATTTTACATTTCAGTTCACAGTGTAAATTTTACATTTCAGTTCACAGTTTAAATTTTACATTTTAGTTTACAGTTTTAATTTTACATTTAAGTTTAGTTTTACATTTTATTATTTGAATTTTTTTTTGTACTTTGTCGTTTTTTTTGGATGCGATCATGCGCGAAAGTGAAGTTGGATTTTATTATCCTTTCTATAGTTTTTTCTTCACTATTAGGGAAACGAGTATAAGATGAATCTAGCGGAAAAAAATATATTTTTAGGTATAAATATATGAATATGTGATAAAATCAATCAAATTAATAACTCACTTTTTATAAGAGTGCAAAGAAACATTACTCTAAAGCTTTGTTTATCCTATGTGCCAATCCAACAGAACTGCTCTGCCATCTGATCTGTCATAATTTTCCTTAAGTTATCTCGTATGAAGGATTGCACACTATCTCCTCCCGTACCTATTAAAAAATTACACTGAAATGTTTAATAAATAATTAAAAAATAAAATAAAACTATTAGTAAATTCTATAACTTACTAATTGTTCTCGCAATTCTTCATTTTTCTCCAAATTGTCTTCCAAATCAGGTTGAAATTTTTCCGTGAAAACAGGTGTGCAGTTTCAGTTTGATTAGATATAGAACTGTAGCAAAATTGATCATTTGGTACGTTAATCGTTGATTTCCTTTTTTTTAAATTAGTTTTGACTGATTTAGGAAATATGTGTAGGTCTGATAACACTTTAATTACTATTATTATTATATAGTTATAGTGGGTGTATTTCTTTATTTTTTCCGTACTCGGAATAGAATATACAGAATACTGTCTGAAAAATTTGGAATAGTGTTAATAAAGAAACAAAATAGAATAAATGGTAAATTAAAATGGCTGGAGAAAAAATAACTTAATTTTTTTAGTTATAAAAAAAAAAAGATTTTTTCAGGTTGGAAATTTTTGTTTTTAAAAAATAATAAAAAATGAACAATAAAATAAAATAATGTAATATATTTATTTTTTTATGACATAACCCTATTTTCCCTTTCGCTATCATATATTTGACAGCTTACTAATTAAAAGTAGGGTTTATTCCATTTATACCATCATCAGTCTAGGAATAAAAAGAATACGTTCTGTATATTCCGAATGAATAAAGAAACACGGAAAAGAACGTTCGGAATATACTTTTTGAATAAAGAAATGCATATGGAATATACCGAACGTACGGTACGAATAAAGAAATACACTCAGTATGTAAATACTAATGTAGAAATTTCGAATTTCGTAAAATACAGTAATATTGTAAATGTATTGAACTATATATAAGTAGGCAAGACAAATGTACTTTCTTTTTCTTTTGCTACCAAAATTCCGGAATAAAGACAAGTGTATTAATATCGGCCTAAATTTTGTGTTTTCATTTAGTAAAAAGCTTATAATTTCTCAGAAGTGGGATAAAAGGAAAATAAAATGAAGATAAAGTGAAAATAAGGGAAAAATTAAGAAAAAATATTTGAAATTATAAAAACGTGTATTAAGAAACTGAAAAATTAAGAAAAGTGAACATTTTATGTGTAGTTAAAAAGTACAGTGTCTGCCGGTAAAAAGAAAAAAAAATTCAATATGGATGACGAGAAAAGTAATTTGATTAGCCAATTTATTGAAAAGGCTAATGTTAATGAACTTAAATTAAAATTAAGGAAATTATCTTTACCTACAACTGGTAATAAAGCCACTTTGCTCCTTCGACTAGAAAGTGCATGGAAAAGTCTGGATGTTGAAGAATTAAGAATGCACGTGGAGGACGAAGAAGGTTATGAAGGTCGTGAAGGTCACGACGACTATAGTGGTGATCACAGGTTGGAAAATTCAACCAGCTCAGGTAATGAAGATAATTTAGAAATTTTAAATAATGAAATTAGTAGAATTCAGGAAATTATAAAAAAGAAAAAGGAATTGGTAGAGTTAAAAAAGCAGTTGATGGTAATGGATGACGTAACCTCTTCATCAAAGAAATATTTTAGTTTCGATTTTAAAGATATTGAAAATGCCGTACCCATGTTTAGTGGAGACGATAATTTAAGCATTGAAGTTTGGTTAAAAATGTTTGAAGAAAATTCAAATATATTGGGGTTAGATGACAAAACAAAATTCGTGTATTGTAAAAGGTTAATGAATGGAACGGCAAAAATATTCATTAGAACCGTTTCAGCTAGTACCTGGTCTGAATTAAAATTCAGTTTACGTAAAGAATTTTTAAAAAAATGTATCGAAAGCCGATGTACATTTTAAGTTACGTACAAGAAAGAAATATCAGCATGAAACATATCATCAGTATGTATTATGTATGCAAGAAATTGCTTTACTGGATGATATAGATGAGGCTGATCTTTTACAATATGTAATAACTGGCATTTCTGATAATGAGTACAATAAAATGATGTTGTATCAGGCCAATACTCTTGATGAATTGAAGTCATTACTGAAAAAATATGAAAAACTTAAAAGTAACCAGAACAATACTAAATCATCGTACAATAACTTCGGCCGTACATATAAACCTGTGGTACAATTACAGTCGCATTCATCGAAACAAAAATTTAAATGTTTTAATTGTAATGGTGAAGGTCATATAGGTTCTAAATGTACAAAGCCTAAAAGGGAAAGAGGTTCATGTTTTGGTTGTGGGAGTAAAGAACATAAATTTAATAATTGTCCGGCGAATGGTAGAAGAGTTAATTATAATGACGTAGCAGAAGTTTCAACTGTTCATGAAACAACTATTTCTACTACAACTGATTTGTCTACTGACCTACAAATATTTTTCAATGATTTTGAGTTCGAACTACTATTTAAATTTGGCGATGATAAAAACCATATAACATCTTCAATGGTATTGACGACACTACTAGACTCTGGCAGTGTAATAAGTTTTATACAACAACAATACGTGCCATCTGTATTTGTAAGATCTATTGACGGTAGTAAATTTAAATTTTCAGGTATAAATAATAGCATTTTAAATATTGTCGGTCAAGTAAATTGTACTGTCAATTTTAATAAGAAAAATATAAATGTAATATTATTCGTTGTAAAATATTTTTCTATGAAATATCATTGTATTTTAGGTAGAGATTTTATCAAAAAAACAAGAATGAAATTTGTGAATGTGTGTGAAAATGAAATGAATAGTCAAAACAATATAGAAAAGGTTGATAGGGTAAACCACCTATTGACGAAAAGTGAAATACAAAACATGAAAAATTGTGATGATAATAATAAAGATTTTAATACGGAAAATATGTGTAAAATTTTAGTTAATAATATATTGTGCCCGGAAATTTTTAATATTGATACTAGTGAAAACGATTGCAATGAAATAAATTTATATATTAATGAAAATTTGTCGGTTAATATTAAAAACAAAGTTTACGACATAGTGAAGCAAACTTGGACACGTCCTTCGGTGTTTCGTAAAATGAAAAGTGATTTAGATGTTTAGTTAGAAATAAAATTAGTGAAAGATCAAGTGTTTAGTACCACACCGCGAAGATTACCTTATGTTCATGTAATTGAATTGCGAAAAATTATTAACGATCTGTTAGAAAGAAAAATTATCCGAGAAAGCAATTCGCCTTACGCATCCCTTGTAGTAATGGTTAAAAAGAAAAATAATGAATTTAGATTGTGTGTTGATTATCGAGAATTGAACAAAATTACTGCACGTGACAATTATCCTTTGCCCTTAATTGAGGACATGTTAGATAGACTACGCAATAAGAAATTCTTTTCAACACTCGATCTTCGCAGTGGTTGTCACCATGTGTCTGTGGCACCTACGTACGTTAAATACACTTCCTTTGTGACACCCATAGGTCAATACGAGTTCCTTAAAATGCCGTTCGGGCTGAAAAACGCCCCTTCAGTTTTCCAAAGATATATCAATCGAATATTTCATGAATTAATAGTGGCGAATAAAGTCCTTGTTTTCTTAGATGACTTTATGATCGCTACGGAAACAGTTGACGAACATCTCGAAATATTACGTGAAGTGGTTAAGACTCTTTGTGAACATAATCTTGAGTTACGTTTTGACAAATGCAAATTTATGCAAGAGAAAATTAATTATTTAGGTTATACAGTCAACAATGAGGGTATTACACCTAATATGGAAAATGTGTTGGCGGTTCAAAATTTTCCTATACCTAAAACAATAAGGGAAGTTCAAGTTTTCGTTGGACTCTGTTCCTACTTTAGAAAGTTTATAAAAGACTTCGCTTTACATGCTAAACCGCTCTATGATTTGCTGAAGAAAAATGCATCGTTTCAATTTTCTGAAAAAGAATTTAAATCATTTGAGTTTTTAAAGTCTACTTTACTTAAGGCTCCTGTCTTGTCTATATACTATATAATCCTTCGGCTGAAACCAAATTGCATTGTGACGCTATTAGCTACGGTTTTGGTGCTATATTGTAACAGAAACAAGACGATAATAAATTCCACCCTGAATTCTATTTTTCAAGAAGATGTACCGAAGTGGAATCTCGATATCATAGTTTCGAGTTAGAAACATTGTTCATAATTTATGCTCTAAGGAGATTCCGTATATATCTTCT